>CM042146.1:89184136-89211636 GCA_023376005.1 Doryteuthis pealeii | reverse complement strand
TTTTCATATTTGTGTGTGTGTGTGTAATTTCTATAAATAATTAATAGTTTCTATATTTATTGACACAAAGTTAATTAAACTCTTTTATGATAAAGTATCAATATCATCATCTGGCAGGCCGTTCTAATTAACTGACAATTCTCATATTTGAAATGTATATGTGTAGAAAAGTTTACTAGTTGAGAAACTTAAATCATTCTTTTTCTTTTCTAAACATTTAAATTGATCATAATAATGTAATACACTTAACTTAAAACATGATTTTTTCTTTTTGGTAAACCTTTGTGTATCATTAATGTATATGAGCCTGTCTCACAGACCATTTCTGGCATTTTGATACTCGCATCGTGCTCAATAATTCTGGACTTATGCCAAACTTAATTAAGCTTAAAAAAACAACCGAATGCAGGCAGGACGCTTTCCTTTATTGTGTAATCAAATATATGTACCCAACCCCTCTGCTATCAGCAGCCTGTGACACGAGGTCAATTTTTAAATGGATTACAGCTGGTTTGAATACAGGCGTGTCTTTCTCTTAGACTAGTTGCCTTACCAAAACTTATTAACCCAGTATCCCATACTATTTATCAAAGAGCATCAAAATTAATGGAAATGTGAACAGCCTCGTCCAGGATTTGAACTTATGTCACCGATTCCATTTCCTCCTCCTTTAAACCTTACGATAAGCGCGCCTCTGCAGTCAATGTAGTAGTGCTCCTGTTTTTCTCTTCCACATTTCCCTCGGGTTAATTTCCCAAACACCTATTTCCAAGGCTCTCGTCCCACCGGTTGCATATGCTGTGTTCAGCAAGTCTCATGCGTCTTTCTGCAACGTTTGCTGTTACTTTTGGGAAGCCGTTGTGTATTCTTCGTTGATCACATGGTATCCGCACGAGACATTCTTTGTCACTCACAGCATATGTGTGCGCGTTTCGTCAAGGGATTTTTCCATTGCTTCGCCGATAGTTACGATAGTTCAACAATGATTAGCGACCTCGTCCTGCATGCCAATTATCGTGTGTGCGGAGGCCATTCACCACTCGATACAAAACCACAGTGTCCCTGTGCCAGACGAAGCTGGGTTCGGTATAAAGACGTCGCCTTTAATAGCTTTAAGGTGAGCAAACTCATACTGCGGTGTAATTTGCTGTTCGAATGTGTTCAGTTCTAATTATACTCGCAGATATCGCGACTATGTGCCCGACAAATCATAATTTATACATAACTAGACGATCAGTGCATGTACTGGGTTCCCCCTGTAATGATGATGATGTAATGGGATGATGATATTGATGCGGGTATTTGGAAAGCGCGATATTCCAAATTTGATTTCATAGCTATCTCGCTTATATGAGGTTGTTTCAAAAAGTAATGCCATTTAGGAAAGGTATAATTACCAACACAGAAACACGTGCCATACATCAGTTGGCATACATCAGTTGTTTTATGACTCTTCACATTCTCATTGTATGTCTTCTCCTTTCTTCAATTGTTTTATGACTCTTCACATTCTCATTGTATGTCTTTTCCTTTCTTCAATTGTTTTATGTCTTCACATTCTCATTGTATGTCTTTTACTTTCTTCAATTGTTTTATGACTCTTCACATTCTCATTGTATGTCTTTTACTTTCTTCAATTGTTTTATGACTCTTCACATTCTCATTGTATGTCTTTTACTTTCTTCAATTGTTTTATGACTCTTCACATTCTTATTGTATGTCTTTTCTTTCTTCAATTGTTTTATGACTCTTCACATTCTTATTGTATGTCTTCTCCTTTCTTCAATTGTTTTATGACTCTTCACATTCTCATTGTATGTCTTTTACTTTCTTCAATTGTTTTATGACTCTTCACATTCTCATTGTATGTCTTTTCCTTTCTTCAATTGTTTTATGACTCTTCACATTCTCATTGTATGTCTTTTACTTTCTTCAATTGTTTTATGACTCTTCACATTCTCATTGTATGTCTTTTCTTCTTCAATTGTTTTATGACTCTTCACATTCTCATTGTATGTCTTTTCCTTTCTTCAATTGTTTTTATGACTCTTCACATTCTTATTGTATGTCTTCTCCTTTCTTCAATTGTTTTATGACTCTTCACATTCTCATTGTATGTCTTTTACTTTCTTCAATTGTTTTATGACTCTTCACATTCTCATTGTATGTCTTTTACTTTCTTCAATTGTTTTATGACTCTTCACATTCTCATTGTATGTCTTTTACTTTCTTCAATTGTTTTATGACTCTTCACATTCTCATTGTATGTCTTTTACTTTCTTCAATTGTTTTATGACTCTTCACATTCTTATTGTATGTCTTTTCCTTTCTTCAATTGTTTTATGACTCTTCACATTCTATTGTATGTTTCTCCTTTCTTAATTGTTTTATGACTCTTCACATTCTCATTGTATGTCTTTTACTTTCTTCAATTGTTTTATGACTCTTCACATTCTATTGTATGTCTTTTCTTTCTTCAATTGTTTTATGACTCTTCACATTCTTATTGTATGTCTTCTCCTTTCTTCAATTGTTTTATGACTCTTCACATTCTCATTGTATGTCTTTTACTTTCTTCAATTGTTTTATGACTCTTCACATTTCATTGTATGTCTTTTCTTTCTTCAATTGTTTTATGACTCTTCACATTCTCATTGTATGTCTTTACTTTCTTCAATTGTTTTATGACTCTTCACATTCTTATTGTATGTCTTTCCTTTCTTCAATTGTTTTATGACTCTTCATTCTTATTGTATGTCTTCTCCTTTCTTCAATTGTTTTATGACTCTTCACATTCTCATTGTATGTCTTTTACTTTCTTCAATTGTTTTATGACTCTTCACATTCTCATTGTATGTCTTTTACTTTCTTCAATTGTTTTATGACTCTTCACATTCTCATTGTATGTCTTTTTACTTTCTTCAATTGTTTTTATGACTCTTCACATTCTCATTGTATGTCTTATACTTTCTTCAATTGTTTTATGACTCTTCACATATTCATTGCTTCTCTATGTTGTTCTTTAGCATTCTCATTGGGTTTCTTTTCTGTTTTTCAGTTATATAACATTTGTATACTTTTATGCAATTATTTCTTAATGCTATTCATTTTGGAATTTCTTTCTATATTTTACTTTCACATTGATTTTTAAGATTTAAATATATTTTCTCTTTAATTTTCAGAATTAAACTTTATTATTTAGCATAATGTACACTACTGTGTATTTTGCTGTTTCATGAAGGAAATTATGATACAATATGTTTTCCATCTTTTTATACAGATGCTGCCCATCATTATGATACTATTGGAGAAGGTATGTATCAGTTGGCATAATTACCAACAGAGGATCATGTATCATACTTCAAAGTGAAGCTGGTCCTCTGTGGACCACATCCCTACTTCTCCACATAGTCACCGTTTCTCTCCATAACAATGTTCCATCTTCGAATGAGACCATGTATCCCTGAACCGTGAAATTCTGTTGACTGTTCTTTGAGACACTCCTACACTACAGATTACTCACCTGATTAAGCGCCTTCAGACTATCATCTCTTCGGCCCCATGAAAGAGGGTTTGAGAAACAAACATTATTCCAGGGACTAGGAAGTGAAATCTATAGTGAAGAAGTGGCTTAAAAGGAGTGGCTTATTTTTTACTCACCGTCATACATTTTTACCAATGCGTCCCCACGAGTACGATATGACAAAGCTGAAAGATAACTAGACGATCCGTGAATACATTGGGTTCCTCCTGTAACTGCTGCGTGTGACGATGTTTTGGATGATTCTATTTAGAAAAGAGTGCGATATTCTATATAGATTTTCATAGACGACTCTTGCATGCATTTGGGTTTACCTTGTAACAGTGGTGTAAGATGTTAATATCGATGCGTCTCTTTAGCAAAGGGTGATATTCTAGATAGTATTTCATGACTATCTCGCTTATACATACTAGCAAAAGTATTTACAGCTTCAATGTGAAATATCATTTTAAATTAAAAAGAGTAACGAAACTAAATAGGAACGAAATATGAAAAGATTTCAACTATTATCCAGTGGCTTCGGACCTGGACCGCCTAAGTTAACATCGGTGATCCCAGGTGGCCATTCCCCCCAGGAAACCCCCGCACACTTGCTTATTACCCGCTGCCTGAGGCGCCCCTTGAAGGGAAATGCCTACGGAATCAACACATTTTTTCACCCGACTCCCATGAGCTTCGGTTAAATATTCACCTGTTTTAATATTATTTTAATCGGTTAAATATTCACCTGTTTTAATGTTATTTTAATCGGTTAAATATTCACCTGTTTTAATGTTATTTTAATTGATTTATATAGAATTATATACATGATTGATTTTAATACGTTTGAGATTAACATGATAGTATTAGAAATCAATAACGGCGAATACGTATTTATCAAACCCATTTTTGTTAAAATCATTATATAAATTATCAAAGCATATACTATGTAAATCTTAATTTCTTAGAGATATATAACACATATTTCAGGACTTTAAATGCATAAATTATATGGGCAGTTTTACATCAAATCTATCTCGGCTAGACTTTAATAGAGACATTATTACTTAATGAGATGCTAATTAAGATTAAATAAGGATTATTCCATAATTGTTGATAATATAACTAAGGAAATTGTGACATCAATGATGATGTAGTTTCGGTTACAGACAGACATTTACATTATCTCTATTATAATAAGATTTGCCAACGCGTCTACACGAGTAGACATATGACATAACTTTTAGATAACTAGACGACCAATGCATGCATTGGTGTCACGCCTGTAACAGCTGTATGTGAATTTGATATTGATGCATCAGTTTATAGAGAGTGGGGTATTCTAAATAGTATCACATTGCTATATCGCTTAAACATATTTAGCAACGCGTCCGCGCAAGTAGGATATGAAAAAGCTGATAGAAAATTAGACGATTCGTGTATGTATTAAATTCCCAGAGTAACAGCAGTGTGTATGTATTTACCAACACCTTCGCACAGACAGGATGTGACACAGGACCACTTCTTAAGGTTTGAATTGGTTTGTTTTGTTTTACGGCATATCAACCTCAGTGGGTCATTTAATACCGACAAAGTTGTGAAATAAATTCATTCTTAATGCATAATACAATTTTGTTTATCAACTCATTTTTTTCTATTTAACCCATAGATGGGACCCTAACAGGTACTACCACTCCGGGTCAGAGTGGACCATGGAGCAATGGTGATGAAGGGGTGCTCCACATTCCCCAAACCTCAAAAACTGGAACCTCACCATCAGATTGAGTTTAACGTCATTCCCAGGATATGTAGACCCTCAGTCACCGCGTTCTAGCATCCATATGATAAAAAGGGGTTGGGGCTTGCCATAAGGGCAATAGGGTTGGGAAAATCCTATAGGTGCTAGGGCTTGATGTGACCAGTCGATTGATCGGAGGGGGCCTCTCCGACCGCCCGTCTAGCCCAAGATAGGGCCAAAGTGGAGTATTGCAAGTCATGAACTCCTCATCCACCTGGGCTCTATACTTAAGCATCACGGGTTACCACCCACGGTCAACAGGTGGCCCCGTTGAGGGAGTCTTACCCCTCTGCAGAGGTGCAGTCGGAGCATTCTAACGCCCCGCCGACAGGGCGGCCAATTCTTAAGCTGAGTTTACCAGGTTTGAATTCAGAGTTTTCCTTCTCCTAGACCAGTTGCCGTACCAAAATTGAAGAACCTAGTCCACCCTACTATTTACCCATAGTTGGAGGGAGAAAAATTGGATTCATACCTTTCGCAAGGGTATTAGTGCCATATGAAATGCAAGCCTCGTTTATGATTTGACCACGTGTCGCCGTGTCCATTTCCTTCGACAACAGACATTACACCACGGGCACCTCCACAAATGATGATATTAATGCATCTATACATAAATTCTTTGCTTAATGGCATATCATCATTCGTGGATTATCTGATCCCAAAGCCAATAGAAAAATAGCGGTGGCACTATTAAACGCATAGCCAGACGGGTGAGGGGTCCATACCTTTCACAACGGTATTAGTCTAAAAGTAAACATAATAGTGCCACTAGGTTTGTTGCGATGTCACAGGCGGTTAGCTAATACGCTTCTACTTACTACCCACTGAATATTTTTTATGATCTTTGAACTTTATAAACGTCAAATAAAATGTTGCTTTGTTGAGCCGCTTTTTTATGAGTTGTACTTATATATATTTACCGAACATCTCCAGACGAGTAGGATGTGACACAATGTCAATTTCTTAAGCGGCATTATGAATTCAGAGTTTTCATTCTCCTAGACTGGTTACCTAGCCAAATTTAAAGAGCATAATCCGTCCTACTATTTACCCATAGCTCGAGAGAGAGTAGTTGGGTTCATACCTTTCCCAAGGGTATTAGCGCTATGTTAAACCCAAACGGCAACATCCAGGATTTTAACTCGGATCTACGTGTCCATTTCCTACCGCTCTAACCATTACACTACGCGCCTTCAATTATATTTATATACATAGAAACGCACATGATAATGGAGTGTTTATCCTAACGGCTAGCGTTACAGAAAATGAGATAGGCGTCCTGGGTTCAATTCCTGTACCAGGCTATTTACGATTTACTTCGCACTCATGCGCTTAGGAAAGGCATAAATACATCTGTCCCCCCCCCCTAGCTAGGGATAAATAGTAGACAGACTGAATTCTTTAGTCAGTCCAGCGGACTCTAGAGAAAGAAGTCTACTTATTTATGGAATCAGTTTCAGTGGTGTATAGTTTGCAATCAATAATACCTGATAATATCCATTTTGCTTGTATGATATTCATTAGAAATTAACAAGGAAATATTGGTTAAGAAGGAAATTAATTTTATTAATGTATTTTATTACTGTATTTATTTATAGGTGATATTGTATATATTAGAGGTAATTGGTTTTGCTTGAATATATTAGATAAGATCATAAAAACAACATGAATCGAAGCTGCCTCAGTAGATATTCGAACAAACGTCATCGTATTTGTGTGTAGGTTTATGTATGTGTGTGTATGTGTGTGTCTGTGTGTGTGTATATACTATGGGTGTCGGGTTGTCAGTTCTGCATATCTGTGCAAGATTATGATTTAACATTGTTATATATATATATATATATATATATATATATATATATATAAGCTTTGTTGAACTATACAGACAATTCTTGTCGGACGAGTTTTTGGTTGATCCTTTCTAATTTTCGAGACATCTTTTTGGTGTCGGGGTGATGGCGAAAATTAGAAAGGATCAACCAAAAACTCGTCCGACAAGAATTGTCTGTACAGTTCAACAAAACTTGTATAAAAGAAAAAATGCTGCCAAAATACACATATTTTATATATATATATATATATAAAATGTTGTTCTGGTTCTAACGGGAGAAAATTCAATATTTTATAAAAAAGGAAGGTCTGCAAAATGTATTTTGTTCTCAGAAAAATTTTTTAATTCTTTTTGTTTTACATATGCTTATGTAAATGCATATATGTAAAACAAAAAGAATTAAATTTTTTTTTCTGAGAACAAAATACATTTTGCGACCTTCCTTTTATTAATAATATATATATATATATATATATATATTATATTTAGTAAATGAAGAAAAACTCTAAACTTGCTTCATTACAATAATTATTTCAACCGTATTAATACGGCATCTTCAGGTAATCACAAGAACATGACTCTTACGAGGTAAGAGTCATGTTCTTGTGATTACCTGAAGATGCCGTATTAATACGGTTGAAATAAATTATTGTAATGAAGCAAGTTTAGAGTTTTTCTTCATTTACTAAATATCTTGCTCTGTCCTTCTACTCACTGGTATTAGGTACATTGAGCTCTCCTTATGGTCTACCTGCATCAGCTTGGTTAAACCACACATGGAAAGACCCTAACTACGAAAAAAACTATATATATATATATATTATATATATATATATATATATTATATATATACGTGTATATGCGTGTTATAGTAGCGTAGATATGAAGTAAACGGCCATGAGTTACTGACAGTTTCTCGCCTTTGCAAACTTGATTTAAAAATCTCATAAGCAAGAAACTCAATTTACCAAGAGCCGTTGAAGTCATATCCATGCTACCCTGACTTTGATATACATGCTCTATCAATGAAATTGAGCACTATTTACTTATAAATATAGCGTATATAAACTATATTATCAAATATTAATATATATATATATAATATATATTATATGTAATATATCAAGAAAAATGAAAAAACACAGGTTTAAATGGGTTAAGTGGTGAGTTTACACACACACACATACACACACACATACACACACACACACACACACACACACACACACACACACACACAACCTTGAGTTTTCACTTCCACTGTCGTTTATCGCTACAGAAAAAAAATTTATACACACACACACACACTACCACATACCTAAAAAATGCACAATGTTTCCTTCAATACACACACTAACACCGCTACATACTCACACCTTAAAATAGAATATTTGATGTCATATTTCAAAACCGTCTCCTTTTTTCAAACTTCAGAAAAAATTTTTTAAACAGACTGAATAAGAAGGTTTACCACTCACTTTTTCTCATCATTCTGTGATATATAATTTCTTATCTTATGCCCTGAAGATGATCTATTTAATAGATCGAAACACTGCAGCGTCGGCCAATAAACTCACCACTTAACCCATTTAAACCTGTGTTTTTTCATTTTTCTTGATATATTACATACCGTCGGATTTACTTCCTCTCTTCACACACACACACACATATATATATATATATATATATATATATATATATATATAGTCATCCACATGTGCAACTATTCCACCAAGTTGTGTCTAGTTTTTATTCCTTTTGTGCCATTTTGTTGTATTTGTTTGTAATGAGATTAAACGTTTCGCCACGATCACCACATACCATATACTTACTATTCTTCGGAATATTATCTGTCTTAGCTTTGAAGTGATTATTCCTTATGACATTATTTTGTACTTTTATTAGTAGTATATTATTATTTTTTATTAGTATAACTGAATTCAACCCTAACCCTAGCTCTGACCCTAACCCTAACCCTAACCTTAAATTATAACTGTAAAAAAATCAATGTAATTTGAGATTTTTCATAAATTTTTCTTCTTTTTCTTCTTCTTTTTCAAATTTTATAACTGAATTCAACCCTAACCCTAGCTCTAACCCTAACCCTAGGCATAACCCTAACCCTAATCTTAAATTATAACAGTAAAAATCAATGTAATCTGTGCTACTCATACGCTGAGTTGGCGAGGGCTGGTATCGAACACGGAACCTTGTGGTTCCTAGCCGAACGGTCTACCGACTGAGCTATACCGATTTACGAGGAAGAGTAGTCGGATAGATACCATTCCCTAGAGTATTAGCGCTATTTGAATTGCAAACTTCGTCGTGGAGGATTTGAACTCGGATCGACGAGTCGATTTCCTACGACTCTAACCATTACACCACGCGCATCAATAACTGATATCTACTCACGCGCAAATACGCATTATGACATTATTTTGTACTTTTATTAGTAGAAACTAAGTTTCTCTATTCAAATTTCCTCATTGGAACCATATCCATGTCATTTCATGGGCAAGATCTCTCGTTAATCGCTCAACGTATCCGAATAGTTGTTGGTTTTCTAAAAAAATGTTATTATTGCTGTTACTGCCGACTTTAATAAATATACCTTTGCCTTTGTTAACATGTGTTTGACGCGACCAGCCGATTGATCGGTGGTGGCCTCTTTGACCGCTCGTCTTGCCCAAGTAAGGATCAAAGTGGAGTGATGTATGTAATGGACTGCTCAGGCACAAGTATTCCGTCCTTAAGCATCACGGGTCGCGGCCCTTGGATAATAAGTGGAACAATTGGGGAAGGGGATCTTACCCCTCTGCAGAGGTGTAGTCAGCATATTCTATAACCCCAGGGGCAGTAATAATCTCTATAAGAGGTTCTTTTTCGTTCTGCTTTCCTTTTAAAACGATCTCTTATGGAGGTGCGTGGGGTAATGGTTAGAGTCGTATTATATGGATCGTATAAATCGTAGACGAGGCTGTATTCATTTCCCATTGCACTAATGCCTTTGGGAACGCTATGTATACATACATTCTTCCTCCAGCTATGGATGAATAGTAGGGCAGACTGAGCTCTTTAATCTTGGGTAGGTAACCCGTCTAGGAGAAGGAAAACTCCTAAAATTTGTCTTAAGAAATTGAACTAGTATCGCATCCTGTTCGTGCGCATTGGTTGATGATATACATAAACACGATCTCTGTCATTGATCTCTTGGTTTGTTTAAGATACTCTATATATTTACCGGTTCCTTTAGTGTTGGCGTGACTCGACTTGCGCTTCCGATCAGCGATCGTGCGTCTGACATTCATAAACTAATGAGATATTAGAAACATCCCGAGAATACAGAACTCTTAATTATTGACCCAGCCTGTTTTGCGCCCCGGGAAGTTGTTAGTTTTGTATTTACGTTCGGCACACAACCATTGATTCTCTCAACAGAAACTCACATAGGGATTATCGTATACACTCAGATAAACATTGTTCTCATGCATGAGTCGATCTTTGAATTCGGGCCATGGAATGATTAATTGAGGATATGCATTATATATAAGTCGACGCTTGATTCGAACTTATATACTCATCTTTATATATACTAGCAAATATATGCACCCTCCGGGTGCAAGTATTTAAGTTCTAATGTAATAAAATATTGTATTAAATTAGAAAGGCTAATGAAACTAAATAAGAATACAGATAAAAAGATTTGAAACAGAGGGAGTATAATAAAAGATTTGAAACAGAGGGAGTATAATAAAAAATGGAACAACTGAAACTTACTCTTCCATCACTCTCGTCTTTCATTGTTTTTTTTCTAATTTAAGTATTTAGTTAAAAGAGGAAGTAAAGAATAAAATGACAGTTATTTTTTCTTGTTAATGGATTTCATTTAAGATTCATTGAAGAGATTTTTGCTTATATTAATTAACATAAAACCAAACTGTTAGAAATCAATAATACTAAGCACATATTTATCAAATTCGATTTTTTAATATTGATATGCAAATTAGCCTTCCCGTTCACACTGTAAACCGCTATTTTGTTGTATATATAAATATAATTGCATGTTGTCAGTATGTAGTCATAGTTAACAGTATTAATAATGTAAGACAATTTTATTAATAATTGAGGTTTAGATAAAAATAAAATCATTGAGAATGTGATGTCAATAACTAGTAGGAATATAGTTTCGGTTACAGACAGAAAAACACACAATCTCCATTATATTAAGATTTAAACATAGATACACACACACACATTGGGCCACCTGTTGGTCGTGGATGTGTGACCCGTGATGATTAAGGCCGTGATGGGTGATCAGTCTAAGACATGTAACACTCCACTTATACCCTTACTAAGACTAGACGGGCAGTCGGAGAGGCCCTCGCCGATCAATCGGCTGTTTACGTCAGGCATTAGCACCTATATGATTGTCCCAACCTTGTTGTACTTATGGAAACCCTAACCCATTTTATCATATATGTGCTAGAAGGCGGTTGACGTGTCCTGGGAATGACGTTAAACTCTATCTGATGGTGAGGTTCTACATTTGGAGGTCTAAGGAATGTAGAGCACGCCTTCATCACTATCGCTCCCTGGTCCACTTTGACTCGGAGTGGCAGTACCTGGGGGGTTCGATCTATGGGTTAAATTGAAAATGTGTTTATAAAAATATTGAGTCTATTTAGTATGAAATTATTTCAAAACATTGCCTGTCGGTAATAAATGACCCAACGAGTTTGATATGGCCTAAACCAAACCAAACCAAACCAAACCAAACCAAACATATAGTCAACACTCGGTTTCTCGCCTATATAATCTTTAGCTCTTGGTCAGAAAATCGCATATTTGAGAAACTCACAGTAACTAAACGCCAATTGACTCTATGTATACGCTATCTAACCCCATATATATATATATATATATATATATATATATATATATATATATATATATATATGCTCTATCATTTTTTTTCCCAACGAATTTTCATTCAAAATAAATGTTCACTCTGATGAAGGTCGATTCTTCTATGTGTGCGAAATATTTTCACACACATAAACTGACCGAAAACATGTGTAAGTGATATCGATTAATGTGATATCGATTAAATTCATTTTATCCATCTACATTTCTTTCCTTTACTCATTTTTCCTCATATATATATATATATATATATATATATATATTTCAATATATATAATTATTTCAATATATACATATATATATATATATATATATATATATATATGCACACACACACACACACACACACACACACACACACACACATATATATATATATATTGAAATAATTTTCATACGTTATAATTTCCAGAATTCTTTGACTACACATCAACATTACTACTTTGTGCGAGTTTCTAAAACCGAAAACGTAACTTACGCCTCCGTACGTGTTTGATGCATCCGCTATCCAAGGTGCTTGAGGTAGTGAACGTTATTACGTCACATTAATCCGCGACTATGTACGGATTACACATTGCAGTAAGATACTGACACTCAAGACTAGCCTGGTGACCATTTGGGGGCGTTAGTTTTCGCTTAATTCAATCAATACCTTTGTTTGACATGAGACAACATGTGTACATTACATGATATTAATTGACTAACACGTCGCCATTATTTGTGGGCAGAGTAAAATAGATTTTGATAAGGTCTCCTTAACTTAGTCGAAGTAAAGTAAGTAGCTGATGGTAGATGTGGCGCTCCAACTCAGACGCAAGAACAATTTTCTTGGTCTAGCGCTATTGAAAAGGGGATAGATTCCCTCGCTGACTGGCTGATACCGACTTTAGGCCGCCATGACGATTTTAATACTTACTTTTACAGGGTCCGCAGACCACTCTTGAAGGTTTTGAGCACAGAGAGTTTCGGACTTGCACTCTCAATCAACTCAGCTTTACGCTTCTTGGGGCGTCCTGAATGGCTTGAATGGTTGTCAGTAGGTGTACTGCGGTCCGCCTCCGTGGTTCAACCAGTTCGGAATTCTGCTTTTAAAGTGTATTTTTTAAACTCTCGAACTAATGCACGACAATGTCCTGCACCTACTTGAACGAGCATGTATTGTAGTCTAGTTGTGGTCACAGGCGTCGCTTCTGTCATGTCCTGCAAAATAAGAGTGATTAGTAAATGAATGAAGTACTTATCAGTGTGTGTGAGGCCCGTTTTTGTCACCCGATATATATATATATATATATATATATATATATATATATATATATAGAGAGAGAGAGAGAGATTGGGTGAGTGAGTGAGTGAGTTAAAGACAGACAGACAGAGAAAGAGAGAGACAGAGACAGAGATAGTGATAGAAAAACCTAGAAAGGAATTGATATATTCAAATAATCACGACAAGCAAAGTAATCGCTGAGTTTGCTTGTCGTATATATCTTATTATAATGGAGATTGTGTATTTTTCTGGCTGTAACCGAAACTCTATTAATACTCAAGTCACAATTCCCTTAGTTATTTACGCTACATTCTCTATGATCTTATTCTTATTTAAATCTCAATTATTAATAAAAATTGTTTTACATTATTAATACTGTTGTCCATATCTACATACTAATAACATACAATTGTATTTATATATACAACAAAATAGCGGTTTACAGTGTGAACAGGAAGGATAATTTGCATATTGATATTAAGAATTTGATTTTAATAAATATGTGCTTAGTATTATTGATTTCTAATTGTTTGGTTTTATTTTAATGAATATGAGCACAAATCTCGGGGATAAATTTTAAAAGAAATCCAGTAACAAGAAGAAATAACTGTAATTTTTTTCTTTACCTCCTATTTTAACTAAATAGTTAAATTAGGAAAATTTAGCAATGAAAGACGGGAATGATGGAAGAATATGTTTCAGTCGTTTTATCTTTCGATTATACCCCCTCTGTTTCAAATCTTTTTATCTACATTCTTATTTAGTTTCATTGGCTTTTCTAATATATTATTTTATTACATTAAATACTTGCACCCGGAGGGTGCATATATTTGCTAGTATATATAAAGTAAAAAGAGTAAATTCGTCGGGGCGGCCAAATGTCCACATCAGCCAATCAGCGAGGGAGTCTATCCCCTTTTCACTAGCGCTAGACCAAGGAGATTATCTTAGCATCTGACGTGGAGCACCACACCTACCATCAGCTCCTTACTTTACCGCACAGATCCCTGCGCTACTCATACGCTGGCGAGGACTGGTATCGAACTAGGAACCTTGTGGTTTCTAGTCGAACGCTCTACCAACTGAGCTAACCCGGCCCTTTTTATATATATAACACCACATCCTTGAATATGATACAGTGAAATATATGAACCCAATTATTCTCCCTCCAGCTATGCATGAATAATTGATAGATTAACATTAGTGTTTTTAATTGTTACTGAAAGCAAACTAATTTTGGATTTCCCTATGTATGTATCCTCGTTCACAGAGGAACTTGCATGATGAAGAAGCCATTTGTCTCATATATATTTTTTTGTTCTTATTCATTTTAGCGTCCATATTTCTTGTTCATGTATATTGCACATTTAACAAATATAATATGTATAATTATAATAATATAATATAATATTAATTCTAGCATTTAGATTTTTTTACCTGGGGTTAAATTGAAGTAAAGAGTGTCACCATAAAAAACAGTTACTGTTAACATATCTAAACAACAGTGAATGTTTACGTTAAAATTAAACAAGTTCATAATATGAACAGTAGTCTGACTACTGTATTCAATATAATTGGATGGTAGGCTTGTTCAGTTGTAGGTCACATTAATATTTGCCCTCCTACTCAACAACAAAAAAAAACTAATGTACTTTCACTAGCAATCAATTTTCTTTTTAACATTATGGACCCAATTGAAATAGTTGTGCATTTCCCATCAGGGACAATGACTCATGTTCAAGCCCAACTAGAAGACAGGTGCTTCTACTTAAAATATTGTTATAACATTTTCTTTTTTGTTTTTTCTATGTGGCCAAAGCAACGACAATGTTTTAAAGATATCAGAAGCGTATGAACATTTTGAATAATCATTTGTTCTTCATTCCATCGTGGTATAATGGTTGGAAATCTAGACTCTCCGAGCCATCGCTACTGAATAGTGACTTCGGTGGTCACTAAATGCACCATACTTGTAGTTTTATGCTGAAGCAAAGTTATGCTTAGCTTTTTGGAGGTACGTTTGGCGCTGTTCAAATCCGAATCGAGGCTGTTCCTGATTCATTTGTTTGCAATTTGGTAAATTGTAAGACAGGTTGGGTTCTTTAGGTTTCGTTAGGCAAACAAAACACCCTGAATTCAAAGCAAATTTAATTTCCTTAAAAGTTTACCCAGTGTCACATTCTGTCCGTGGCTAAGGGGTTGTATAAAAACAATAAGAACAATACAGTCGGGGGCTATGACTTTTGGTGATCAGTCGATTAACCGGAGGAGACCTTTCCGACCACCTGTCTAGACCGAGTAAGGGGAAAAGTGGATTGTTTATACCATGGACTGCCCAGATACCAGGATTCCGTTCGTAAGCATCCCAGGTCCATACTCAAGGCCAACAGTGGGCCACATTATGGTGGATCGTATCCCTCTGCAGGATATATATATATATATATGCGTAGATAAATATGGAAATAAAGCCGACGGTATAAAGAAAATAGAAAAAAACTAAATATTCCAAAAAGATAATAATAATAATAATAATATATATATATGTACATGAATTTAATAAATCTTAAATAATATATATATATATATACACACACACACACACATATATATATATATATATATATATATATATATATATATATATATATATATATATTGCCATTTTCTTACTTCCCGAAATCAACTGAAATATCTACGATATTTTAAAATGTACATGTTTACTTTATGATTGTGGATATGGAGACAGTTACGACAGAGGAGAACTTTTTATGATACCACACGCCCTCATTTCTACACTCACAAACACAGATGGACACATGCAAAGACAGACAGACAGACAGACATACATACACACACATACACACACACACACACACACACACACACACACACATATATATATATATATATATATATATATATATATATATATATATATATATAACTTTCGAGGATTATGAAGATACCAATCCCCTTTTCCGGGAACATTATAAGCCTTGCAAAAGATTTTAGATGTGAATAGTTAAAAATAATAAAATATATTGAAAATATTAATTTATTTATATTGCAGTTTGGAAGGGCATGATAGATTTTGTAAAATATTTTTGGCATTACTGCACATTTTCTAAGGCTATCATTTATTCCCCAAAATATCTAACTTAGGATTAGAGAGAATGATGCAAAGGATTAGTGTTGACAATTGAAATACGTAGCATAAGACAATGTCAAATTTCTGCCCATATATTGAACTTCATATCACCCCATATATATATATATATATATATATATATATATATATGGGGGTGATATGAAGTTCAATAAAAAAAAAATTACCTATACTTCTTTGCCTAGCATTGTTATGAGTACGTGGATGCGTGCCGTCATGCCGGGAAGACGTGACTCTGCGAGAGGTAACGAATACGATGCAGAAAAAGTCACATCATGTTATAGTAGTTGTGCACTTATGATTGAAAAGTTGATTTGGCGAGTTTCATGTGTGGCGTGTCCGGTTGGCCTAGAGGTAGAGTCTCTGACTTTGCGTCCTAGGTCCGCCGGTTCGATCTCTGTCGGGGGGAGATCGTAGGTACACACTGCTGATGAGACCAAAATTAGGTCGAAACAGCTGTACAGTGTTCCTCACGTCGCACATGGTATTCGCCGAATTTGCTTGTCATGATTAATTAAAAATTATATAAATAAAATTTCTCTCCACAAAAAAAAAAAAAAAAAATTACCTATATATATTATATATATATATATATATATATATATATAGTTGAGCAACACGTCTCTTAATATATATATATAATTATCCACAGACATCATGTTTCAACGTAACACGTCTCTTCAGTATGGCTAGACAATTGCTGACTACGTTCAGCTGGGATGGAAACCCGATTGATTTATCATCAGTCAGGCTCCTTGCCGCTAACATCAGTGCTATCATCAGCACCTACAGACTGCGAATTTAACTGATAAATACATACATATGTATATATGTAAAAGTCACCAGAGAGTGTTCCATTCGTAGTGTAGAAGAGCGTTACCTTTTTAAACTTAGTCAATGGTCGTCAGCGAAAATCCCTTCAAAGGGCTCTACCAACCTGGTGAGAGGAGGTATATATATAGGGCCGGTTAGCTTAGATTTCACATTTTTGCTAATACCCTTGGGAAATATATATATTAAAATATTCTCCATCCAGGTAAATGGGGCAGGCTTGACTCTTTAACCTTGGTGTAGCGACTGGTTTATAAGAATAACAAGCTTTTCAAACTTTTAAATCCCCACTAAAAAATTGACCTCGTGTCATATCAGGCTCGTGTAGAGGGGTTCGATAAATACATATACATTAGTAGATTGGCTTCATGAAAGGATTGCATAACCTTTCATTTACAACAGAATAGTGGAGATCGATCAGTTGTATATAAATGTCAATTCTTATATTGATTATCAAACCAGAACTTTCGTATCATTTCTCTATTTGTAAAAAAAAAGAATAAGCTAGTGTGTCTGTGTCAAACTCAATTTTACGTCATCTGTTAATGTATTTCATTCAAGTATATGGAGTTTAAGAAGAAAGAAAAAAGAGCTTCTTTCTTCTTTGAATATTTATTGGTTCCTATCAAACTTTGATAACGACTAGAAACTGTCTTTCCAAACTGTTTCATTCTCGAAGACCGTTTGTTACAGAAGTTTTTTTCTCTTTTCTTTTAATTCAGTTTAAAGCATACAATTAATTACCTGCATCAAGAATCAATGCACTTACAAAATGGATACCAACAAAGACGTAACATTAAAAAAGAGAAGAAAAAGGAAGAAGGAAAAAAGGAAATATAATTAGAATTAAATAAATAAATAAATTAAGCGATACTCCTAATGGAATTGACTGGAAGTAAGTAACTCGGTGATTTCTTTTCTTTTTGGATTTACCCTTTCATGTTTAGTGAATTTTTTTGAAAGGAAAGCAGTATTTCTTCTGAGAACAAGCACTAAAAAGAAACAGCATTTTGTATGTCAATCTTTTATAAGAGATGATAGAAGACGCGAAATAAAAACAATGTAAAAGTTTATATTTCTTAATTTAAGATTATGACCAGACAAAGTGTGAACTAGTTGGGTTCCGGTTATGAATTTAGGATATTAACATATCTAATTAAAGATGATAGTGTAGGGATTTAAATAAAATTAGAATAAAAAGATTAAAAAAAAACTCAATGAGCCTTCACACCGGAAGAACTCTCCGAGCATGTGCAGAAATAGACCCACTTCCGACTACCAAGATATCACTGGATACCGGTGGTGTGAGAGAAAATTACTGAAACATATATTCAAAATCGACCGAAACTGATACACAAACTGACTTCATATTTATAGGGAAAGTTACCAGCTTGGAAGACCAAAAATAGTAGATTTATCAAATATAATATAACATATATATAATATATATATATATATATATATAATATGTGTGTGGTGTGTGTGTGTGTGTGTGTGTGTGTGTGTGTATAAGATTATATATATATATATATAAATACACACACACACACACACACGCATATTATATATATATATATATATATATATATATATATATATATATATAATTACTATGGTGAGTGGAAAATTTATTACGTATCCGGAAGGCAAGATTTGATAATATCTCTTTACAGTATTCTTTCATTTCCCAAGTGAAGAATAAATCTAGTCAATTTGTTATTGTGTATAGCATAGGACGGATTAATCTTTCAAACCATTACTAATCAGTTTGGTTCCTACTGGACACTCTAAAAGTGTCATCCTCAGATAATTAAAGTAATCCTTCATTTTCATCTGATTTTCCGAAACATATCGTCAGGCCAGCTGTCTTTTCTCTACAAAGACCTCATAGCATTAGATGGATTGAATTAGGTGGAAATAACCCTCGGAGACAGGGAGGAGACGGATCCACAACAATTGAAGCTTTATTTATTCAGTCTGTCACATCCAGTCATAAAAGCAATGACTTTTCTTCAATGTCTCCTGGATATCAAGGGAACTAAGCGAGTGATATAAATCGTACCATCCGAACTAGAAAATCCCAAAGTGTTCAATTAATATTACAAAAAAGCATACAAAAAAAAAAAATAAAGTAATTGAATTAAAATAAAACGACCCTACTGAAATTTAAATAATGCTTTAATTTTTCTTTTTGCAATGAGTAAAATTCAACAAATAATCTAAAAAAAACCACATTAATCTAAAGCATAACCGAACGAATATCAAATTATCATATTATCTATTAAATTAAAAATTATACAGACATGAAACCACTCTGAAGAGAAAAATTAACGTCACCTATTTAAAATATTAAAGGAAAAAAATAATATACTTTTTAAAAACAATATTGAATTTGTTTAAAAGTTAAAAGTCAAAGTACAGTACTCATTTTATGTAACAATATTTAACAGTGCAACTAAGTGATTAATTCTTAGCAGACCAATAGAATATTTTAAAGGTTTGATAATTGTATATTTGAATTTACATTAAAAAAGAAACCCAGATAATAGAACAAATAATAAATCAATACGATTATTTTATAAACAGTGGCTAAGATGAAAAATAAAAATGATAAAAAGCCAAAATAACAAAAACAAACTATTCGGTTTTTATAAAGGATTTGATTACCTTTTTGAGCAAAATACGCCAAAACCTCAGCAGTACATATATATGTAGTATGTACATATTAATTTTAAATAAAAACGTGCACGGACATGAAACCTCATTGAAAGATTAATGTGCCATATGTAAAATATTAAATACAAAAAGAAAAAATCAAAAATTATCCTATTAAAAAGAATTATTAATTTGTTTATAAGTTAAATATCAAATTATAGTACTTATTTTATGTACGGATTTCTAAAGTGAAATTAAGTGATTAATCCTTAAACTATCCATAAAAAGTGTATAATAAAGAAATCCGATTAAACGAATGATTACACTGGGGACACACTTTGTGTTGATTTGGATCTGACACTTGTTTTTGACTATCTTTTGACCACTGAATCCAAAAGTTACTTCAGTTTTTCTATATCAAGTCAACTTTTTGAGCTATGAGATACCCTCGACTTTTCTTAAAAAACGTTAAAATAAAGCTTCTAACAATTTTTTTTTTATCTTAGGGAATGTTTTAAAAAAGTATATATAATGGAAATAATAAAACATCACACTGGCATCACAAATTTGGTTGAGCTAGATCTGACACTTGTTTTTGACAAACTTTTGGACTCTGAATCCAAAAATTACTCCATTATTTTCTCTATTACACCAACTTTTTAGATAGCAGGATCCCTCGTTTGGTCTCAAAACCATTAGCATACTGCATGTGACAGATTTGAGCTTATTTTATAGAATGTTTTAAAAATTCACAATGGAAAATAATTTAAAAATGCTTGACTGTATTGTTTTTACGAATTCATTTTGTTCCTATAAGGATATTGTTACTGTAAGTCAAATAGTTAAGGTAAAAATTAGACAGTTTTATCTAGTGTGTTCAATATGTGGACAATTTACTTTATGCTCCATGTTTAGCCATCATATTTACATAAAATTTAATACCATTCCTCCTAGAATTTCAAATCTTGGTGGGAATCATTCATCCTGCTCATAGCTAACCACACAATGTTTTCCAAGAAGTTAGCAGATGGCTATGTAGAAAATGGAACTTGATGCTCCTGTTGCAATCAAACATTTTATGGTTATCCAATTTCAGTCTAATTCTTTGTTCATGCATTTCCGAGAAATTTCTTGAAAGGTAAGAACTTGTCAAGAACCAACCGTTCTTTTCAGGTTCTGACATTATCCCGATGAAATGGTCATCTTTGATAACTTCCAGAATCTGTAGATCATCAAACACACCTGCCTTGATTTTTCTTCAGTTGACAGGCCGGGAAATGCCAAAATATGGTACTTGAAATACTTGCTTTCAATGGTAAGGGCTTTAATGAATTGCTTGAAGAGCCTAGTTTCATGTGCAAGGTGGGAAAAATAATTTTCTTATGTCAACAAATGGCGCATGTAGAATATTGGGATCAGCAGGTTTGAGATAGAACTTGGAAGCCAATTCCTCTCCACCCAATGTTTCTCCCAAGCTCTACTGCCCCACACTGGGATTTCAGCTGAATGAGGCACTGGATGTATAGCTGAAGTAGACTAGTATATTCAATTTTACATTTGTTTTCTTGTTATATGGTGAAGTTTTCATTAAACAAAAGTAAGAGTGTGTGCAATGATATTTTGGCACTCACCAAATCATAGGTATACCAAATGCCAACTTATCACGTGTTCCCTTGATCCAAATTCGAAAACTCTTAAAACTCTGCTTCCATATCTGGTGAGGGGCCCAAGACTCGTCTTAATCGACAAGTTTTAATTTAAGAAATGCAAGATAGACTAGATTTAAAATGTGCTGATATTTGTTCTTTGATTGGGAATCAACCTATTCACCAGATCTGAAAACATTCTGCTTCCTTTTCAATACAACAATCAACACAATCAGTTGAACAGTTATATTACTTACAGACAAACAATACAATTGTGTTTATTTTGGGAGTAAGCTGCAGAGAAAAAAAACTTGACGTGATAGAAAAAAACTGACTGCAGTTTTAAAATCAGCATGCCAATATTAGTTTAAATCAAACGAAAAATCAAAATCAACAGAAATGATGTCCAAAATTGTTCCCCAGTGTTATTTATCTCGCACAATTAAATATTTACAACAACTTAAAATGTAGATTTAATTAAAACTTACTTATTCTATTTTCATCTTTTAATTTGTTACTAATTTCTAGCATTATTTTTCAAAATGAGAAATTAATACACCAATGTCACTTTTTAAAGATTTAATAACTGTATCTTTAATATTTGAACATTAAAAATTATATTTCTATGTATATGTTAATTTTTAAATATCTTGACAAATATAGATAAAATCTTCATAATCTTTCCACAAAAACTAATATCTGTGGATAAGTAATGTGAATAGATATTGTTTTAGTTTCATAGTTTCCTCCGTACATATATGCATACATACACGCAACTGTCCTTTATATATGTATAGATAGACAACCAATGTCCAAAGGTTCAGTAGATATATATATTGTAGATGTGTTGAACTTATTGTTGGTATCCCGGGCAGCCATGGAGTCTATCTTCTTTCACAACTGCTAGACCAGACCTACAATAAGCTCCTCACTTTACCGTACAGATTCAAGCTCTGCTACTCATGCCAAGAACCTTGTGGTCCTAGGTGGTTTTTCTACCGACTGAGCTAAACCGGCCCTCTCTTACAGTTGATTTCTTTATTGTATTAACAGTTATTTTAACATAGTGTCTTTCTGAGAACATTTTCGTTCGGTTTTGATTATGTAATTCTTTTGTCCTTTCTGTGGAATGTTTCGGAAAACCGCTATTTTCCCTTAAAGACAGACATCGGTTGAGTTATCAGACAAGTATTACATGTAGGCCCTTTTTCATAGGACACATTTAGGCTTTACGTTTGATATAGTATTAGTAATCGATTTTGGCCTGCGTGGATTGTTACATCTACGTAGAATGGTTATATACTATTGTCTTTGTAGATCTAAGCGAACTAGGCTCTTCACAAAAGGCATAAAAGACCAAAATAATTCTATGAGTATTTAATTTCCCTCGAAATGTAGGCGCAAAGTAGCGTGAACATATCGCGCTAGACAAAAAAAAAAAATTTTGGTTAAAAAGATTAATGTTCCGACTGAGCATGCGTATGTTCTTTTATAAAAGGCTTGAACTACCTTCCCTTGATTCTGTCTGATCGTTCATTTACTTCATTTGAAGTCTGCCAATGAGAATGATATAGCAAGGTTGGGGCAGAGCAGTGATCGTTTCATTTTAGATGTATGATTTTTACTAATTGTTACCAAGTTGGACATTGCCATTCAATGATTACCTCATATCGAATAAACATGAAACCATGTCTCTGGATATGTTCGATGTCCTCGGAATAAAAAGAAAATAGCGATTTGAATTCCTGCTTAAGCCGATACCTGTTCACTTTTTATTAATGCTTTTAAGAAAGTCATGAATCCTAACTGTTACATAATTCATGGATAGTCAATGAATTATGTACGTACCTTGAGTAAGAAATTTTTGAATAATTCTTTAATTTAAAATCGGAGGGAGTTAACAGAAGACATTTCCAAACTGTTAGGATAATGAATTGATTGATACTTGACCTCGTTTGAACCTTCAATAGTGCAGCGATTAGAGGAGTGAGAAAAGTTTATAATTTAGGCAGATTCCCACCCCAAGGAATCAGAGCGATGTGGAACCCGAAAGTCATTCACTCTGCTGAGTCCTCTCGAATCGCTGTGGAATATGGACTGGTTTATAAAAAGAACCTATAAAGAAAAACAACAATCTTGTTGATTTGATTATTAAAAACAAAAAAATGACTAGCCCGAGAAGGAATCGACCCAGGAAAGCGGCCTACTGTGATCAACCAGGAACTGGCTGGACCGATTTAGAACATGGAAACAGAGACTAACAAATAAACCCCTCATCTCAATCTCTCTCTCCCCATTAGGTGGTGAACTCACCTCAGGCTGGCAAAACAATGCCTCTTGTATAGAAACTCTGAAAAGAGCATAGGACTCCCCGACTTTACTTAGTACTACTGCTGTGAAAAAATTTGAAGGCAGAACTAATAATAATATATGTGCACAGAGTTAAATGTTTTCATTTATTTTTTGCATTTACATTATGATTGATGGTACATAAAATTACTACCATTCGGAATGTACTGGGAAAGTCAATAAAAATGCTCCATAACTTCCCAAAAGCCTTCAAAAAATAGAGCCTAACCTAAGGATGAATCTTTAGTGTCATCATATTAGTACATAAATTTCTTTTACTGGGATTTCATATCCCTTTTCAGTTCCTATTCTAGTTCTCATTGAAAGTGCGCCGTAAAATTACCATTACCTTGTTTATAATAGCTTGGAAAAAGTACTTCAAACTAAGCCAAAAGCTTTCAGAAATAGAGCCTTATCACTTAAGGATAATTCTATAGTTTGTATTCAGTAGACATTATTTACAGGGATCATATCCCTTTTCGTCGCATCTAGTTCCCACTGAAATTATCTGACCTTGTTTAGTAAAGCTTGTTTAGTAATAGCTTGGTATTAGTAATAGCTTTGAAAAGCTATCACTTCTATTATAAGCTCAGAAATAGAGCCTAATCTATTATATATATATTCATCACACTTTTTATCCGGATCATATCCCTTTTCAGTCGCTATTTAGTCCCACTGTATATTTTAAAATATCTACTTTGAAATCCCTAACATTGAAGCCAATCTCTTGTGTTTTAAGTATATATATCTATATATATATATATCTATTATCATGGAATACCTCTATATGGCAAATAGATCTCTATGGCGTCATAGTCTGTTGAATTTTTGTATGATGCACTATCAGTATATCTCGGATCTGGTTGCTCACATCATCATTCTTGTAGACCGGAGTATCTCTATCTATATAAGAGGCATTATATCTCTATCTCCCATCACTTATTGTACATTTACAACATTAGCCATCTGTGCGTTTTCTCTTATTAATTCAGAAAGAAATTCACCTCAACTCAACAGGGACAAACAATACTCTCATCAGTAGACCGACAGATATGCACACATCTTACTCGCACATAGAGACCAGGGATCTAGAGCCAGTCATGGTCTATCTCTATGTAGAGATAAAGTGCTTTGTTAAAAATATTACTTTTACCCGAAGTTCAACAGATTTGAACTCATATCACCGGTCTATATTTCAGCAAACGATGACATTCACATTATCAGAAAAGCAAAAAAAGTCTATACACAAAAGTAAAATTCAATCTCTCATGATGATGAAAAGAACTCCCACACGAAAGTGGAGTTGGTGTTGTTGGTTGGTTGTGTTGAATTACGTATGCAAATCTTAAATATTGAATTAAACTATTTTATTTTAATAAATATGTGCTTAATTATGATTTCTAATTGTTGTTTTTATCCTAATGAAGATGAACAAGAATATGGATTATATCTTAAAGAAATCCATTAACAGAAAACATAACATGGAATTTGATTCTTACTTCCTAATTTAACTTAATAGTTAAATAAGAAAATTTACAATTGAAAACGAAGTGAAGAAGAATACGTGTTAATGTTTCATATTTTTCATTATAGCGTCCTCTTCTTCAAATCTTTATCGCATACTTATTTATCCTCATCCTTTCTAATTTAATATATTTTATTACATTAAAACTTAAATACTTTCACTGGAAGGTGCATATATTTTGCTAGTAAAATGCAATAACTCGGATATCCGTATTCATATGCAGTTCCACCTTCTGTTTGGGTGGGTGTCTTACCTCTGCAAGGAACATATTGTAACATGTAGAGAGGTCGGCTTAGTGCCCTATGGCACTTACCAATCACAAGAATAAAAATTTGAATTATAATACATACGGCCAAAATATTCCTAAATATCATTCTCGATGCTCAAGATAAATTCGAATGACCATGAGGCAATTCAGAAGGGCAAAGCGTCCTTTCTAATTGAGACACTCAATGCCGCTATCAAAAGAACATGATGGAATATGTGCTAGAGTGTTAGCTGATCTCTTAGTGTCCTTGGGTGCTTAAACTGCATCAAGTTGTAAGTTCGTATTCTGGACTCTGGTTACCACATCGCTATTACTCCGGGCCCTGACACCGGAATGTAGAAATTCATTTTAGATCCCATCCATGCATAAAAGGAAAAATGAGTTAAAGTGTGTTCAAAATTTGATGTAATTTTTAATACCCTCAAACATAATACGTCTCCATAAAAATAACCCAACAAAGTTTAAACATGCCGTAAAATCCAAAAAACAACCATACAGTTTTAGGCTGAGATTTGAAAAGTGATATACATTACAGTCGTAAATCCTGAAAAATTAATAAACAATACATTTCTGCATAATGTTATTTCTTCAACTATTTAACTGAAACTGTTCGGGGTTTTGCAAAAACTCGTAATTCTAATTAAATCCAGACTACAAAGAAAATTGGAGGATTATGAACATTGTCTACTACAGCAAAGCCAATAAAAATACGGTAACTACCCCGGAACGAAATCTGTTCTATAGGTATGTTAAACATGTTAAGGCTGTAATATCTACCGAATCTGCTAAAGCAGCGAAATGAATACTAATCGGCGCCTTTAATAGAAAGAAAAATTAGGTTGAAAACCATCAAGCATTCCAACAATATTTACTGTGGATAGAACACACACACCACACACACATCATAATATATAATACTATACATAACACACACACACACACATAATATATCTTGGTTAGATAGGAACCTAAACTGCATTAATATATAGCTTTATGTTAAGACATTAAATTTCTACGAGGATATATGTGTTGATTACTGTGTGTCTTCAAGTTACTAGTTGGTTGGAGTCGATTCCGTCGGCTAGCATGCCGAGTCAACTATATCTATCTTGTTCCATTAGAGAACAAGCGACCATTACAAATCGAAAAGGAAGCAGTGAATACAAGATCGCACTTCCGAATTAAGAAAAAACAATAACTAGTTGAAGGCTCAAGTATTCCACTAACTATGATAGAATAATAAAAACATATATGTACACAAACACACAGACAGACACACGTATGCACGCACACATATGATATACATTAATAATAAATACTATATATATATATATATATTAATGTTGTCGGTTCCAACGTAGACACGCAAAATGTATTTTTCGTTCTCATGGTATTGTATATATATACACATGCATTGAAATTCATTTTTCATTATATCAATCAAGCCTGAAGAAAGGATACCGAATCTGAAACACTGTTGCATATGGAAACACAAAAGAATTAAACATTTTTTCTAGAACAAAATACTTTTTCAGACCTTCTTTATACATAATATATAATTTATATATATATATATATATAAAATATATATTAATAATATATATATATATACTCGGATAGATGGTTAATATGCATTAGATTATAGCTTTGTTAACTTTATAAATGTCCATAGCCTTTAGCACCCCTTTTGCTTTGGATTCATAGAACATTTTTTATCTCTCTCC
>CM042146.1:89182821-89184036 GCA_023376005.1 Doryteuthis pealeii | reverse complement strand
AAAAAAAAAGGAGAGAGATAAGCGCTTGTCATTTCTTCCTGATGAGTCATAATTTACTTAATTTTTAAGTGGGCAAGTATCGATCTGGAGATTGTGAATGTAATTATTGTTTGAGCTGCTCTAGGCTCACAATCTATCACAGTCGACTTTAGTGTTTACTATGAAAAGCTTCTCTACAATGTGTGGAAATATCAATTAAGATTAATTTATTTATTGATTGGTCCTAAGATTATGGCAACCTATCTAGGGTTATTTATACCTAGAGGTTAGAGAATTGCTTTCATTGTACGTAATATTTATATTTCTGTGTATTGTTTCTGATTTTTTTTTCGTTTTTACACAGGGTCTTAAAATATAAAGTATTCCAAACATATCTATTTGACTCATAGATGGAACCCTAACATGTACCACCACTCCAGGACAGATTGGACTTTGGGGGTAATGGCAAACATGGAAATACTCTAACCTATCCAAATCTCTAGAACTTGAGCCTTATCATCTGTCCTTGTTTCCCTCAATATCTCTACTACAGGTATTACATATAAAGTATTACATAATCTATATATTGATGGCAATAGAACAGTCACAACCTTAGGTTCATACATGCAAATCGCATGCATTCATCAGGTGACATTGATCCGTATATATATATTATATATAATATATATAATATATATATATATATATATATATATATATTATATAAGTATCTTGGGATAGCAAAATATGCTTACGAAGCCTTCCGAGCACTGTCCAGTCTTCAGCCATTAGACCGGTAACTTAATATACCTTTGCTTGGTGTGAAACCAGACAGCCATCCCTCCAGCCAACACCCCCTTCGTCCAAAATGGCATGACTGGTTTTATTACTCATTGCCCGAGGTTCCTCAGAAGAGGAATGGTGAGGAAAAGGACGCAATTTGTAACATTGGCCACCGCATGAGCTTCGGTTTGTGTGTAGTTCCAACATAAATCGGACTTTGTGTTCATTCTGACATGGTTGACACCAGAAAATAACTATATATCTATTTGATCCATTGAAGAGTGAAGAATCATTGGTTGTTTTCCTTAGTGTTAAGCAGCAGAATCCTTGTTGTGGATTCGTTCGCCCGTGTAACTACGGGCAACCGAACGCTTTGAAGATCAGCAATTAAATAGTTAACTAACCACTTATTCGAGCGTGTTTGAGTAGCTGGCTTTAATCACGCGGCCACGC
>CM042146.1:89155321-89177821 GCA_023376005.1 Doryteuthis pealeii | reverse complement strand
TCACCATTACACCACGCGCTTCCTAAACTGCCTTTTATATATGTATAGATTAACTGTTTCATCTTTGTCACCACAAAACCTACTCCTGCTATTCTCCTGAGTATTATAAATATTTGCTTTGACAACTTCCTTATGTCATTATTTTTTTGCTGTGATCGGTATTGCTCCATCGTCGTCGTCATCCTATACTTGTGTGTCTTCTCCCCCTTCTTTTCTTGACACATAGATTCTATATATATCATCTCTCAGGTGTAATTCCTTGTGAATATTCATCAATTTCCCCGTTCAAATGTCCATATTTATGTATTCTTTCCTTGTCCAGTTTAAGTATCTTACAATCGATAATGCCCAGATATTTATTACTTTGATTAGGTTTCCACTACAGATACTGGTTTCAAATTATATCACTCTTGCTTTCCGCTTTTTTGCAACGATTTAATGCCAGTTGGTTTATACCTAATTACACCTTAGGGGCCTGTTTAACTCAGTCGGTGGAGCACCTGCCTAGAAATTACAAGGTTCCTGGTTCGATACCGGTCCCCGCCAACTCAGCACATAAGTATCACAGATTGGGTAACCTAATCTGTGCAGTAAAATGGGGCACTCCACCCCAGCAAAAAATCTCCCTTGTCTAGCGCTAGCGAAAAGGGGATAGACAGCCTTACTGTCAGGTTGATACTGACAATAGGCCACGACTTACTTACACCTTACAGTGTCTCATCATGGCGTATTGATTTGCAAGCTAGTCTCGCAAATCCATTACTATTGAATAGTGATTTCAATCTTCACTGGATACTACATAATTGTGATCTTGCGTCATATCCTTCCCGTGGGTGAATACTTACCTATCTGTGCCTTTTACTCTCGTAGTTCTAACATTTTATTCTTGTATTCTGTATCGATTTCGATAAATTTGCTTCCTTAGGAACGCCTAATGAATGAGATCACAAAAAACAGAAAAAGTTTTTAAAAAATAGGCTAACTGGATATGCGCTCGTCGATCTCACTGGTTCTATCTAACTCTCTCTCTCACTCTCACCTCTATCTATCTATCTATATATATATATATATTGTGTATGTGTGTGTGTGTGTGAGAGAGAGAGAGAGAGAGAGAGAGATAAAAAGAGAGATAGAGAGAGAGATAAAAAGAGAGACAGAGAGATAGATAGATAGATAGAGAGAGAAAGAAAGAGAGAGAGAGAGAGAGAGAGAGAGAGAGAGAGGGCGAAAGAAAGAGGAGAGGAGAGAGAGGTATTGAAATATAAGGAATTTTGAGATCTTTAGTAAATTATTACCAACATTGGATTATTTTCGAGTATATCTTAAATATATGATAGAGGGTGGCCCACAAAATACTGTAACATTTAAAAAGATTTATAACTTACCTGTTTTTAATTTAGATTTTATATTATTTTATATACATATATATATATAATATTATCATTATTATTATTGTTGTTGTAGAGGAGTTAACACCCCTACAAGATGGACTGGCTCATAGCCTTATAAGAGACGACGTAGCAGTGATAACGTCGGGAAAAATATATTCGTAAGAAATCACTGCGTTTGACTACAGACACATGACCCTCCTCATTCTTGTACGTTTGTTTTGTGAATTGTACTTCTTCTTGTTTTATGTTATAAACATCTGTTAGCACCAGATAAAAGTGTTGAATAAAATATATATCAAACACACTATTTCTCTGTGTATCTTTTACCACCTCCACGATAAAACAATTATTTGTTGGGATTTTTTTAATATAAGGCGTGTGCTAGATATTAACTTTTATTTATAGACTCGCCGAGAACCATGTGATCAACTTATTGGCCAATCACTGGGAGTACTCTTCTGCTGATGTAATATTTATACCGGCTGTGCTGGTCACACTACGCACAACTGCTTTGAACCTTCGCGGACGACGGACATAGGATTGTATCCCTGGACCTTTACCAATACGCTGGATAGGACTTATTCGCAGGATAGGACTTATACACTTACCAAAGGATTCCATAACGCAGGACTTACTTACTTATGCCCTTTTCAACTGGCCAAGGATGGCATTTAAACCCTTGAGATTATTAACAACCTGAGCATGAAATATTCATCTTACAAAGTGAAAAAACATTAAACAGATTAAAATAACATGATTTTACAATTGAGACGTATATATTTTCAACAAAAAGATTTTTGGTTGCTGAATAATTTAACGAAATTCAGAATTCGCACACCCGCTTTTTTCTCAAAGCGCTTCGTTAGAGTCCAAGTGGTGCAGTGATATCTATGACAAGCCCTGTAGCGAGAATTCTAAGGTGCCATTGTTTGCAGATCAGTGGATAGAAAACTACCGGACGGTTTTGGCTCCAACTGACCCCAGAGACGGGAATCTCGCGATTCACGTGGTAGAGTTAGTTAGGAAATCAGTTTTCAGCGAGACGTCAGGCAGAGAGGATGTCTATCTCTCTGCTGAGGTTGTAACTCAGACCGCGCGGTGAATCAGGATGGGCAGTTATAAAATCTCGTACAAGAAATCAAAGTCTTGTAGTTAATTAATGCATGACTTAAAAAGAAGTCTTTAGTTAGAGACAGAACCCAGATAAGAACATAGGAGAAGATAGAAGAGACTAAACCAGATAACACGACCGCCCAAAAGAAGGAAGGAACGGAAATGGCGACTGGACGTAGAAAGGAAGAAGTAACAAACAAGTAAGTCACAACGCTGTATCACTCTAATGTCTCTCTCACTATCACCCGAAGACTCTCTCGATGTATATACCCAACGAGGGTACATAACATACGTTTTTTTGGTACCGAGAAGACCAGATGCATATCAAGTACATATGAAACAAATCTGGCTATATAACACACAGTAGCACTGACACAGCTTGAAAGAATTTTCACTTTATCTTTTCACTGATCTCAGTGAGATCAGATTTCTATATAATCGATAGTATAAAGTGGTTAGTATTGTTCTACAAATAATGAGAAATAGTCCATCATAATAATAAGATATTATGAATCTTCGGTAAATACTTGATATGTGAGCTGGGCTGTAAATTTGGGAACACACCTTTAGCGGGAAGGAGATCAAACGTGAAGTTACATGTCACCCGCAAAATTCAAAACATTCGCATTTCGCATTTCATATGTAGCGATAACATTCAAATGCCATCTTCCAATTTGGCACAGGAAAATGAGAAAGCACGCTGTGCTGTTGACACTAAAGGACGTATCTAAGTTCTCCGTGTTCAAGGTCGTGTCGTCATCTAGCGTGAATTTGTCCGTGGTCAAGAGACAGAAACCTTCTGAGCGATCACATGTAAGGACGACCCTGTTCGCCCAACAGAATCAGGAGATCATCAACCTGGATTCCGAGCAAATTCAAGTGGACCCTCGACGAGCTGCTCAATGCGGGAAAGCCATTATGAACAGGACTCTGGCTCTCTCTCTGAGTGACCTGGACTTTTCTCTTGATTTTTATCTCCTGGATTTCAACATTAAGGAGGCGCACGTGTTGTAATGATTATCTTCCTAAGAAATGTACACGGTGACACGTGTTCCAATTCTGGACGGGCGCTAGCTGAATTGGTTACTTAATACAAAAACAATACTTGTAGAAGAACAGTAGTGGTAGTATTTAATCCATAGCCGTTGGGATAAGAGGGATCCATACCTAATTAGTCTTATAATTAACGTAATAGCACGACTGAAGTTCGAGCTCACCTACTACGATTTCGCAGTTCAGCACATTAGCCACGGCACTCGTGAAATTTTTGAAACCCTGGACATGCTAAATATTAAGTCGTTAATCTATTGATTCCTATCAGAAATAGATTGAAGGCAAACTTGATAATACGTGAAATTAGATTGCTTATAAAATGTTGTGTACTTTAAAGGTTTTGTTATCAACACATGATGCTGTTTAAACATTTTAAGCATTGAATTAATTAGTGATACAAGTTTCATTTACTCCAATAGGATCTGAGTGCTTGACTTGTTTTTAATTTCTTTGTTGTTTTTAAGATTTTATTTTTTATATTGAATTATAGTATCAGACTTTACTTCGCTGATTATTCAAAGGAATTTGTTGGAGAAAGATTTTAATCTTTAATATAAATAACTTCTCGGATTATTAGGCTTTAATTTATCTGTATAATGAATAGATTATATTTTTCGGCTTCTTTCTTTGCCTGTTAATTTCTGCAAGGGTAAGTGTTGTATCTATTTTTAGAGGTGTATGGTTACTGTTGTAGGAAATAGACACAGCGAGATGAGTTCAATCCTAGGCGAAGCTGGTTGCATTTCACATAATGCTAATACCCTTGGGAAATGTATGAATCCAACTATTCTCCCTCCAGCTATGGGTAAATAGTAATGCAGACTGGGCTCTTTAACCTTGGTTAGGCAAGCAGTGTAGAAGGAAAACTCTGAATTCAAACCTGTTAAACTCTGTTTAAGAAATTTACCTTGTCATATGCTACTAGTACAAGGGGGTTGGTAAATAAGTATATGTATGTCTGTGCACCCTGCTAAGGGTATAGTGTCACTTTTCAATTTTAATCTTTAATATAAATAACTTCTCGGGTTATTAGGCTTTAATTTATCTGTATAATAAATATATATTTTTCTTCTTTCTTTGCCTGTTAACTTCTACAAGGATAAGGGTATTTGCCTCTCATCCCACTTATGAGAGCTGGATACAAGGTCTCATTTTTATGTGGGCGCATAAAAATTGCGTCGATCCCGTCGGCATTCCCCGTCAAGCGGGGGCGACTCAGGCGCTGGGCAATAAACCCAGCCCTGCCCCTTTAAATCAAGGGGGCAGGTATTGCCTGGGGGGAATAGCCCCCTGGGATCGACGCTACTAATTTACTTTACCGGTCCAGTGGCCGAAGCACACTGGACCCCCAGCCGAGGCCGGGTGAAAAGGTAAGTATAAGGATAAGTGCTGTATCTATTTCGATAGTGTTGTGGCATTATTTTCGTATTTGCCTGGAGAGTTGTCTGTCCGTTTAGTTTCGCTGGTTCCCGTTAGGGGCCTTGGATATTTAAGCGGCTTATTTGAACGTCTCCTCTCTCTCTCTCTCTCTCTCTCTCTCTCTCTCTCTCTCTTTGCCTGCCGACCTGCGAGACACCACTATGGGTTAGACTCTGTCTACCCACTTCTCGTTGGGGCTTCCGCCCTTAACACTGGCCACTCACTGCTAGTAAGTCTCGTATACGATATATGACTATCCTTTAGTCATGTATCCGTAACTATGTTTTTTATGTACATTTAGGTATCTCTCTGATACCTAAAAATCTTGTATTTTACCATTCATGAATGTGTCATTATCTCTACTTTTGTATGTATGTTTATGTACACCTCTATGTATTATGTACCCGGTTTATCCATGTGCTGTACCATATTAAATGTTTTGTCTATCAACCTTTTGTCGGACTTTTATCTTCAAGTATTGCCACTAGGAATCTTACAGTGTAATGGTTACTGTTGTAGGAAATGGACACAGCGAGATGAGTTCAATCCTAGGCAAGGCTGGTTGTATTTTACATAATGAATAGATTATTTTTCTTTGGCTTCTTTCTTTGTCTGTTAATTTCTGCAAGGATGAATGTTATATCTGTGCATCTTGTTTATGATGAAAGTGTTACTAATATCTCTCATCAGCATCAGCTCACATTGACAGCATGTATACCAATAGCTCACTTACCAACTATCCCTGTCGGCCATAGTCCTTGGCAGATCCTCCACATAGCATACAGAATCTGTTGCTACGTGGCATGAGACTTTGGATAGGCTTAATATTAAATCTTTAAAAATCAATATACTACGTTTAAGTTCATTTGGAAGGGATGTTTGTTAAAATGTGAACAAGAAAAAGTAATCTCAAATCCTGTTAGTTCAATAATTGTATAATATATATATATATATATATATATATATATATATATATATATATATAAGTAAAGTCGTCCGGGCGGCCTAAAGTCAGTATCAGCCAGTCAGCGAGGGAGTCTATCCCCTTTTCAATAGCGCTAGACCAAGGAGATTTTTTAGCATCTGAGCGCCACACCTACCATCAGTTCCTTACTTTACCGCACATATCCCTCTGCTATTCTCTCTCTCTCTCTCTCTCTCTCTCTCTTTCTCTCTCTCTACATATATATATATATATACCCCCACACATATATATATATACACCCCCCCCACACACACATATATATATATATATATATATATATATATATATATATATATAAAGGGTATGAAAACACAAATTATTGTTAAAATGAAAATATTTTATATCATTTTCATTTTAACAGTATTGTGTTTTCATACCTTTTTATCTATACATATACCGTCGGATTCATTTCCTTACTCTTAACTCATATATATATATATATATATATATATATATATATATATATATATATATATATATCCTTGGTCTAACGCTAGTGAATAAGTGGATAGACTCCCTCACTTTCTCGCTGATACTGACATTAGGCCACTCTGACGACTTTATTTTTTCTACTTATATATATATATATATATATATATATATATATATATTATACAGTGGGTGAAACAAATAATCGTACACGTATATATTTTTAATGTATTGTATTTCCAACTGATGAATGAAAATGCTTTTCATATAATCAACTGTACAATAAGTAAACATGTATGGAAAACAGAAAAAATTGCTATTTTTTTTATCTTATTAGCTTGGATATATCATCAAAATCCAGGTTTTAAAATCAAATTTTCAAACTAAATAGCCAGTAAAGATTATCGTCGTAAGAAATGGACACGACGCCACAAGTTCATATCCTGGACGAGGCTGGCTGCATTTCTCATAGAGGTAATACTCTTGGAAAATATATGCATCCAACAATTCTCCCTCTCGTTATGGATAAATAGTAGGACAGCCAGGGGTCTTTAACCTTAACATGGCAACCGTTTTAGGAGAAGGCAAACTCTGAATTCAAACCTGTTAAACTCCACTTAAAATTAGACATTGTGTTACCTCCTGCTCGAACGAAGGGGTTGTTAAATACAGAAATAAATGTGAAGAAATGTAGAACAATCACGGGATGTTACAATGGATGGACATTTTTTAGTCCTAGTGTCGATGTTCGAACATTTCGATTCATAAAGAAACCTTCTTCAGGACAATATGAAACTAGTCAAGGAGAAAAATATCTATGTAGTTAAAAAGATGATGGATGTTTTGAATGCATTGTTTAGAAAAAGGTGTAAAAAAAGGTTCGTAACCGTTCATTGATTAACATTCATAATTGAATGTTAATGACGTGATTGGTACGTGCGAAAATCAAAATGTGATTGGAATACGGGAAGTCGAAAAGCCAAGACGTGTTTGGTCCACATAAATATGTAATGATTTCATACGAATAAAAGATTCCAAAAATGATAGATAAACATTATTTAGTTATTTGTTTATCCGTGTTTAAATGGTGATTCTTATCTGTTATTCACTCACAGATAATCGGTTATTTCCTGATACATTCACTTAATCAGCATGTTTTGCTAATGTTAAATGCCTGAATAGTATAGCTGATAAATTCTATACATGAATAGCGGCTTTATACTGACATGTCTGGTAATGTATTTAATTAACAGTCTAATTCTTATTCGCCATTTTCAGAAAGTGTGTGCTGCTTTGTGTTGATATCAGCCATAAAAAAATAATTTAAATTGTAATTATCTATCAAACTTAGATCAATTTGGTACAAAGCCGAAAAAGAGGGTCAATCATGGAAACTCACGTGGTAGGTGCGAGAAACGATCACACGAGAGTTGGGGATTTGGAAAGGAGTCGATCAGCCAGTAGCCGATTGACAACAAGTAAAGTGTGCGGAGTGGCCTATGGTCGGTATCAGTCAAACAGCGAGATAGTCTATCTCCATTTCGCTAGCCCTATACCAGTGAAATTGATTTGCATAGCTGGAGTGCCATACCTGTCGTCATCTCCCATATGCATTACTGCACAGATCATGTGTCCTAAGCTGTGCTACTTATGAGCCTGGTTGGCGGGGACCCGTATCAAACCCGGATTCTCTACCGACTGTGCTAAACTGGTCAATTGGAGACAAATTAGTAGCTTATATTTCGGAGCTGGGCAATCCCCCATTGGGGGTGGACTAAGATTTATTGAATAATAGGATGTTCCTTTCATCAATTCAAAAGAAAGTACCACTTCACGTCATCCTGTTTTTACCGTATGCGGTACCAATTTAAGAAGTAAGTAATGTTGCGGTACAAATCTAAGGAGGATATATATTCATTATTATACTTATCTACTTTTTGTTGTTTTACTTATCTGCTGAGCTGGGTCTGTTTTTAAGCTGGCATTCTCTCTCTTGTTGTGGTCTGGAATTACTTTGTATCTTCTTGGATCCTTTCTGTCATTTCCTTCTTAGTTAGTTTTTAGTAACAATTGCAAGACTTGATGTTCCAGTTTTTTCAGAGCTCTTTATTTTATTTCAATCCAAGTAAAAGCCCTCGGAGGACAGAAACTCATCTTGCGTCTGTCCTCTGCTAACATCTAATCAACTCTCTCCGTCCATCTCCTTCGAACACCTCAGCCAGATTCACAACTTCTCACTATCTCATTCACTCTTCGCACTGTTGCCTCGGCTCGGCCAATCAGAAGGCAAGGTCAGTAATTTCGACGTCATCAATCATATGTAGAACCACGGCCTACTAATATTATACGGCCCCACATGATAAATGATACCGCTAGAATTTATTAGTCATTATTTTCATTTAATTTTAATTCTTTTCAAAATTAAAATACGTTATTTATACTTTGTCTTTCACTAATCTACGAATTATAAACGACTGTGATTTACCTTGTTTTTATGCTGTTCAATCACGTATACGGTCTGTTTTGCCTAAGACGCTAGTTTGGTAAAATTACTAACGCATAACTTTTTGCATTTAAATATTGATTTTTTAAAGTTTTTCGCGATAATTTGTTTACAAAAATGGTTAATCTTTTCATATTACATTTCTGAAGAAAAAAAAAAGAAAACAGTTTGTGTATTTTTGTATACTTTTAACATTTTCCAGCCTAAACCTACAGATTGACTATCAGGCCAATCGGCCTGTTATTTTTTGCCTCTTAATGTATCATGTGGGGCCGTATAATATTAGTAGGCGGTGGTAGAACTAATCATGTTTTTTTCCATTATTATTTACTTTTGTATGACGCCAACTCACCGCTGCCTTCACACACTGACTTTCACACTAATCTTTGGTTCCCATTTTAAGACAGACACGGAGGGAGCTTAAAAAAACTAATAAAATGAGTCATGCTTTTTTTTGTCACCACGTGTCTACCTTTTTCCTGATCTAAACCCGTTGTCATCTTCTTATATATTATTTGTATCCAATATTTTCGTCAAGACCCATCAATGCGACATCCTACAATACTGGTAAAACCTATGATACCGTCAAGCTGCGAACAGTTTCTTTTTTTCTCTCCTTCTCTTCGTCATATCACGTATGTTTATGTTGGTAGTTTAAAAGGTCGACCTGACGTCGTCTGTTTAATATAAATGGTTTATGAATAGTATAATTGATATGATGCTCTTGATGAATAGAATCTTAATGGCCGACGCTAAAAAGTTAAGGGTCATTGTGTAAGGTTTCTATCGATATTGTCTCTGACTTTCATTGGTAGAATTCCGAAATTTATAGGTGATCGCAATCATCTCCGGAGTGAAATATTTCCTTTGTTAGACTACTTCAAATCTTATTGCTTTATAATTCGTTTTTATTGACCCAAGTTTTCATTGAAGACGACTGGTAGGAATCTTAACAATTTTGGAATGCAAATAGTCAAATAAAGGTTGTCGATATTAAATTACTGGACTTAATATTTAGAAAATATCCATTACATAAAATGGGCCGCCTACCCACGTTATTATTATCCTCTGGTCATCGCATCCACCACACACGCCTACTGAACCAGTGCCCAACCAAAGAATTAAATTAGGGTATACGATTCAAAGATACACTTTTCTGGTTAGTTTTTATAAAGACAGCTTTTAGAAATTGATACATTATTGCCAAAAAGTACTCCCCAAACAACAACAAATTGTGTATTAGTTATATGAGATATGGAGGCGCGTAGTGTAATGGTTACCATCGTAGGGAATGGATACGACGAAACGCATACTTTTCCCAAGGGGTTAGCGCTATGTGAAATGCGACCGGCCTCGTCCTGGATTTGAATTCCTATTACCGTGTCCATTTCCTACGACGATAACCATTACAGTAGGGCGCCTCCTTTTGTTAAAGCCGAGTAAAGCTGGATTTAATTCAGATTCATACCTTCTCCTAAACCGGTTGCCTTATCAATCGGATTATATTTTTATTATATTCCGTGATTTTTGAAATATTTTATTTATGTATTTTCCTAACCCGAGCAGAATGCGTCTCAAGATAATTCTTAAGCGCATTTTAACAAGTTTGAATACAAAGTTTTTCTTGTTCCAGACATTTTGCTATACCAATGTGAAACAGATCAGTCTACCCTACTCATACATGAAGAGAGAATAGTTGGACGCATACCTTTCCCAGGAGTATTGTAATCTTTTGAAATATAGTCTCGTATATCCATTCAGATGAGATACTCTACAGGATAGCGAGTTTAATCTTCGTCGGATAACCAATACTTGCGACTTCGAGTTATATCCTACTCTTGACGAATCATTTGAGTAAACAAGCCCGTCTCATTGTAGAGTAATGGTTCGAAAGCTAGTCACGCAGATATATTAGTACCGAATAGAGAGTTCGGTCTTGTTGGATGTCCCATACTTGCATCCCATCTGACCCATGGCGAATGGGTTTGATAAATACCTATTTTTTCCAAGGGTTTTAGAGCTATGGGAAATACAAACACCCTTGTTACGAACATGAAATATATCATAAATATATGATTAAAAAAAAGACAGTGAGTAGTACAGATTAGTGGAGGTATTTGCCCAACCCATTCACCGCGAGTAAGATGTGACAATAAGTCACTTGTACTGGCATTAAGCGATGATCGAACTCACTATTCAGTTGTAGCGAATCTGCGAGACTAGCTTGTTGACCATAACACCTTAATGAAACATATATTTAGATATTTACCCAACCTGTTTGCCAGAAGTAGGATGTGGTCGCTAGTATGGAATATCCAGCGAGGATAGAACTCTCTATTCAGTAGTAATTGATCTGCGAGTCTAGCCTGCTAACCATTACACCTCGATGGGGCGCCCTACAACAGATTAGTGGATGTTTTTTTCGATTTGAATAAAAAACTGACAGATTCTTTTTAAATAAACAAGCAAATATATGCACCTTCCTTGCAAGTATTTAAGTTTTAATGTAATGAAATAGTATATTAAATTAGAAAGACGAATGAAACTAAATAGGAATGCAGATAAAAAAGATTTCAAACGGAGGGGGTGTAATAAAAAATAGAACAACTGAAACTTACTCTTCCATCACTCCCGTCTTTCATTGCTTAATTTTCTTAATCTAATTATTTAGTTAAAATAGGAAGTAAAGAATAAACTTACATTTATCTCTTCTCGTTAATGGATTTATTTTAAGATTTATGCGTGTGATTTTTGCTCATTTTCATTAAGATAAAACCAATCAATTAGAAGTCAATAATACCAAGCACATATTTATCTAAATCAAATTTTTAATATCAATCTGCAAATTAGCCTTCCTGTTTCCACTGTAAACCGCTATTTGTTGCATATATAAATGCAATTGCATGTTACTTGTATGTAGATATGGTTAACAGTATTAATAATGTAAAACAATTTTAATAATGATTAAGGTTTAAATTAAATAAAATCATGGAGGATATGACGTAAGAAACTAAGGGAATTGTGACTTGAGTAGTGACATAGTCTCGGTTACAGACAGGCAAACATACAATCTCGATTATGATAAGATATATTTGACGTCTGAAACTAAATAAAAAAAATTATTTCTCCAAATTTCGTCCATCTTTCTCTCTGCCAGGTTACCTCTCTCTTTCTATATCCCTCACTCCAACGCTCACTCCAAGTTCGCCCTGTTTCTCTGGGCTCACAATTAGCCCCGTCCGTCTCTGATCAAAAGATGGTCTCGACTATCCACTTCCTTAGTCTTTTATACATGTCGTCACTCCGATCATGCTACCACAATCCTCCTCATTTCCGGTCTAATACTTATAAAATATCCGCTTACGTTCGACCTCACTTTTTCCTCGTATCCTGTTATGGTAACCGATTTTTCAGCCTTTACTTTCTATATTTAGACTATAATCTGTTAGTTGTCAAAATGAATTCTTTCAATATAAAAAGTGAGCAGCTTTGTATAATATTGCCAAATATATTATTCAACAATTATTGCTTATTTAAGTTTCATAATGAAACTAAAAAGCCGGAACTAAGGTTTCGTGTCATTTTAACACCATAAGTATTTTCTTCATATTCTATCAGACCAATTACACCAACAGAGATAACCTTCACCTTTATTTATGAGTTTTTAGACGTGCTTAAAATTTCCCCAGAATTTTACTTGAAAAAAAATTAAGAAAAAAAACAAAAAAACAAAATGAATAAAAATAAAAATATCGATTTAATACGGTTAATAAGATTTTTAGCCGAAATTTGTGCCTGCTTAATTGGAGTTGACAGCAATTTGGGTTCCTTATAATTAGTGTTCATTTGCAACTGGGGACTCGTTTAATGTGGGACCAGGGTAATTTTAGGTTATTCGAGTTGATTCAACATATGTCTAAGAGTAATCTTTGAAAAATCATAGATTAATGCAGCCGAATATTCATTATGTGATCTTTTCGGAGTTTCTAGTTATTCATTACTAGTTGAAATACCAGTCTACATCAATCTTGAGTCCAAGTCTCGTATCAAGTTATTATACAATACTAGCAAAAAATCACCCACCGGGCGGTGTAAATTTTTATTTTTGAAAGATATTGCTTGTGGGGGTGGGAGTTAAAACACACAATGCCTGAGAGTTTGTACCATAAGTAAGGAAATTATCAAATTTATTAAAGGAGTAAAAAAGTAAAAAAACAATTGAAATGGAAACTTAGCTCTGATAACTTTAAATATATATTAAAATAAAACAAACTGTTTATGAATATATAATACCGGGAATGTATTTATTAAAACTTGTTAAAAAAAAACAACAACGAGGAATGTTTAAGGTGATATGCTCAAATTTTCAGTGTATATGCTATAAGGTTGTTCTTTATTCTATGAATTGACGATTTTGGGTAATGTGACGTAAGCGTAGTTTCGGTTACAGACTAATAGAGACCGAATCTTCATTATTTAATAGATTTTACATCAGCTTGATAGATCAATCTATGTCAAGTCAAAAAGTATTGGAGTGGTCTTTGTGGCGAGGTGGCTAATGAGCTGGACTGTAGCATTTCGTAGCAAGCGAGTTCGAACTCCAGTCAGCCTGTTACATTCACTTTTGGAGTATAATCTGCTGAAAGGGATACAACCCCTCATTTCCCCAGCTATAAGTTAAATAATACCAATACTGTTTTTCTACAAGGATGACTTTGGTATTAAACAACCGACAAAGATTGATATGCCTTTAAACAAAGTCATCAATTAAAGGCCTATCAGACATTCAAAGGGAGTGGTAGGCTGATATAAAATTACTGGGGCCTTTTTCAGGACAAAATGTGATATCCACTCTTTAAGAAACGTTATCTATTACTAAGGGAAATACGTCCCGTGTAACGGTCATCTTCGTAAGAATTGGAATCAGCGATTTGCTTTTCACTTCGCACTAATGTCCCTGAGAAAGGCATGAGTCCATCTGTTCCCTAAGTTGAGTAAATGGTAGAGGAGACTGGGTAAGGAAATCAATCTAGAAAAGTCAAACTGAATTCAAACCAGCTAAAATTGACCTTTTGTTGCATCGTGCTCCTCACGTTGAGGGTAGATACACACATACCTGTTACTAGGAATCAAATAAGAATCCACATAACATAAAACTGACTTATAATTCTTTGAGATTTGTCGTTCCAGTTATTTTTTCAACGGGTTGTAAGTTCAAGTAAGCAATAAGATAATCTAATTATATTACATACAATAAAATGACGATTCTTTTAAGCTTTACTCGTCTCAATATTATAGTATGTTTGAACCACTTGGACTTTAACTAAACACTTGATAAAAATAGATGGAAATTTGACAATGATGCTGAGTGCTGTTTTGAACAAATCCTGGAAGCAGCAGCCTAAAAATAGGCAGTTATATATTTATTTACCAACCCCTCCACACGAGCAGGATTTCTTAAGCAGAGTTTACCAGGTTTGAATTCAGTTTTCCTTCTCCTAGACCGGGTGCCTAACCAAGGTTAAAGAACCCAGTCTGCCCTACTCATTTACCCGTAGCTGTAGGGAGAGTAGGATTCATACCTTTCTGAAGGGTATTAGCGCTAAGTGATATGCAATTACCACGTCCAGGATTTGAACTCGGGGCGACGACTCCATTTCCCATGATTTTAACCATTGCACCACGCACTTCATAATAATGATAGGAAGTTATATAGTCACGTAGCTCCTATATGCAAAATGATCCAATTACGACAAGCAAGATGAGTTGGGCGCTGCTGGGGACATAAGGACCTCTGATAATTGAGGTTTCCTATGGACTCCTACAAATGGACAATCCAGAAATGATGCTGATATCTCCAGTATATGTAAACCTGATAAGTAATATTCAATCAAATGTAAATACATACTTTAATTTTTTAATATTTTTTTGAATTTTTTAAATTTTAATTCTAGAAGATAAGTAACTTTTTGATAGAACCTCTGTCTATGTCAAACAAAACCTTTCCTATGCGTATATTGTTATCACCTTCAGTAGATGAAATATTACAAACTACTTATGTTAACATGTCTACGAATTTTGGAGGCTAACCATCTGGTTTGGAGGTGACTCCATAGTGTGTCTGGGTGGGAAAAGTTATCCACTGGGAATTGTGCAAGAAACTAAATTTGGGCCATGCAACAAAATTGTATATGCATAAACCAGAGTCTGTTCTTGAGAATGAAGCATATAAAATTCCCTGGAATCAGACCTAGTATTGGTTAACAATAAAGTGAGAGCTTTTCAAATGGTAGATTATGCAGTTCTCACAGAGCAAAAGTTGCAGAAGAAAGAAAAGGAAAATATAGACAAATACCTTTACCTTGCTCGTGGGACCGAACAGATGATAGTTTGAAGGTGCTAAATCTGGTGAGTATGGAAGACGCGGTAAAGTTGTTCACCCGAATGAGGCAGTTTTCACCCTTGTCCTGATACTTGTGTATGGTCGAGCATTATCATGTAGAAGGAGGACAATGCCGGGTCTTACTCGTCGGATTCTTGTTCTGGGCCTCCTTAAGGTCGCAATGTCGGCATTAGTTTTATTTTAAAAGATTTTTACATGAAATAAAGAAAATGGCATTACTTTTTGACAAACCCTCGTATTTACCTGAGCGGCTAAATCTGGGCTGAAAGCTAAGTCTGAAAAAGCACAGTAAACAATTTTTGACATTATTTTTAAACGATATTAAAAATGTGAATAGTAATTTCGTATTGATGGAAAAGAGTACACATTTTTTTGTAAATGTAGTTTGTATAAGTTTATGTGACATTTATCAAACGAAATCGTTCTGTCTATTGTTAAAAATATTTGCTGTCGAAGGCAGAACTGAATAGATGAGTCAGTGATTGAAGAAATAGAAGAGAGAGAGAGAGATAGAGAGTGAGAGAGAGAGAGAGAGAGAGAGAGAGAGGGGTGAGGGGGAGAGAGAGGGGGAGAGAGAGAGAAGAGAGATGATAAATGGGAATGTCAGTGTTACAATGTTTCAACACTTTTTCATCCTTACTCCTAGAAGCTGTAACCCATCAGATCATATCATTTTGGAATCAGATCAACTCCGTGTGCAAATTAAAAACTCTCCCGGGCGGTATCTGCATCCGTAATCCTGACATTTTGGATTCCTCACTTTTAATTACTGCGATTTTTACGTTCTTTTTCTATAAAGAACTTTATACTATGATGACAATTTTTATAACTTGGAAATAAGGTCGGGCAATAATATAAATTAATTTCAAAATCCCGTGAAAGACATCCATAAAATGATAATAATAGTTTAATAAAGCTTATATATATATATATATATATATATATATATATATATATATATATATATATCTTCTTCTATTATTATACTAAAGCTGAGATAAACACCTTTCTCTTCCATAAGGATTTTTTTCTATTCATGTTATTGAGACAAAATTTATACTGAAATATTCCTTGGCTTCAGGACTACCTATTGTTTGAAAAAAAATTCAACTTTAATTGATTTTAATTAGTCGTAATTACCAATTAAGTCAACAGCTGACCCGTCCCTCTCTGTCACTCTGCATTACTCTCACCCTCTCTATGTATGAGTAAGAATGAGAGTGAAAACGGAGAGTTATTGTGTTAAAGACATTTAACTATGTTAAAATTGATTAGGGGCTAGCAGGTGGTGTCGTAACCCCCATTGACATATATTGGACTCACCCGTCCAAGAAACCAGTAGATATAAAAAAGGGTATTTTTTTGCTATGACCTCGGGGAGAGGTGGTGTAATGCGGCGTGTCTCGGTCGGGCTAACTTCTTTTTTTTTTTTTTTTTTTTTTAAATTTCTTTTCCTTTTTTTTTTTTTTTTTTAAATTTCTTTTTTTTTTTTTTTTTTTTTTTAAATTTCTTTTTCTTTTTTTTTTTTTTTTTTAAATTTCTTTTTTCTTTTTTTTTTTTTTTTTTAAAATTTCTTTTTCTTTTTTTTTTTTTTTTTTTTAAATTTCTTTTGTTTTTTTTTGTGTAAGTGTTCGTAGCTCGCTATTACTGTGTTAATCGGGCTAAAATTTATTTTTGAAGAGTTTAACTCCTAACTTCACTGTAGTTAAATTGTTTTTAGCTCTGTTCGAGTCAATTTTTTTCCTGAAAATCCAGCCCATGATACTAATCAACTCTTTTTTTTTCTTTTTTTTTTTTTTTTTTTCTTTTCAAGCCTGGTGGTTAAGTGGTGATATTTTAACCCCCGTACTTTCTCGACAAGTAATATTTTCTATTGGATTTTTTTAAATATAAAATATTTAAACAATTTTTCCGAAACTGTCATTTACTTAAATTTTTTTTACTGTTCTGAATAAAATGGAAAAACAATATTTGCATTTACTTATTGATAACCTGGGGGTGGGTTACTTTTTATCACCTTCAATACAGCTAAAAATATTTTTAATTTGGTGGGGTTAAATTATTTACATTTTTGTATCGAACTTTTCGGAAGGTACGGCTTAGTGTTTTAGGGTGTATTTATGCGATATTCCCCTTTTTGTCTTTACACATTAAACATGTAATTTATTTAATACTACGCAAAAATGGCAAATCTCTATTTTTACAAAACACATCTACCCACCGCCACCCGATTGAATAAAGATTAACAAAATCTGGTAATTATCCGATTTTAATGATTTTCAATCTTGATTAATCAATGAATGAATTTTTAAATGCATCAGTTATTGTATTTCAAAACTTGCTGATTTTTTTTTCATGTCATTCAACTTTGCCCCCCCCCCCGCTTTTATATTTTGAGGGATGTAAAATATTGGGGCTATTCTCAGAAATGCCTCCCGCCTTAAAAAATCTAGGCGTTGATAAAAAACAACCACTTAGGAATGAAGTCCCATCTGAAAAGTTAATGCGATATTTTACTCACTCCAGTCTTTTTTTGGACAAGTAAATATTTTAACCCTCCTCCTTCTTTGAAATATTTCAGGGGGGTATTTTCAAAAATATTTACATTTACTTGATACAAATCTGGCTCTAAAAAATTGTCGATAAAAATGCCTTCAATTTGCTAAAGTCTTAATTTTATTTTAATATATTCCTTTCCAACAAATAAAAAACAATATTTAGATATGCTTTTTTTTTTTATTTTAACTAAAACCAAGACATTAAACAAGCATGAATAAATAAAAATCTGAAGCTTTAGATTCTTCTATATTTTAATTAAAAAAAATGTCAGGCCATTTTTAATTTTTAAAAATACTTTACGTTATGGTACTATCAAAATATCACGTGATTAGTTTACGCCATATTGAAGGAAGAAACGCAATACACTTTTCATAATTTCTTTTATTTTGTTTATACAGTTTATAATACAAAACAATACATCCAATTCTATGCTTCCAAATAATTTCATTTACTTATACATTTAAGAACATTTATAAGTATTTAATTTTTATTAAATTGGCTTATCCTCAATATTCCTTTGGTGTTTCTGCAGCGACTATGATATCCGTATTAATTCCTAATTGAAGCACGCTGGTGTTTGTTTTTTTTTTTTTTTTTTTTTTTTTTTTTTTTTTTTTTTTTTTTTTTTTTTTTTTTTTAATAGCTCACACAGCTATGATTTTTCAATCACCAACCCCAAACCCCTATACTTTTTAAAATTGTAGCTGACGCGACTTTTGTCCAGTAATTCTTTTAAAAGTAAAGTCGTCGGTGTCCTAAATCGGTATCATCCGATCATGGAGGAGTCTATTCACTTTTCACTAACGCTAAACCAAGGAGATTGTTTTCTTAGCGTCATAGGTCGAGTGCCACACCTACCATCGGCTCATCACTTTACTACACAAATCCCTGAGCTGGTGAGGGCCAGGAACCGTGAGGCTCCTAGCCGAATCTTCCTACCGTAGTCTGCTTGTAAATAAATGCGAACAACCGTATGTAATATATTATATATATATACAAAATTCGGAAAACCTGATTAGTAACTTGCTTTTTGTTAATCTAAATAAGAAAAATGATTTCAATCAACTTATTGGCGAAACCCGGCAAAATTCATGTTTTTGAATTAAAATAAAAAAATACCGAAAAATGAAGATTTTAAAAAGATTTATACATTTGCTTGTCGATAAAAAAAACCCATAAAAAGTTGTCTATAAAAACGCCTTCAAACCGACAAAAATATTTTAAAGAGAGGGAGGTAAAATATGTACATTTACTTGTAAAAAGACTTAAGGCGTAAAATATCGCATCAACTTTTCGGGAAAAATGCCTTCAAACAGGGAGTTTCAATAGTAGTACGGGTCGGATTTTGAGCAGTTTATTGTTTTTAGGCCAGGAGGCCAGAACGCATTTATGCGATATGCACCAAAATGTTGGCTTTTCAATTTAAAAACGAATCAAAATTATTTAAATTCATTATTTAAGGTCAGATTTTTGTTTTAGTCGATAAGTAGTAACATCATGGACCTCAGTTTAAAAAAAAAAAAAAAAAGGCAAATTAAAATTTAAATATCTAATATTTTTAATTCTTTTAGACAATTAAATTCGTCCCAAAGGCGTTTTTTCTGTTAAGTTAATTACCCTAAAAACTAGCACAATCATCTTTAAGAAAAATCAGAGCTGAAACCGATATTTTATATATTATTTGGCTTCCAGTAATTTTTTTTTATAGTCTGCTGTAAAATAAATGAAAACATGATTATTAAGCCTACTTTTTTTCTCAATAGATTAGATAAATATTCAATTTAAAATATTTCATGTTGAATAAAGTAGTTACTGAGTTTTTTCTAGATATTTAAAAATTACGGAATTCATTCAAATGAGAAACGTTGACTCCCCCCACCCTTTAAAAGTGAAAAAGGTTTTCTCAAGCCATAGTTGTATTGTTGCTACTGTAACAATTGCACCACTTAGGACACTAACCTAGCCTAGAGTAAGCTAGAAATGGAACTGCTCAAAGAATGCATAGTAATTTAAACAAGTTGTGGAAGCAATACTCCACGAGAAAGCAGCTGTATAGCCACTTGCCACTTATTCACATAAACCATCCGAGTGAGATGAACAAGACATGCTGGAGGATTTAGGACAAACTCTAAGAGACATTTTTCTACGGAAATCACACGCCAGTGGGGACATGTGAGCAAAGACACATTGACCAACTCTGAGCAGACACTGAATGCTGTAGCAGAAGGACGTCTGAGAGCAATGAATGATAGGTGTAAGGTTGGCGAGAGATTGTCATAAATATCCATGATTAAATTTTAATTACCTGTAATTAGATTAACTAAGTGATCTTCCTTGTTTTTTTTTTCCGTGGTCAAATGAAAATATTACTTCTCCAGTTTAAATAACTTATTTGACAGTTTGGGTGAACTTTAGATTATGAAAATCATTTATCATGTGATTTTTCAGAACAATCTAAACTCGGGCTCATGTAACCCCAACGGGTCACGTTTCTTTCTAGTATAACATAATATATAGTATATATATATATACAAGGTAAGTTAAAACGAACCAAAGATTTTTTGTACTTTTGACAACACATTGCATTATGAAAATTAAGGCGTTACATTCATTTATTCATTTCTAATCTTGGTAAATACAGCTTCAACTCGGCACTTTATGACAACATGTCCTGTATTCTGAAAAAATGAACGTCCATTCATTGTTCGTTATTATCTTCGTAAATGCAGTACATATCTCGATACTTTTATGACAGAACTTGTATATATAGTATATATCATAATATTTATATACACACAACACACACACACACATATATATACATATAATATATATATACATAATATATATATAATCATATATATAATATACATATAATTATATACAATATAATATATACATAATATATATACATATATATATATACATATAATATATACATATATACAATATATATATATACATATATATATATCCATATATACATAATAATATATACATATATATATACATTATACATATATAGTATACATATTCAATATATACATATATATATATAACATATATATATATAATATATATATATATACACACAATATATATATATAATATACACATATAATACATATATAATAGATATATACATATATATATACAACATACATAATATATACATACATACATATATATATACATACATATTAATATACATATATATATACATATAATATACATACAATATATTTAATTATCATAATATACATATATATATATAACATATATTATACATACTATATATATATCATATATATACCATACATATATATATATACATATATATATATAACATATATATAATATACATATATACATATATATACATATATATATATACATATAATTATTTATACATATATATATATATAATTATATACTATATATATATATATATATTATATATATACATATTATAATATATTATTATATATATATATATATACACATATATATAATACAACACATAATATAGTTATATATATACAAACATATATTATATATATATATATACACATATATATATATACCACATATATATATTATATATTATATATATATATACACAACTATATATATTAATATATTATATATACACATATAATATATATATATATATATATACACATATAATATATATATATATATATATATATATATATACACATATAATATATATACACATATATATTATTATATATATATATATAATATTACACATATATATATATATAATATTATATATATATACAATATATATATATATATATAATATACACATATATATATATAATATATTATATTATATATAACACACAATATATATATAATATATATATATATATATATATACACACATATATTATATATTATATATAATACACATATATATATATAATATATATATATATATTATATATATACAACATATATATATATATAATAATAATATACCATATATATATTCACATATTATTATAATATATATATATATATAACACATATATATATATACACATATATATTATATATATATAATATATATCCACATATATATATATATATACCAACATATATAAATATATACACATATATATATATATATATATATATATATACAATATATATATATATATACATATATATAAACACACATATAATAATATATATATATATATATATATCCATATATATAATATATATATATATATATATATATACATATATATATATATTATATATATATATATATATACACATATATATATATATAATATATATATACCACATATATATATATATATAATATATACTACATTATATATATATAATATTATATATATATATATATAATTCACATATAATTATATATATATTATATATATATACACATATAATATTATATATATATATACACATATATATATATATATAATTATATATATATACACATATATATATATATATATATATATAATACCATATAAATATATATTATATATATATACACATATATAATATATATATATTACACACATATATATATATATATATATATATATATATATATATATATACACATATATATTAT
>CM042146.1:89110667-89155221 GCA_023376005.1 Doryteuthis pealeii | reverse complement strand
GAAAGAGCCAACGGCTAATATAATGACTCTCTTTATGTTATTAAGTTTTATTTTTTTTTTATTATTAAAGAAACACCACTTTTTCCTTCTTTCACTTTTTACAACATTTTAATGTAGGGCGTTCGAGGTATTTAAGGCATCTGTCAACCCAATATAGTTAGAGACTTATTTTATTCCAAATACATTTATTTATTATCTATAGGCATTCCAAATGTTTTTAAAAAACACAATTTTTTTAAAAGCTTTTTTAACAACACACTTTCATTAACCCAGAGAGAGACACTACTTCCACCCCGATCAGAGCTGGAATCTGCGATTAATAGCGATGAAGGATATTCCACACTCCCAGAAGCCTCTAAAATTGCGAACTTTAAATTAACGTCATACCCAGGAACACTAAGAACCTTCCGGCCCCGCCTCAGCACATAAATGATAATAAAGTTGGGGATTTGACATTGTAGTAGGGCTGACGATGACAAGCCGATTGATAGGAGGGGGACTCTCCGCTAGCCTTCTAGCCTAAGCAATAGCCAAAGTTGATATTCCATAGACTGCTTAGCCACCAAGAATCCCGCTTAAGCCATCGGGCCACCATCCCTAACTAACCAGGGCTTCCATTGCAGAGGTGCATCGACAAGGCATTTTTAAATATATAGTATAATATATATATATATATATATATATATATATATGAAGAAAGGAAGTGAATCGACCGTATGTAGATATGAGAGAAAATGAAAAAACACAAGGTTAAATGGGTTAAGTGGGAGTTTATGGCTGACGTGCAACGTTTCGCATCTATTAATTAAATCATCTTCAGTTTTTCCGCAAAAGTTGCAAAAGATTTATAACAGACACACGCACCACACAACCTAAAAATGCACAATGCTTTCTTTTCGATACAACACCACTACACATTCGCATAACAACCGTAAAAAAGAGAATATTGACGTCATATTTCAAAACGTCTCCTTGTTTCAAACCTAAAAAAAAATTTGTAAACAGACCTGAATAACCAAGGGACTACACTCGCTTTTCCTTATTCGCTGATAAAAAATCCTATTACCTTCATACTACCAACAAATTGCCCTGAAGCATGATCTAATTAAAGATCGAAACACTGCAGCGTCGCAAAAAACTCACCACTTAACCCATTTTAAAACCGACTATGTTTTTTTTTCATTTTGCAATATACTATATAGAATATATATTATATAGTATATATTGGAGCGCGCGTTGGTAATGTAACAGTCTAGAAAATGACTCGTCGACGCGAGTCAAATCCTGGACAAGGCTGTTAATTTCACATAGCGCTATTAACCTTGGAAATGTATGAACAAGTTTCTGTCTTTCCAGCTAGGTTAAAATAGTAGGGTGGACTGAGCTCGTAAACTTGGCTAGGTTATCGCTAGGCAGAAGAGAACTCTGAATTCAGAAGGTATAAAATCTCCGCTTAAAGAAGTTGACCTGTGTCGCATCCTTGCTCGTACGGAGAGTTGTATATATATATATATGTGTTTGTCGTGTGTGTGTGTGCGTGTGGTGTGGTGGTTGTTGTATGTGTGTGTGAGTTGATGTCTGTTGACGTTGGAATACTACTTAACCAAAGTAGAGTATCAACATTATACAACTTTGAGTTGTGAACTTTTTATACCGGTCTATAATCCTCTTTGCTACTTGAAAAAAATATCCTTATTGCTCTGGTTTTCCGATAATATTGTACAGATTTACAGGATAAAGTATTTGGCGGTTAAATTTTAATCATAATTCCTCCATTCCAACGCTGAACATTTTTAATAAAGTAATCCTGATACAGAAGAGACAACATGGAAACAATTTTTCCGCTCCTTTATGAATATAACACCCATATGATATGGACGCAATTACAATAGGAATCTAACACGTCTACGCACCGATGGTCTATTTATGTAAAATCACGTCCATCTAAATTTGTTTAATTTCATCTAGTACTATGTGATCATTCGTAGATGTTTTAGTTCCGTACGCGCATACAAAACACACCACACCACCACACACACACACCCCACACACACACACACACACACACCACCACACCTATCGGCGTGTGGTATAATTTTGGCTTTTGTATTTTGTCTTTTTAGATTTTTTCTAAGGGGGGGCATTGGCCACACGGTTACCCGTGCGACATATGCTGGAGTCTAACGGCGAGTAAGACGCGTCATGAAGAAAAGAGAAAATTGTTCTGAAATCTGCAAATAAAGCTTTGTGTGTGAGCAGCGCATGCGCGTGCGAATCTAAATAGTAAAATGAATCCAATTTCTTGCAATTTAATGATATTTCGTTCAGTCTGAGAAACAGCCCATAACAATTCAAAAACATAAATTGTTCTTTGCTCTCAACACACACACACAACACACACACACACACACACACACACAACACACACACACACACACAACAGCAACACAATTCCCTTTAATTATAGGAGTATCTTTTTATGTTGATTATAACGGAGTACAATTTGATAATAGTTGTATTAACATAATATGTCATTTTATGTAGTATTGTATTACAGTATTAATACAATGATAACCACAATACGATATTACCTATTGTTTTATTTACTACATATGTAATATAGGCAATATTTTCATGATGAATACTAAACATAGTAGATATAAGTCTATGTATGATTATAATACATACATATATAGAAACTGAAATAATGTTATCACACACACAACATCACACACACACACACAACACACACACACACCATAGAAATAGTACCATATATAATATTAGGAATATATATGATAATTATTGTATCATATATTCAATCAAGCTAATCAGCTAATACTACAACACACAACATGCAAAGGTATCCGAGTCCAAATCATTATCTTTAAATCTCTTTATACCTGCAAGAATAAATACTATATTAGTATATATATATATAATCATAATAATATATATATGTCTGTGTCTGATCTGTCTGTAAAGAAGCAAAGAAAAGAAACATTAGATGTATTTGGAAAACAGCGTAACGTGAAATTTACTTCTTTTTTACGTTGCCTGTTTTCCTGTCTGACGATGGCCAACGTTCTTCTACCACTATTATAGGAAGTTTAAATAAGGAAATGATATAGAAAAAGTCTCTGGAAAATATTTAACAAAAATAAAACAAAAAGGAATAAAAGAGAAAACAAAGCGCATCATGCGTACCCTTCAAGCCTCTAATTAAGTATTTTAACAAATCAATAATTCTTCAATTAAATTCATGTTGAATAAAACAAAGAAGAGTCGCCGAGGAATAGATGATGAGATCATTACGTTCTACTTCATACTCTCGATCATGCGGATGAAAGAATATCTTTTTTTTTATATCTATCTATAGCCGCGTCTTTATTATCCTAATATTCCCATAATAGTGCATGAATGGGATATCTTGCCGTTGCTTAAATATAAAATAAAGAAAAATAAGTTGGCTTTGATTGAATTAACATAAGAACAATTGCTATTAGAACATATGGTGGATCTCTGGAATAAAAAGTTAGACATAACTGCCTCGGGTAACGTAATAGCTAAAAACATATTGTAAAAACAAATTGTCTATCAATCTGACTTCTATTACTTGCATTTGTCTGTCTCACTGCGCATGTCGAGTAATTTGTATAAACCATTATCAGTTAGTTTAACAATATAATATCACACACACACACAACTAACAACACAGCACACACAACATATATAATACGTATACAACACACTAACATACAACACACATACATATAATATATAATATATGTATAGATAGAGTATAATTATGGTATAGTAAAATAATACACTAGCTACACTCATGCACCACACACCACAGAACATATATATATCTTAATATAATCAATTACTATAATATATAAATATTAGATTAAGTCATCCACGAGACACGGTTTCGTTTTACACGCCTCTTCAGCGTGGCTAAACACAAACTATCTTGGCTAGGGTCGAATTCCGACTGACTGGTTTGCCAGCCTGATATTTATCCCCTAGACCACTAGACAGATGCTGTAGACGGGTTGGTTTTTAAACTATGAATAATATATATCTCGAAACACACGCAAGCATCAAAGACAAAGGAGAAAATCGCCTCATTCGGTGGACAACTTACCAAATCCTCCATACTCACCAGATTTAGTGCCTTCAGACTATCATAATGTTCGCCTCGCCCCTGAAAGAGGTTTACGAGGCAAACATTATTCCAGTGGCGAAGAAATTAAATCTGTAGTGAAAAAGTGGCTCAAAGAACAGCAAACATAATTTTTACGGGGCAGGGATACATGCTCTAATTCGAAGTGGAACATTGCTATTGAAGAAAGCGGTGACAATGTGGAGAAGTAGGGATGTGATCCATAGAGGACCAGCTTCAATTTTTTGTATGATACATGTTCCTGTGTTGGTAATTATACCTTACTAAACAAAATGGCATAAATTTTTGACTCCCCTATGTAGAGAAATAGGATGTGATCCACAGAGGACCAACTTCATTTTTCTGTATGATACATGTTTCTGTTTGGTAATTCTACCTGTACTAAACAAAATGGTATACTTTTTGACTCCCCTATGTGGAGAAATAGGGATGTGTTCCACAGAGGACCAGCTTCATTTTGATGTATGATATATGTTCCTGTGTTGGTAATTATACTGTACTAAACAAAATGGCATTATATCAGCTCCTGCTGCCAACACGGATATCCGTGACATCCTCGCCAAGCGTTCTTATCATTCATTACCCACGGAATTTCCTCTACACAAAAAAGCAGAATCCGAATAAGCTGCAACGATGTAAGTCACACAGAACGTCTCTATGAGTTCGTCTTCCTTCTACATCAGTGTCCGGCATGTCTTGTCTTACTCAAATGGTTTGTGTTTGAGAGCAAGTGGGAGTTTCCAGAATTGTTTAAGACCTCACGCCAGCGTCTTTGCTGCTACTTCCCATCTAGTTTTTTCTCCATATGATGAATAATCTTGTCCATACCTTCCCTATGCATCCATGAACATACACATTCTGTGAATTATATATATATATATATTGCTTTCCATATATATGCTTCCGACTCCCATTGTTGAAGCACTGTTGGGGACATTAATTGAACTCACCGTTTGCATTACCCGTGACCCGTCTGTTTACAGATTAGATTCTCTTGATTGAAAAAAAAAATTACCGCCGTAAAGTATGTAGCAATTATTTTCACCCTAGACTAAACGTTAGCGCTGATAGCCGCAAGGGTAAGGAACTTGACAGACAAAAAATGTCCAGTTTCGATCCCGGGTAGAGGTAGCTGTTAAAATGTCGAGCCGCACTGATGAAAAGTAAACTCGAAACACGTGTCTGTGGATGACTGATATATATATATATATTATATATATATATATATATAATATAATGTGTGTGTGTTGTGTGTGTGTGTATGTGTGGGTGTGTGTGCTGACAGCAAGGATTTCAATAACTCTCACTATGCATTCTCATCGTCATCACGCCCTGGTAAAGTCCTCCTCACCCGATCTAGTATCTGTACAGAATGCTGAATGTCAGTGTTTGCTGATCGGACTACTCTGACGTCACATTGGCTATTTGAAAATATGTTAGTTCGCACTAACTTAGAACTGAGACGCTTGACACCTCATTTCTACTTATGTTCTATCCTCCTATGAAAACATCCCCATGTACACTTTCAGAACGAAAAGCATAGCTGAAGAACAACAACAATGTAATCAAACCCTAACCATACATTCAGCTGCAGCCGCTCCGACGTGTCTATCTGTAGCGCATTGGCCTTATCAGCACTAACATGCCTTGAGTCATGCCCCTATCTTACCTTCGTTTACGAGCCAAGCATATGATGATGCTTTTGCTACTGTCACATTTGATGAATTTCCTCTATCATTTGAGTTCTGTTGTATACTGGCATCAAATTCACGGCCCTAATTCGTGTATCTGCATACGTAGCGGTATCGTAACTAACCCTGACGATATATTTATAGTCGCTTAATGAAATCTACAACACATGCATAGAGTAAAGTTTTGACTTTATTTCTTCTTCTCGGATCGGTGGCGAGCGTGACAATAAGAATGCCCAAGGTGACGATGACTACTACTACTGTTGGATGGTAAGGTAAAAGGGTGCTGGTGGTCTCACCGCCTTGACCGACGGACCGTCGACGGTCGCTTTTGTGCTCTGTTCGCCGTCGCTGTTTGACTCTCTAACTCCTTGTCTTCCTTTCTATAATATCAAACGCCTACGCGTTTTCTTTATCTGCCGGACAAATCTATCCAAACTTATTGTTACCCATCCTTCTTGTTGCTTTTACCCGGAAAAAGTCCTTTGTTACTCTTTTCGTCTTCTCCCTGCCACGATCCAACCGGAAGAAGTCCCCTATTTCCGCTTTCCATTCTCTTTTAAATAATCTTCAATATACAACATTTCCATCACATTTTACATTATAAATATTTATGAAAAACATTTATTATCTATCAATATTATATAGTGTGTGGAAATAATATATTTTTTTTTATTAAAAAAAAGAAGAAGCAGACTACAGTCGAATAAAACCCGTGTTGCCAACTTCAAAAACAGAATTCGGACCTAAATATAAATATTTCAAAGAAAAAATATAACGATGTTACACCTAACCTTTATTGGCAACCTGTCATTAGATAGCTAATTTAAGACAAGTTCGGGGTAAAAATACTACCAATATTTTATTTATCAGATGTCTATCATAAAGAAAAAATACATCGTACGTAAAAAAAGATACACTTGGAATTGAAAAAAAGCATCCTCATTTCCAGTTTTATCAGCTTAGAAAATTGGTAACTAAAATCTTCACTTTAAAATGGAGGATAGATCTGAACAATTATCTGATATAAGATCCTTTCAGAATTCACAAATAGAGAAGAAAAAAAGATTTTAAAAGAACAAAATGTAAAGAATTGCAAAAAGAATCAATTTTGGGATACAAAAATTCATCCAAAAAATTTTATGTACATTTGATACCCAAAACTTTATGTACATTTTGAACCCAAAACTTTTATGACATTTTGATACCCAAAACTTTTATGCACATTTTGATACCCAAAACCTTTATGTACATTTTGATTACCAAAAACTAATGTACATTTTGATACCCAAAACTTTTATGTACATTTTGAATACCCAAAACTTTATGTACCATTTTGATACCCAAAACCTTTTATGCTACATTTGATACCCAAAATTCTTTATGTACATTTTGATACCCAAAAACTTTTATGTACATTTTGATACCCAAAACTTTATGACATTTTAACCCAAAACCTTTATAAACATTTTGATACCAAAATTTTGTACATTTCTGTCACAAAAAATGATCAGTATTTGTTTAGTGTCAAATTCTAATAGATATATAGAAATGTTATTCTTATATTAGCATATGTGTTCATATGCCCATCTCTTTGAGTTGCAAAATATTTTTATACCCAAAATGAGCCCTTTTGATTTCAGTTGTTTTTGTTTGTTTGTTTTGCGCTTGTTCGTTGTTATTTTTTACTTTAATGAATTTTTTTCCCAAAATACTCCCCCCCCATTCTAAAGTTCCTTCATCAAAATCAATTTACAAAATGATTAACACAAGTTTTAGCGATTATTAAGAGACAAGCAAATCTTACATTAAAGACATTATTATCTTATAGTAATAAATGCGAATGGCATGTTCAAACATATTTTCATTCTTACTCAAGCAGCCGTAATCAACGTTCATACCCTTTGAATCATGCCGAATCTGTGAACGAATCAGAATCAAAACCCTGGAAACATTGCGATTCCCGTTTTAATTACTCGATTGTCGACGGCGATTTTTTACGTTAATTTTTGCAGCAAATTAAGTCTACATAGCTGCAATCACTCAATGCTCATTGCATAGAACAAAACGCCAGACAAAGCTCCTCATCATCTCTTTTCTCTCCAATCTAGTCGTTGCAAATGCCATATATCCAACACTCTTTGCTCGTGATTGACCCAGCCCATTCTTCTCTTGTGACCTTCACAGCTCTGTTCCCCTCTTCCCAGTTCCTCCACTCCTCCGTTTTCTGTTCCAATCTCTTCTTCGCCTCGTTTATTACAATCGTTGCCTCCCTAGTCTATCGATTCAAATTACCATATTCTCCCCTCCTCAGAAGCCAGACGTTTTTAATCTCCAACCTCACCTATAAGCCTCAGCGCTTCTATAAAGAGCCTTTCCTTCTCCTCTACTAACTTTCGATGTTGCATGCCACCACCCACTACTCTTCACCGTTCAATCGAGTCTCAGGCAAGGGACTTGCACGCAAAGCAAAGCCAGCCCGTTTTCACGCACGAAGCCTCTTCCTCACTACAACATATTCATCTACATTATATATGATGCATAAAACCGTTATATTGTCACGTTATGGTGGGTATCTCATCTGAGAGTTGACACAACCACAGGAGCTCATTTCCATAACCCTAACCCGTCACAAAGACACCCCAACCAAATAGCATCCCCGATCAGTACAATGAAAGACACTTATCCCATTTCTGCAGATCAAAGGAAACGACGTGGGCGCAGAAGGCATCGAAAGAGCTGCTAGCCGGAGACACATGTGGTACTTACGGAACTAAGTAATCTTATTAAGTATCGTGACTGGCATTCTTCCTTTAGTGGATTCTTTGCCAAGCTTTTCTATTAGGTTAACGTTTTGCTTATATCTTCATTTGAGTTTACAGGATATTTCAATCAAATCATAGGAAAAAGACAATCAACTCTCTCTACATTACTGTGAAATAAACCGTTCCGGAAATGTTAACTAAAAAACTGAAGAAGGGCAAAAGAGCATGGAATGAAACGTGGTAATCATTGAGAATTCTAATGAGTTGAACGTATTTTCTAATCAACCAAATCTTCGATAAAAACAGAGATAGATATGAATGCTAATTAGAATGCTTCATCATCATCAGCAGCAGCAGGTTGCATTGACAGCACGGATTACCATGAGGCTTTCTCTCACCACGTCCCTCACGCATGTCTTCCATATATCTCTCAGAATCTGCAAATAACGGTTTTTGCTGCTCAGTCTACACAATGTTCCTCGTTTATCTTTTCCGCGTTATCTATCGTTTGTAGATTATCAAATTCATTTTGATGAAGTTTTTAAATGAATAAATGCAAAATTATCAATTGAATTAATTGTTTGTGTTGGTTATCTACCATTCACATATGTGTAATGTATCTCCTTGTGTGTGACTCGAATGACAATGTCAAGACAATCTGTGTTACCATCAGGTCAAACGAATCGTTGATTTCATGCCTTGTATAGCATCATTATATTCTTTTGAGAGATCCATATGCTAGTGGTATTCGCTCCACTCTCCTCTGTATGGAGTTGAAGCTTAGATAAGTTACTACTTAATTTTCAATTATATCATCACCATATGAAACTCAATGCTAAATAACAAAATACTTTTATGACTTCGAGTTGAAAATTCTCTCAATAAAATGTACAAATAAAGTATAAGTTCATTTTTAGTAATAAATAAGATTAACGTAGACACCGAGATTAAATATCTTCATTATTTCTGATTTTCTTAATTATCAGTTTTGATAGACTGAGTCTTCGCATCGATGAAAATAGATTATATTTCAAAAGTAGTTTGTGAGCGAGAAGCCATGGCACAACTGACGTAAATGAAATTAAAATACATTCGTATGGTCATCTAAAATCAGGGCGCGTACCGAGAAACCCCCCCCCCCCCAAAAAGAAATAAAGAATGTATGTTACATACTATTTTACTTTTTACCAACCCCTCCGTACGAGTAGTATGCGACACAAGGTGAATTTCTTAAGTGGAGTTTGACAGGTTTAAATTTAGTTTTCCTCTTCCCTAGAATCGTTACCTAACCAAGGTTAAAGAGACCAGTCTGACCTACTATTTACCTATATCTAGAGGAGAATAGTTGAATGCATAGTTTCACAACGCGATATGAAATGCAAACAGCCTCGTTCAGGATTCGTCTCGCCATCTCCATTTCCTACGACGGTAATCATTTCATCACGCACTTACATCATGTGTTATGTAATGAATAGGCATAGCCTATTATTTATGTAAGGATGTATAGTTAGAAATTTTAACTCCAACTTTATAGAAAATGAGTGAGAATTTAAGTGCAGGTTTTCACCTCAAGCAGAACTCATTGGCTTTAGAAGTCCGGTGGTCTGATGAGCTAGTTAATTAGAGTCGAATTGGCGCCATAGAAGGCAGATGCATGTGTTATTATCTGAGCTGATTCTATTCGTGCGCGGGGTTAAGTTGTTATCAAGAAAATGAATAGAATTATTGTACAAAAATATATATCCATGCTTCCACAATTATAAAGGACAGAGGGTGGGACACGGATAAATAGATCAACTGATACGAAGAGATACAACGGTGAAGAGACTTCCAGTTATATTTCATAGGCACATTTGAATTATGTACGTACTGTAGTAAGAATGTTTTGAATAAGGGTTCGTTATGTTAAAATCAGAAGCAGTTAAATGAAAATTACCATAACCGTTAGGTTTATGATTGATTGATAATGAACCCGAACTAACCCCTCTGGATTTGCGCGATTACGGGCGTGAAAAGTTTTAGATTTAGATAAGATATTAATACTAGCCGAGCAGACGTGTTATCCAACTCTCGAGATTTCACGCTCACAGCTGCGATCGAATATGGGCTGGGTTGTTTTAAATAAAAGACTTGAGAAAAACAACAAAATCTTGTTGAGTTATTAAAACAAGAAATGACCAGCTCAAAGAAATGAGCCCGAATGAACAATAAGTAAAAGCAACCCGGAAAAGCAGTCCGAGAGTCGGCCCTGAAGAATCTGGCGAGCGAGGTAACAAGTAAGAGTCCCTCATCTATTATTTCCTCGTCGGTCTCTCTTTCCCCATTATATACCTGTTAGAGACATTTAACGAAATAGACTACAACAGTTTAGTCCCTTAGATCATTGCTTATATTTGAATGTAGAACGCCAAGCGTTCGTGGAGTTCATGTTTTTATCGTCCTCGAGTTTAGAAGCATTTTCTAACTCTGGTCTTAAAATAAATCCTTCTTGTTAAATTTTACAATTCATGCATTCATCATTATTTCAACAATATTTTTTTATCTGTACAAGAAAACATAACAATCCAAGACGTGGGTATACAACACTCCGACCAGAAAGAGAATCCGATACGGCTTAGCGAATATAGAATACATTAAAAATAGAAGAACACGTTAAAATGTAATAAGAAGTATGCAACACATGTATAAATTATCAAATTTGCGCCTAGTTTGGCGCACGGTCATAAAAATGGGAGACCCAGTCCAGGTGCAATCGAACTACTAGAGCTGACAAATATATGGAATTAGCACACTTAGATAATGTTTAGAAGACGGAAAACTTTTTATTTAATAGACAAATGTTTATCTAATTATAAAAAAACAACTTTTTATGTTAAATATGAATGGTCTAAGGGTGTATTGGGATAAAGTGAAATTTAAATTTGTTAGGAAGTGTATGTCTAAAATGGTTATGTGAAAGGGATTTTATGATTTCTGAGTATATATAATATATATATATATATATATATATATATATATATATATATATATATATAATGAAGGATAGAAAATAAGATTAAGAGGATATGATATATTCATAAGCAGAAGAACATATGGAATAATCAGAAATTGTAGAAAAGTGCAATGAACTTGTAATAAAGAAAATTGTAGTTGAAACGATTTCAGTTAAACCTCATCTTCGAATGCCTGTTATCAATAGTATAGATTTTGCATTATTTGGATCCCATGTGACTTCTTCTAGCCAATCAATGAGCTCCCATTTGTTTCCCTTGTTCCTAGGCTGGTAAGACCTTTGGCCTGTCACTTGTAAATGGCGTCGCCGCAAATGTTTCATACATCCTCTCCAGAGTGCTGAGTTTGGTGGGCGTCCTTACACTCTATTAAGTAAAGCTTAAGAAAAGCAGGCGAATGACAATTCATAAATAAGACAAAATGTGTGGAATTAGTAGGAGCAAAATCGGTTTCTCTACGGATAGAGATAAACAACAAGGACGTCTATACCTTTATCGCAAGCTCTAAACAAAGGGATTTTTTGCTGAGATGGAGCACCACACCTACCGTCAATTCCCAGATACCAGTTTTATCGCAGACATAAAATTACTCAAGCTGTACTACTTATGCACTAAGTTGGCGGGGACCGGTATTGAACCCGGAACCTTGAGATTCTTAGGCGGATTTTCAACCGACTGGTCTGTGGATGTTCGTTGCCGCATTCTACTATCAATCTTATTTGGTGGAAAACTGTTTGAGTTTCATCCGTAGCTTCTTCTTTCACTGGCATAAAACCTGAAAAAATGTTCTCTGCGAAATGCCTTAAAACCCATAGAATTATAGAAATAATAATAATAATATAATAATAATAATTAATAATAATAAAAGCGAAAGAAATATCAATAATTGAATGACGAGATTTTGACAGGCGTGCGAAAGTTGTTGATATGATCAATGACGTTGCGGCATCACTGACGTCACACGCCTCAAGCAAATCTAATTTAAGCAGATCAAGTCTTCAAAATAAAAAACAAAATCCTGACAATCTGTTTCGCTCTTCTGTTGACTAAAACCACGCGAATAGCCCCGTTTTAAAATGTAGCCTGATGTGAATAAGTGCTTTGATCTGTGTTCTGCTATGTATTCGGGTGAATGAAATAGCATGATTCCACATTGGAAGTTGTAGCTTTCTTCCGATTTGATATTTATTCTCTTTCCTCTCCAAGAAATTACGGGGCGTCAGAAATCTGTGTGAAAAATATCCAGTTTCAATATGGGAGAACGTAACCATTGTTCAAAGATGGCGTCAACTAATACGCCTGAGACAGGAATCAACGCAAGAAATGCTGGATGGGTTTGTGGGATACAGACTTGTTTTGTTAGTGGAAAATGAAATGCTCCATTTTGTCTTCTTAATAATTTTATTCTATTTTTTTAAATATTTTTTTTCACTTTAGAATGTTCCCGTTAAAATTTCTGTCAATTTATAAATGTAATATTTTCTTATGTAGAGAAAATAAAAAGCAAAAAAGAATAGAATAAAAATATTTTTTTAAAATCCTGTGACAGAAAATCCATAAGGAAACTATGCAAAAAGTTATTATATTTTAATTATAAAATAAATGAAGTTTCAAAAACTTGGAATCGATTATTCTAAATCAAAATCGCTACTGTTACTCTAATGAAAGCAAGTCAATTGACGACGTCGAGAACTTTGGAGGAGTTTGTCGTGAAATGCTTATCGTCGTAGGAAATGGACACGATGACCCAAGTTCAAATCTTGAATGAGGCTGACTGAATTTCACAGAGCTAATAATCTTTGGAACGGTATGAATCAAATTATTCTCCCTCAAGTAGTGGGTAAGACTGGACTCTTTAACCTTGGTATGGCAACCAGTCTATGTGAAGGAAAACTCTGAATTCAAATCTGTTAAAGTCCGCATGAAATTCGACATTGTGTCTCATCCTACTCGTGCTGAGTGGTTGGGTAATTATATACCCCAAGAACGTTGACATAGTGTAATGTTTTGTATTATATATTTTTATCAATTCCTCCGCACGGATAGGATATGACACAAGGTCAATTTTTTTAAGCGGAGTTTAACAGGTTTGAATTCAGAGTTTTCCCACTCCCGGTTGCCTACCCTAAATATCCCAGGTCATTTATTACTTGTTTATGAGGTCAGTTAACAGTGGGTTTCGTATACTTATGGACTTATGTGCTAAACTAAACTAAGCTTGTTAAATAAAACATTAATTCAATACCTCTTGTGATTCTAGGAATTTACGTATCTAATTGTGTGCAGTCCTTTCTGACTGCTTTAGTTAACGGTTCCATAACTTCACAGAATACTATAATTTCAATTGATTTGCCACTTTGCTTTTGGTTTATTTATACTTGCTTCTGCTATAGTATAGTATAGTATAGTATATATATATATATATATATAATATATATATATATATATATATATATATATATATATTATGGACTCTCTCATCGATTTTCGACGCATGAGGGTTCACACACACAATGAACACCCACACAGCGATTTGTTTTTTATAGTGGTGAAGGATTGTGTTGGACCATCCACACTTTTTGGCACAGTCGATAGAAAAGAATTGGTGCATCAAGGGTTGCCACAAACCCAATCAACGACCGACCTCAAGAATTTTGAATTCAGAGTTATCCCTCTCCTAGACTGGTTACCTACCCAAGGTTGAAGGGCCCAGTCTGCCCTACTATTTAACCCATAGCTAGAGGGAATTTTGAATTCAGAGTTATCCCTCTCCTAGACTGGTTATCTACCCAAGGCTGAAGGGCACAGTCTGCCCTACTATTTAACCCATAGCTTGATGCAGAATATATGGATTCATACCTTTCCCAAGGATATTGGCGCTATGTTAATGCCAACAGCTTCGTCTAGGAATTGAACTCGAATCGACGAGTCCATTTCCCACGACTCAAAACCACTAGCCCATGCGACTCCATATATATGTATATATTTGTGTCTAGCCACACTGAAGAGCATGATATGCCGAAACACGTGTCTGTGGATGACTTATTAATATATATAATATATATATATATATATATATATATATATATATATCCCCTCTCCCCCTCTCTCTATCACAGACAGACACACACACACACGCACACACAACATAGGAGAATGTTCGATGTCATCTTTCAAAATCGTTTATCCCTGCGTTTTATAAATTTCGAACTATTCTAAGAGCGCTAATTTTCCATTCAAAACATTTTTAAAACAAACTGATCAACAAAAAAACTATCAGTCTCCTTATTATTCTGTGATAATTTTTACTTTTCCTTATATCAACAACAGCCCTGAAGAAGATCTACTAAACAGATTGAAACACTGAAGCGTGACTGAATCACTCATTTTATTTGAACCTGTGTTTTTTCAAATGTTTCACTATATTAGATACCGTTGAATTCACTTTAATTTTTCTCTTCACACACACACACACACACACACACACATATATATATATATATATAATATATATATTTGTCAATTGTTATCAGAAGATGGAGACCTTTTCAATTTAGAGATCTATATTGTCAGTCAATCGGCTCACATATAAACTAAAAGGTCAGCTCCTTTTTTCGCAAATTTATGCAAATAACCAACATTTGAATAATATAATGTGAGCTGCACATTCGTATGTTCTTTGTTAAGTTTGTATATATATATGTATGTATATAGACCACCTGAATATTTACTTTTTCATATTTTTCATACTCTTTTTGTCTCTTACGTACGCACATACACACACACACACACACATACACACACATACATATATATATATGTGTAAATAAATAAAACCTTGCTTAGAGGCGAATCAAATCTGGAATAATAATTAAAATAAAATAAAAAGAAATGATCAGACACACAGACATAAGCACCATGCACACACACATACGCTTACATTTACACACACAAGCACGCACACTCACACACTTACACACACAAACACACACATAAGCAAGCACCCCAACCACACACATACACACACAGAATTTGGAAGACCCAAGACAGAACGAATTTAGCAGCCGTTAAGACAACTTCAGTTCCAGTATTCTTCTGATGATGGGATTTTTCATCCCGAAATATTAAAAGAATAAAATGACAGGTTAACAAAAAACATCATAGTTACCTTCTTTTTTCTTTACACTCGCATTGTGACATATATATATATATATATATATATATATATATATATATATATATATATATATATATATATATACAAATTGTAGAGTACAAAATTTATTACAGCTTTAAAAAGACCCAATATTTGATTCATTATTGAATAAAAAGACGAGTAAGAAAATAACAATATAAGGTGGAGGAACGAATGAGAAAAACCAAAAAAAAAAAAAAACCAAAAAAAAAAAAAAACGATTCAACTCGCTGACTAATTTCGAACCTCACTCAACAGAGCTAAATATCGAGAATATCAAAGTCAATAAAAATGATTAAAACGCGGAAATGTGACGAGAAAGTAAAAGAAAACCATTAAACGAAAAAGAACAATTCCGTTCTTTTTACTTTCCTTAAAAGAGGATGAAAATGAGAGACTATGTAGTTATAATATTCAAACCGAGTGTACTTGAGTCTGGTGATTGTAAAAACATTCCCCATAGGGATGTATCAATTAATTGTTCACCCCAAGCTAACAACCACTGATAGCCGCAAGGATAAGAAGCTTGGCAGACGAAAATGCTGTCGGTTTCGATTCCGGTTAGAGGTAGCTGTTAAAAAGTCGAACCGCACTGATGAGAAGTAAACTTTGAAACACGTGTCTGTGGATGACTGATATATATATATATATATATATATATATATATATAGGTAGATAGATAAGTACATCCTCTGAATATTTGTTCTTTTCATATTTGTGTGTGTGTGTGTGTGTGTAATTTCTATAAATAATTAATAGTTTCTATATTTATTGACACAAAGTTAATTAAACTCTTTTATGATAAAGTATCAATATCATCATCTGGCAGGCCGTTCTAATTAACTGACAATTCTCATATTTGAAATGTATATGTGTAGAAAAGTTTACTAGTTGAGAAACTTAAATCATTCTTTTTCTTTTCTGAACATTTAAATTGATCATAATAATGTAATACACTTAAAACATGATTTTTTTTTGGTAAACCTTTGTGTATCATTAATGTATATGAACTTGTCTCACAGACCATTTCTGGCATTTTGATACTCACGTTGTGCTCAATAATTCTGTACTTATGCCAAACTTAATTAAGCTTATAAAAACAACCGAATGCAGGCAGGACGCTTTCCTTTATTGTGTAATCAAATATATGTACCCAACCCCTCCGCTATCAGCAGCATGTGACACGAGGTCAATTTTTAAATGGATTACAGCTGGTTTGAATGCAGGCGTGTCTTTCTCTTAGACTGGTTGCCTTACCAAAACTTATTAACCCAGTATCCCATACTATTTATTAAAGGGCATCAAAGTGAAGGGAAATGTGAACAGCCTCGTCCAGGATTTGAACTTATGTCGCCGATTCCATTTCCTCCTCCTTTAAACCTTACGATAAGCGCGCCTCTGCAGTCAATGTAGTAGTGCTCCTGTTTTTCTCTTCCACATTTCCCTCGGGTTAATTTCCCAAACACCTATTTCCAAGGCTCTCGTCCCACCGGTTGCATATGCTGTGTTCAGCAAGTCTCATGCGTCTTTCTGCAACGTTTGCTGTTACTTTTGGGAAGCCGTTGTGTATTCTTCGTTGATCACATGGTATCCGCACGAGACATTCTTTGTCACTCACAGCATATGTGTGCGCGTTTCGTCAAGGGATTTTTCCATTGCTTCGCCGATAGTTACGATAGTTCAACAATGATTAGCGACCTCGTCCTGCATGCCAATTATCGTGTGTGCGGAGGCCATTCACCACTCGATGCAAAACCACTGTGTCCCTGTGCCAGACGAAGCTGGGTTCGGTATAAAGACGTCGCCTTTAATAGCTTTAAGGTGAGCAAACTCATACTGCGGTGTAATTTGCTGTTCGAATGTGTTCAGTTCTAATTATACTCGCAGATATCGCGACTATGTGCCCGACAAATCATAATTTATACATAACTAGACGATCAGTGCATGTACTGGGTTCCCCCTGTAATGATGATGATGTAATGGGATGATGATATTGATGCGTGTATTTGGAAAGCGCGATATTCCAAATTTGATTTCATAGCTATCTCGCTTATATGAGGTTGATTCAAAAAGTAATGCCATTTAGGAAAGGTATAATTACCAACACAGAAACACGTGCCATACATCAGTTGGCATACATCAGTTGTTTTATGACTCTTCACATTCTCATTGTATGTCTTTTACTTTCTTCAATTGTTTTATGACTCTTCACATTCTTATTGTATGTCTTTTCCTTTCTTCAATTGTTTTATGACTCTTCACATTCTCATTGTATGTCTTTTACTTTCTTCAATGGTTTTATGACTCTTCACATATTCATTGCTTCTCTATTTTGTTCTTTAGCATTCTCATTGGGTTTCTTTTCTGTTTTTCAGTTATATAACATTTGTATACTTTTATGCAATTATTTCTTAATGCTATTCATTTTGGAATTTCTTTCTATATTTTACTTTCACATTGATTTTTAAGATTTAAATATATTTTCTCTTTAATTTTCAGAATTAAACTTTATTATTTAGCATAATGTACACTACTGTGTATTTTGCTGTTTCATGAAGGAAATTATGATACAATATGTTTTCCATCTTTTTATACAGATGCTGCCCATCATTATGATACTATTGGAGAAGGTATGTATCAGTTGGCATAATTACCAACAGAGGATCATGTATCATACTTCAAAGTGAAGCTGGTCCTCTGTGGACCACATCCCTACTTCTCCACATAGTCACCGTTTCTCTCCATAACAATGTTCCATCTTCGAATGAGACCATGTATCCCTGAACCGTGAAATTCTGTTGACAGTTCTTTGAGACACTCCTTCACTACAGATTACTCACCTGATTAAGCGCCTTCAGACTATCATCTCTTCTGCCCCATGAAAGAGGGTTTGAGAAACAAACATTATTCCAGGGACTAGGAAGTGAAATCTATAGTGAAGAAGTGGCTTAAAGGAGTGGCTTATTTTTTACTCACCGTCGTACATTTTTACCAATGCGTCCCCACGAGTACGAAATGACAAAGCCGAGAGATAACTAGACGACCCGTGAATGCATTGTGTTCCTCCTGTAATTGCTGTGTGTGACGATGGTGTGGATGATTCTATTTAGAGAAGAGTGCGATATTCTATATATAATTTGATAGACGACTCTTGCATGCATTGGGTTTACCTTGTAACAGTGGTGTAAGATGTTAATATCGATGCGTCTCTTTAGCAAAGGGTGATATTCTAGATAGTATTTAATAGCTATCTCGCTTATACATACTAGCAAAAGTATGCGCCCCTGGGCACAAGTTTTTAAATTTTAATGTGAAATATATTAAATTAAAAAGAGTAACGAAAATAAATAGGAACGAAATATAAAAAGATTACACCTATTTTTTCGACCAGGGATTCCAGTGGCTTCGGACCTGGACCACATAAGTTAACATCGGTGATCCTGGGCGGCCATTCCCCTAGGCAACCCCCGCACACTTGCTGGGCTGGGTTTATTACCTGGTGCCTGAGGCACCCCCTTGAAGGGAAATGCCTACGGAATCAACACATTTTTGCACCCACCTCCCATGTGCTTCGGTTAAATATTCACCTGCTTTAATGTAATTTTAATCGGTTAAATATTCACCTGTTTTAATGTTATTTAATCGGTTAAATATTCACCTGTTTTAATGTTATTTTAATTGATTTATATAGAATTATATATATGATTGATTTTAATACGTTTGAGATTAACATGATAGTATTAGAAATCGGCGAATACGTATTTATTAAACCAATTTTTTGTTAAAATCATTATATAAATTATCAAAGTATATACTATGTAAATCTTAATTTCTTAGAGATATATAACACATATTTCAGGACTTTAAATGCATTAATTATATGGGCAGTTTTACGTCAAATCTATCTCGGCTAGACGTTAATAGTGACTTTATTACTTAATGAGATGCTAATTAAGATTAAATAATGATTATTCCATAATTGTTGATAATATAACTAAGGAAACCGTGACATCAATGATGATGTAGTTTCGGTTAGAGACAGACATTTACATTATCTATATTATAATAAGATTTGCCAACGCGTCTACACGAGTAGATATATGACATAACGTTTAGATAACTAGACGACCAGTGCATGCATTGGTGTCACGCCTTTAACAGCTGTAAGTGAATTTGATATTGATGCATCAGTTTATAGAGAGTGGGGTATTCTAAATAGTATCTCATTGCTATATCACTTAAACATATTTAGCAATGCGTCCGCGCGAGTAGGATATGAAAAAGCTGATAGATAATTAGACGATTCGTGTATGTATTAAATTCCCAGAATAACAGCAGTGTGTATGTATTTACCAACTTCTCCGCACGGACAGGATGTGACACATGACCAATTCTTAAGGTTTGGTTTGGTTTGGTTTGTTTTACGGTATATCAACCTCGGTGGGTCATTTAATACCGACAAAGTTGTGAAATAAATTCATTCTTAATGCATAATACAATTTTGTTTATCAACTCATGTTTTTCTATTTAACCCATAGATGGGACCCTAACAGGTACTACCACTCCGGGTCAGAGTGGACCAGGGAGCAATGGTGATGAAGGGGTGCTCCACATTCCCCAAACCTCCAAAACTGGAATCTCACCATCAGATAGAGTTTAACGTCATTCCCAGGATATGCAGACCCTCAGTCACCACCTTCTAGCGCCCATATGATAAAAAGGGGTTGGGGCTTGCCATAAGGGCAATAGGCTTGGGAAAATCCTATAGGTGTTAGGGCTTGACGTGACCAGCCGATTGATCGGAGGGGGCCTCTCCGACCGCCCGTCTAGCCCAAGATAGGGCCAAAGTGGAGTATTGCAAGTCATGAACTCCTCATCCACCTGGGCTCTATCCTTAAGCATCACGGGTTACCACCCACGGTCAACAGGTGGCCCCATTGAGGGAGTCTTACCCCTCTGCAGAGGTGCAGTCGGGGCATTCGGACGCCCCGCCGACAGGGCGGCCAATTCTTAAGCGGAGTTTACCAGGTTTGAATTCAGAGTTTTCCTTCTCCTAGACCAGTTGCCGTACCAAAATTGAAGAGCCTAGTCCACCCTACTATTTACCCATATTTGGAGGGAGAATAATTGGATTCATACCTTTCGCAAGGGTATTAGTGCCATATGAAATGCAAGCCTCGTTTATGATTTGACCACGTGTCGCCGTGTCCATTTCCTTCGACAACAGACATTACACCACGGGCACCTCCACAAATGATAATATTAATGCATCTATACATAAATTCTTTGCTTAATGGCATATCATCATTCGTGGATTATCTGATCCCAAAGCCAATAGAAAAACAGCGGTGGCACTATTAAACGCATAGCCGGACGGGTGAGGGGTCCATACCTTTCACAAAGGTATTAGTCTAAAAGTAAACATAATAGTGCCACTAGGTTTGTTGCGATGTCACAGGCGGTTAGCTAATACGCCTCTACTTACAACCCACTGAATATTTTTTATGATCTTTGAACTTTATAAACGTGAAATAAAATGTTGCTTTGTTGAGCCGCTTTTTTATGAGTTGTACTTATATATATTTACCGAACATCTCCAGACGAGTAGGATGTGACACAATGTCAATTTCTTAAGCGGCATTATGAATTCAGAGTTTTCATTCTCCTAGACTGGTTACCTAGCCAAATTTAAAGAGCATAATCCGTCCTACTATTTACCCATAGCTCGAGGGAGAGTAGTTGAGTTCATACCTTTCCCAAGGGTATTAGCGCTATGCTAAATGCAAACGGTCCCAACCAGGATTTTAACTCGGATCTACGAGTCCATTTCCTACCGCTCTAACCATTACACTACGCGCCTCCAATTATATTTATATACATATAAACGCACATAATAATGGAGTGTTTATCCTAACGGTCAGCGTTACAGAAAATGGGATCGGCGACCTGGGTTCAATTCCTGTACCAGGCTGTTTACGATTTACTTCGCACTCATGCGCTTAGGAAAGGCATAAATACATCTGTCCCCCCCCCCTAGCTAGGGATAAATAGTAGACAGACTGAATTCTTTAGTCAGTCCAGCGGACTCTAGAGAAAGAAGTCTACTTATTTATGGAATCAGTTTCAGTGGTGTATAGTTTGCAATCAATAATACCTGATAATATCCATTTTGCTTGTATGATATTCATTAGAAATTAACAAGGAAATATTGGTTAAGAAGGAAATTAATTTTTATTAATGTATTTTATTACTGTATTTATTTATAGGTGATATTGTATATATTAGAGGTAATTGGTTTTGCTTGAATATATTAGATAAGATCATAAAAACAACATGAATCGAAGCTGCCTCAGTATATATTCGAACAAATGTTATCGTATTTGCGTGTAGGTTTATGCCTCTGTGTGTGTGTGTATGTGTGTGTGTATGTGTGTGTGTGTATATATACTATGGGTGTCGGGCTGTCAGTATTGCATATCTATGCGAGTTTATGATTTAACATTGTATATATATAATATATAATATATATATATATATATATATATATATATATACAAGTTTTGTTGAACTGTACAGACAATTCTTGTCGGACAAGTTTTTGGTTGATCCTTTCTAATTTTCGGGCCATCTTTTTGGTGTCGGGGTGATGGCGAAAATTAGAAAGGATCAACCAAAAACTCGTCCGACAAGAATTGTCTGTACAGTTCAACAAAACTTGTATGAAAGAAAAAATGCTGCCAAAATACACTTATTTTAATATATATATATATATATATATATATATATATATATATATATATATATATATATATATATATATATATATAAATGTTGTTCTGGTTCCAACGGGAGAAAATTCAATATTTATAAAAAAGGAAGGTCCGCAAAATGTATTTTGTTCTCAGAAAAAATGTTTTAATTCTTTTTGTTTTACATATGCTTATGTAAATGCATATATGTAAACAAAAAAGAATTAAAAATTTTTTCTGAGAACAAAATACATTTTGCGGACCTTCCTTTTATATATATATATAATATATATATATATATATATATATATATAATTTTTTCAAAATTTTAAATTTCATACTGTCGGATTAATTTCCATCTATTTTTCATATTTGTCAAATGAAAAAACATTATATCTGGAATTTTACACCATGAAGACTTTCAACTATAAATCTACGGACTTCAACACCACAAGTAAATTTTGGAACCCTAACATCTTTCTTCAAATTACAATGTGGACTTGTATATTGTTAACAGCTGAAATATATATACTATACTATTTTGATACCCACTTTACATTTTTTATATATTTTTACAATTTTGAAAATAAACTCTTTTGAGTTTTACCATGAACCATAATGCTTCTGATTTTTTAAAATTAAAAATTAAATTTATTTTATTTTTAATACAGAACATGCATTTTTCAAAAATTTCAGCGGTTGATTTCAGCGTTCGTTTTGTAAACAGTCTTTTAACGGATATTTTCTTCTCGTCTATGTCGCTCTTTGATGAAGACCAACTTATCGATTTGGTCGAAACAGGCCTGTCAGCAATCACATAACAAACATCATATGTTTTTTCAAAATTTTAAATTTCATACTATCGGATTATTTTCCATCTATTTTTCATATATATATATATATATATATATATATATATATATATATATAATATATATATATATATATATATATATGTGCGTGTTATAGTAGCGTGGATATGAAGTAAACGGCTCTGAGTTACTGACAGTTTTTCGCCTTTGCAAACTTGGTTTAAAAATCTCATAGGCAAGAAACTCAATTTACCAAGACCCGTTGAAGTCATATCCATGCTAACCTGACTTTGATATACATGCTCTATTAATGAAATTGAGCACTATTTACTTGTAAATATATCGTATATAAACTATATTATCAATATATATATATATATATATATATATATATATATATATATATATATATATATATATAATTTAATAAGACGCGTAAAAGCATATGCATTATGTAAAATAAATTGGTTTTTTTTTCTTAAAAAGAAAGGAAAGGGTACCCTAGTTTTGATTTAAAATCAGAAATGAATTTCTTCTTTTCGATCAATGCTCCTCAGAGAAAAATTTCATTGAAAGATGGTGAAATAGTGTAGTTGAAGACAACGGATTTTTTTTTCTTTGTTCTCACTGCTTTCTGTCTTATCCGTTGTCTTCAACTACACTATTTCACCATCTTTCAATGAAATTTTTCTCTGAGGAGCATTGATCGAAAGGAAGAAATTCATTTCTGATTTTAAATCAAAACTAGGGTACCCTTTCCTTTCTTTTTAAGAAAAAAAAAAACAATTTATTTTATATAATGCATATGCTTTTACGCGTCCTTATTAAATTATATATATATATATATATATATATATATATATATATATAGTCATCCACATGTGCAACTATTCCACCAAGTCGTGTCTAGTCTTCTATTTCTTTTGGGCCATTTTGCTGTATTTGTTTGTAATGAGATTAAACGATTCACCAGGATCACCACATACCCTATACTTACTATTCCTCGGAATCAATCTAAGATTAAAAATCAATTTTAATGCTTTATCTAAATATTCAGAGATGCTGATAGGTACGCATCCCACGTCTGTCCCTGACGCATAAAAACCTAAAAAACGCAGTAAATTCATATCCATGCATCCCAGTGATTTGCCTTTTCAAACCATTTCACATTAACTAGAAATGCATTTCAATAGTTTCTTTGAAACGAATTACACAGGATCGGTTACAAGGTAGAAGTTGGGCGGCTTTAATCGTTTACCCAGATCATAAATAAAAATCCTACAATTTATTAAGAAACGTTAGTTGGGACCCTTTATTTTTTCCGGGGGACTCATTCAAAGCAAATATGTGCGTCCCAGAACGCACTAAATCAAAAAGCTATCTGTCTTAGCTTTGAAATGATTATTCCTTATGACATTATTTTGTACTTTTATTAATAGAAACTAAGTTTCTCTATTCAAATTTCCTCATTTGAACTAGATCCATGTCATCTCATGAGCAATATCTCTCGTTAATCGCTTAACGTAACCGAATAGTTGTTGGTTTTCTAAAAAATGTTGTTATTGCTGTTACTGCCGACTTTAATAAATATACCTTTGCCTTTGTAAACATATGTTTGACGCGACCAGCCGATTGATCGGTGGTGGCCTCTTTGACCGCTCGTCTAGCCCAAGTAAGGGTCAAAGTGGAGTGGTGTATGTAATGGACTGCTCAGCCACAAGTATTCCGTCCTTAAGCATCACGGACCGCGGCCCTTGGATAAAAAGTGGAACAATTGGGAGAGGGGATCTTACCCCCCTGCAGAGGTGTAGTCAGCATATTCTATAACCACAGGGGCAGTAATAATCTCTATAAGAGGTTCTTTTTTGTTCTGCTTTCCTTTTTAAACGATCTCTTTGTATGGAGGTGCGTGGGGTAATGGTTAGAGTCGTATTATATGGATCGTATAAATCGTAGACGAGGCTGTATTCATTTCCCATTGCACTAATGCCTTTGGGAACGCTATGTATACATACATTCTTCCTCCAGCTATGGATGAATAGTAGGGCAGACTGAGCTCTTTAATCTTGGGTAGGTAACCCGTCTAGGAGAAGGAAAACTCTGAATTTAAACCTATAAAAATTCGTCTTAAGAAATTGAACTAGTATCGCATCCTGTTCGTGCGCATTGGTTGATAATGTACATAAACACGATCTCTGTCATTGATCTCTTGGTTTGTTTAAGATACTCTATATATTTACCGGTTCCTTTAGTGTTGGCGTGACTCGACTTGCGCTTCCGATCAGCGATCGTGCGTCTGACATTCATAAACTAATGAGATATTAGAAACATCCCGAGAATACAGAACTCTTAATTATTGACCCAGTCTGTTTTGCGCCCCGGGAAGTTGTTAGTTTTGTATTTACGTTCGGCACACAACCATTGATTCTCTCAACAGAAACTCACACAGGGATTATCGTATACACTCAGATAAACATTGTTCTCATGCATGAGTCGATCTTTGAATTCGGGCCATGGAATGATTAATTGAGGATATGCATTATATATAAGTCGACGCTTGATTCGAACATATATACTCATCTTTATATATACAAGCAAATATATGCACCCTCCGGGTGCAAGTATTTAAGTTTTAATGTAATAAAATATTGTATTAAATTAGAAAGGCTAATGAAACTAAATAAGAATACAGATAAAAATATTTGAAACAGAGGGAGTATAATAACAGATTTGAAACAGAGGGAGTATAATAAAAAATGGAACAACTGAAACTTACTCTTCCATCACTCTCGTCTTTCATTGTTATTTTTTCTAATTTAAGTATTTAGTTAAAAGAGGAAGTAAAGAATAAAATGACAGTTATTTTATCTTGTTAATGGATTTCATTTAAGATTCATTGAAGAGATTTTTGCTTATATTCATTAACATAAAACCAAACTGTTAGAAATCAATAATACTAAGCACATATTTATTAAATTCCATTTTTTAATATTGATATGCCAATTAGCCTTCCCATTCACACTGTAAACTGCTATTTTGTTGTATATATAAATATAATTGCATGTTGTCAGTATGTAGTCATAGTTAACAGTATTAATAATGTAAGACAATTTTATTAATAATTGAGGTTTAGATAAAAATAAAATCATGTGATGTCAATAACTAAAGGAATTGTGACTTGAGTAGGAATATAGTTTCGGTTACAGACAGAAAAACACACAATCTCCATTATAATAAGATTTAAACATAGACATACACACACGCGCGCACACACACAGACACACACACATATATTGGGCCACCTGTTGGTCGTGGGTGTGTGACCCGTGATGATTAAGGCCGTGATGGGTGATCAGTCTAAGACATGTAACACTCCACTTATACCCTTACTAAGGCTAGACGGGCAGTCGGAGAGGCCCTCGCCGATCAATCGGCTGTTCACGTCAGGCCTTAGCACCTATATGATTGTCCCAACATTGTTGTACTTATGGCAACCCCAACCCTTTTTATCATATATGTGCTAGAAGGCGGTGGGTGAGGGTTGACGTATCCTGGGAATGACGTTAAACTCTATCTGATGGTGAGGTTCAACATTTGGAGGTCTAAGGAATGTAGAGCACGCCTTCATCCCTATCGCTCCCTGGTCCACTTTGACTCGGGGTAGAGTACCTGTTAGGGTTCGATCTATGGGTTAAATTGAAAATGTGTTTATAAAAATATTGAGTCTATTTAGTATGAAATTATTTCAAAACATTGCCTGTCGGTAATAAATGACCCAACGAGTTTGATATGGCCTAAACCAAACCAAACCAAACCAAACTAAAGATATAGTCAACATTCAGTTTCTCGCCTACATAATCTTTAGCTCTTGGTCAGAATATCGCATATTTGAGAAACTCACAGTAACTAAACGCCAATTGAATCTATGTATACGCTATCTAACCCCCCAATATATATATATATATATATATATATATATATATATTTCAATATCTATATAATTATTTCAATATATACATATATATATATGCACACACACATATATATATTATATATATATATATATATATTATATATATATATATTATATATATACACACACACACACACACACACACACACATATATATATATATATATATATATATATATATATATATATATATATATATATATTGAAAATATTTTCATACGTTATAATCTCCAGAATTCTTTGACTACACATCAACATTACTACTTTGTGCGAGTTTCTAAAACCAAAAACGTAAATTACGCCTCGGTACGTGTTTGATGCATCCGCTATCCAAGGTGCTTGAGGTAGTGAACGTTATTACGTCACATTAATGCCCGACTATGTACGGATTATACATTGCAGTAAGATACTGACACTCAAGACTAGCCTGGTGACCATTTGGGGGCGTTAGTTTTCGCTTAATTCAATCAATACCTTTGTTTGACATAAGACAACATGTGTACATTACATCTTATCTTATTATAATGGAGATTGTGTGTTTTTCTGTCGGTAACCAAAACTATATTACTACTCAAGCCACATTTCCCTTAGTTATTTACATCACATTCTCCATGATTTTATTTTTATTTAATCTTCTATTATTAATAAAATTGTTATACATCATTAATACAATTGACCATATCTAGATACAAATAACAGGTAATTGTATTTATATATACAACAAAATAGCGGTTTACAGTGTGAATGGAAAGGCTAATTTGCATATTGATCTTTAAAATTTGATTTTAATAAATGTGTGCTTATTATTATTGATTTCTAGTTGTTTGGTTTTATCTTAATGAATATGAGAAAAAATCTCGGGGATAAATCTTAAATGAAATCGATTAATAAGAAGAAATAACTGTAATATTATCCTTTACTTCCAATTTTAACTAAATAGTTAAATTAGGAAAATTTACCAATGAAAAATGGGAGTAATGGAAGATGATGGAAGAGTTCGTTTCAAAGTTGTTCTATTTTTTCAATCATACCCCCTCTGTTCCAAATCTTTCTATCTACATTCTTATTCAGTTTCATTAGCCTTTCTAATTTAATACGATATTTTATTATATTAAAACCTTAAATACTTGCACCCGGAGGGTGCATATATTTGCTAGTGATATTAATTGACTAACACGTCGCTATTAGTTGTGGGCAGACTAAAATAGATTTTGATAAGGTCTCCTTAACTTAGTCGAAGTAAAGTAAGTAGCTGATGGTAGATGTGGCGCTCCAACTCAGACGCAAGAACAATTTTCTTGGTCTAGCGCTATTGAAAAGGGGATAGATTCCCTCGCTGACTGGCTGATACCGACTTTAGGCCGCCATGACGATTTTAATACTTACTTTTACAGGGTCCGCAGATCACTCTTGAAGGTTTTGAGCACAGAGAGTTTCGGACTTGCACTCTCAACCAACTCAGCTGTACGCTTCTTGGGGCGTCCTGAATGGCTTAAATGGTTGTCAATAGGTGTACTGCGGTCCGCCTCCGTGGTTCAACCAGTTCGGAATTCTGCTTTTAAAGTGTATTTTTTAAACTCTCGAACTAATGCACGACAATGTCCTGCACCTACTTGAACGAGCCTGTATTGTAGTCTAGTTGTGGTCACAGGCGTCGCTTCTGTCATGTCATGCCAAATAAGAGTGATTAGTAAATGAATGAAGTACGTATCAGAAAAAAAATGTGTGTGTGAGGCCCGTTTTTGTCACCCGATATATATATATATATATATATATAAAATAATAAAAGGTGAAAGCGAAACAAAAGCTAAGTATGTAAAAAAATTTCTATTAACGGTTTTTATTAATTTGTTCATTTTTGTTTTAAAAAAAAAACTTTGACATGTCCACACGGTCGCAACATATTGCAACATCTTACCAGATGTCAGCCTTGTTCTCAACAAACTTTTAAAAAAGAAAAAAGGAAGAGAGAGAAATAAGAAATTACAGTTATTCGCCCATTCATAAAGGAGGAGAAGAAGAAAGAGAGGGAAAAAAAGGAGAGGAAAAGGAAATATGAAGAGAAATTATAACCACACAAATAAAAAAACATAAGCACGTCATTTCTGAAAAAAAACTCTGATGATAAAGCTTTGCTTTGAAATCGATTAGACATATAAAACATCTTTTTGTCTTTATTTTTTACGCATTGTATTGCCTTCGAATTTTATTATTTTATAACATACTTAACAATGCTTCAAACAAATTACCAATATATATATATATATATATATATATATATATATATATATTATATATATAGAGAGAGAGAGAGAGAGAGAGAGAGAGATTGTGTGAGTGAGTGAGTGAGTGAGTGAAAGACAGACAGACAGAGAAAGATAGATACAGAGACAGAGATAGTGACAGAAAAACCTAGAGAGGAATTGATATATTCAAAATAATCGCGACAAGCTAATAATCGCTGAGTTTGCTTGTCGTGATTATATATATATATATATATATATATATATATATATATATATATATATATATAAAGTAAAAAGAGTAAAGTCGTCGGGGCGGCCACATGTCGATATCAGCCAATCAGCAAGGGAGTCTATCCCCTTTTCACTAGCGCTAGACCAAGGATATTATCTTAGCATCTGACGTGGATCACCACACCTACCATCAGGAACCTTGTGGTTTCTAGTCGAACGCTCTACCAACTGAGCTAACGCGGCCTTTTTTTATATATATAACACCACATCCTTGAATATGATACAGTGAAAAATATGAACCCAATTATTCTCCCTCCAGCTATGCATGAATAATTGATAGATTAACATTAGTGCTTTTAATTGTTACTGAAAGCACACTAATTTTGAATTTCCCTATGCATGTATCCTCGTTCACATAGGAACTTGCATGATGAAGAAGCCATTTGTCTCATATATATATATATTTGTTCTTATTCATTTTAGCGTCCATATTTCTTGTTCATGTATATTGCACATTTAACAAATATAATATGAATCCTAGCATTTAGATTTATTCTTTTTACCTGGGGTTAAATTGAAGTAAAGAGTGTCTCCATAAAAAAGAATGCACCCACCAAAAAACATCAAAAACAAACAACAGTTACTGTTAACATATCTAAACAACAGAGAATGTTTACGTTAAAATTAAACAACTTCACAATATGAACAGTAGTTTGACTACTGTATTCAATATAATTGGATGATAGGCTTGTTCAGTTGTAGGTCACATTAATATTTGCCCTCCTACTCAACAACAAAAAAAAAAACTAATGTACTTTCACTAGCAATCAATTTTCTTTTTAACATTATGGACCCAATTGAAATAGTTGTGGATTTCCCATCAGGGACAATGACTCATGTTCAAGCCCAACTAGGAGACAGGTGCTTCTACTTAAAATATTGTTATAACATTTTCTTTTTTGTTTTCTCTATGTGGCCAAAGCAACGACAATGTTTTAAGATATCAGAAGTGTATGAACATTTTGAATAATCATTTGTTCTTCATTCCATCTGGTATAATGGTTGGAAATCTAGACTCTCCGAGCCATCGCTACTGAATAGTGACTTCGGGGTCACTAAATGCACCATACTTGTAGTTTTTATGCTGAAGCAAAGTTATGCTTAGCTTTTGGAGGTACGTTGGCGCTGCTTCAAATCCGAATCTAGGCTGTTCCTGATTCATTTGTTTGCCAATTTGGTAAATTGTAAGACAGGCGGGTTCTTTAGGTTTCGTTAGGCAAACAAAACACTCTGAATTCAAAGCAAATTTAATTTCCTTTAAAAGTTACCCAGTGTCACATTCTGTCCGTGGCTAAGGGTTGTATAAAAAAACAATAAGAAACAATACAGTCGGGGCTATGACTTGTGTGATCAGTCGATTAACCGGAGGAGACCTTTCCGACCACCTGTCTAGACCGAGTAAGGGGAAAAGTGGATTGTTGTATACCATGGACTACTCAGCCACCAAGATTCCGTTCTTAAGCATCCCAGATGTACACCCACGACCAACAGTGGGCCATATTAGGGTGGATCTTATCTCTCTGCAGAGGTGCAGTCGGTATATTCAACGGTCCCAGGCAATAGAGTGGTCACTACTCGGTAGTACTTGCTGTGTGAGATGAGCGACCTCAACTAGATGACCAGGTGTTTACAAATGTGACTTTAACAATTAACAATTTGACAGATTAACAATTGCATATTCTAAATCGATGATTGCTAATACTAGAGGTATAAGATAGAAAAAAAAGTGATTAATTTTATTAAGAATATAATTGAATATCTAATCTAATCCTATGTCTTCTTTGCAGAGCATTTGAATCTTTCTTCTTTTTTGTCTCGTGTCTTTAGCTCTACACTTACTTACTAAGATATAGTAAAGAAGATTTAATTTTCAATGTAATTTAACGCATGTGTTTTGTTTCGGAAACAAAGCTTATAAGAGAATTTACAAAAATATAATCTTAATAATTCGAGCATATTTCAGGCCGAAATTACTAAATTGAAATTGCTATTTTGTCCGTATGCTACGTTGAAAACTGACTCTTGCATTATTCCTCGTCCCCACCTATCTCTCTCTCTCTTCTCTCCTTCCCCTCACTCTCTCTCTCTCTCTCTCTCTCTCTCTCTATAATATATATAATATATATATATATATAATATATATATATATATGCGTAGAAAATATGGAAATAAAGCCGACGGTATAAATAAAATAGAAAAAAAAACTAAGTATTCCAAAAAGATAATAAAATAATAATAAATATTATATATATATGTACATGAATGTAATAAATCTTAATAATACACCACCACACACACACACACACACAACACATATATATATATATATATATATATATATATATATATATATATTGCCATTTTCTTACTTCCCGAAATCAACTGAAATATCTACGATATTTTAAAATGTACATGTTTACTTTATGATTGTGGATATGGAGACAGTTACGACAGAGGAGAACTTCTTATGATACCACACGCCCTCATTTACCTCATTGATACACTCACAAACACAGATGGACACATGCACAGGACAGACAGAAGACAGACATACACACACACACACACACACACAACACACACACACACACACACACACCAATATATATATATATATATATATTATAATATATATATATATATACTTTCGAGGATTATGTAGATACCAATCCCTTTTCGGGAACATTATAAGCCTTGCAAAAAGATTTTAGATGTGAATAGTTAAATAATTAAAATATATTGAAAAATATTAATTTATTTATATTGCAGTTTGGAAGGGCATGATAGATTTTTGTAAAATATTTTGGCATTACTGCACATTTTCTAAGGCTATCATTTATTCCCCAAAATATCTAACTTAGGATTACAGAGAATAATGCAAAGGATTAGTGTTGACAATTGAAATACGTAGAATAAGACAATGTCAAATTTCTGCCCATATATTGAACTTCATATCACCCCCATATATATATATATATATATATATATTATATATATATATATATATATATATAGTTGAGCAACACCTCTTAATAATATAATATATATTATATAGTTGAAGCAACACCTCGTTAAATATTATATATTATATATATATATATATATATAATATATATATAATATATATATAATTATGCACAGACATCATGTTCAACGTAACACGTCTCTTCAGTATGGCTAGACAATTGCTGACTACGTTCAGCTGGGATGGAAACCGATTGATTTATCATCAGTCAGGCTCCTTGCCGCTTAAATCAGTGCTATCATCAGCACCTACAGGACTGCGGAATTTAACTGATAAATACATACATATGTATATATGTAAAGTCGCCAGAGAGTGTTCCATTGCGTAGTGTAGAAGAGCGTTACCTTTTTAAACTTAGTCAATGGTGTCAGCGAAAAAATCCCTCAAAGGGCTCTACCAACCTGGTGTGAGGAGGTATATATATAGGGCCGGTTAGCTTAGATTCACATTTTTGCTAATACCCTTGGGAAATATATATATTAAAATATTCTCCATCCAGGTAAATGGGCAGGCTTGACTCTTTAACCTTGGTGTAGCGACTGGTTTATAAGAATACAAGCTTTTCAAACTTTTAAATCCCCACTAAAAAATTGACTCGTGTCATATCAGGCTCGTGTAGAGGGCGATAAATACATATACATTAGTAGATTGGCTTCATGAAAGGATTGCATAACCTTTCATTTACAACAGAAAGGAGTGGAATCGATCAGTTGTAATATAAATGTCAATTCTTATATTGATTATCAAACCAGAACTTTCGTATCATTTCTCTATTTGTAAAAAAAAAAAGAATAAGCTAGTGTGTCTGTGTCAAACTCAATTTACGTCATCTGTTAATGTATTTCATTCAAGTATATTGGAGTTTAAGAAGAAAGAAAAAAGAGCTTCTTTCTTCTTTGAATATTTATTGGTTCCTATCAAACTTGTGATAACGACTTAGAAACTGTCTTCCAAACTGTTTCATTCTCGAAAGACCGTTTGTTACAGAACTTTTTTTCTCTTTCTTTTTAATTCAGTTTAAAAGCATACAATTAATTACCTGCGCAATCAGAATCAATGCACTTACAAAATGGATACCAACAAGACGTAACATAAGAGAAGAAAAGAGGAGAAGGGAAAAGGGAAATATAATTAGAATTAAATAAATAAATAAATTAAGCGATACTCCTAATGGAATTGACTGGAAGTAAGTAACTCGGAGATTTCTTTTCTTTTGGATTTACCCTTCATGTTTAGTGAATTTTTTTGAAAGGAAAGCAGTATTTCTTCTGAGAACAAGCACTAAAAAAGAAACAGCATTTTTGTATGTCAATCTTTATAAGAGATGATAGAAGACGCGAAATAAAAACAATGTAAAAGTTTATATTTTTCTTAATTTAAGATATGACCAAACAAGTGTGAACTAGTTGGGTTCCGGTTATGAATTTAGGATATTAACATATCTAATTAAAGATGACAGTGTAGGGATTTAAATAAAATTAGAATAAAAAGATTTTTTTTAAAAAACTCAATGAGCCTTCACACCGGAAGAACTCACGAGCATGTGCAGAAATAGACCCACTTTCCGATTACCAAGATATCACAGGATACCGGTGGTGTGAGAGAAAATTACTGAAAACATATATTCAAAATCGACCGAAACTGATACACAAACTGACTTCATATTTATAGGGGAAAGTTACCAGCTTGGAAGACCAAAAATAGTAGTCATTTATCAAATATAATATATATATATAATATATTATAGTTATATATATATATATATATATTATATGTGTGTGTGTGTGTGTGTGTGTGTGTGTGTGTGTATAAGATTATATAAATATAAAACATACACACACAACACACACACACACACACACAACACACACACAATATATATATATATATATTATATTATATATATATATAATCAAGTACTATGGTGAGTGGAAAATTTATTACGTATCCGGAAGGCAAGATTTGATAATCTCTCTTTACAGTATTCTTTCATTTCCCAAGTGAAGAATAAATCTAGTCAATTGTTTATTTGTGTATAGCATAGGACGGATTAATCTTTCAAACCATTACTAATCAGTTTGGTTCCTACTGGACACTCTAAAATGTTCATCCTCAGATAATTAAAGTAATCCTTCATTTTCATCTGATTTTCCGAAACATATCGTCAGGCCAGCTGTCTTTTTCTCTACAAAGACCTCATAGCATTAGATGGATGAATTAGGTGGAAATACCCTCGGAGACAGGGAGGAGACGGATCAACAACAATTGAAGCTTTATTTATTCAGTCTGTCACATCCAGTCATAAAAGCAATGGCTTTTCTCAATGTCTCCTGGATATCAAGGGAACTAAGCGAGTGATATAAATCGTACCATCCGAACTAGAAAATCCCAAGTGTTCAATAATATTAAAAAAAGCTACAAAAAAATAAAGTAATTGAATTAAAATAAAACGACCCTACTGAAATTTAAATAATGCTTTAATTTTTCTTTTGCAATGAGTATAAATTCAACAAATAATCTAAAAAAACCCACATTAATCTAAAGCATAACCGAAACGAATATCAAATTATCATATTATCTATTAAATTAAAGAATTATACAGACATGAAACCACTTCTGAGAGAAAAATTAATGGTCACCTATTTAAAATATTAAAGGAAAATAACATACTTTTTAAAAACAATATTGAATTTTGTTTAAAAGTTAAAAGTCAAAGTACAGTACTCATTTTATGTAACGATATTTAACAGTGCAACTAAGTGATTAATTCTTAGCAGACCAATAGAATATTTTAAAGGTTTGATAATTGTATATTTAAATTTACATTAAAAAAGAAACCCAGATAATAGAACAAATAATAAATCAATACGATTATTTTATAAACAGTGGCTAAGATGAAAAATAAAAATGATAAAAAAGCCAAAATAACAAAAACAAACTATTCGGTTTTTATAAAGGATTTGATTACCTTTTTGAGCAAAATACGCCAAAACCTCAGCAGTACATATTATGTAAGTATGTACATATTAATTTTAAATAAAACGTGCACGGACATGAAACCTCATTGAAAAATTAATGTGCCATATGTAAAATATTAAATACAAAAGAAAAAATCAAAAATTATCCTATTAAAAAGAATTATTAATTTGTTATAAGTTAAATATCAAATTATAGTACTTATTTTATGTACGGATTTCTAAAGTGAAATTAAGTGATTAATCCTTAAACTATCCATAAAAAGTGTATAATAAAGAAATCCGATTAAACGAATGATTACACTGGGCACACTTTGTGTTGATTTGGATCTGACACTTGTTTTTGACTATCTTTTGACCACTGAATCCAAAAGTTACTTCAGTTTTTCTATATCAAGTCAACTTTTTGAGCTATGAGATACCCTCGATTTTCTTAAAAAACGTTAAAATAAAGCTTCTAACATTTTTTTTTTATCTTAGGGAATGTTTTAAAAAAGTATATATAATGGGAAATAAACATCACACTGGGCATCACAATTTGGTTGAGCTAGATCTGACACTTGTTTTTGACAACTTTTGGACTCTGAATCCAAATTACTCCATTATTTTCTCTATTACACCAACTTTTTAGATAGCAGGATTCCCTCGTTTGGTCTCAAAAACCATTAGCATACTGCATGTGACAGATTTGAACTTATTTTATAGAATGTTTTAAAAATTCACAATGGAAAATATTTAAAAAATGCTTGACTGTATTGTTTTTTACGAATTCATTTTGTTCCTATAAAGGATATTGTTACTGTAAGTCAAATAGTTAAGGTAAAAATTAGACAGTTTTTATCTAGTGTGTTCAATATGTGGACAATTTTACTTTAATGCTCCATGTTTAGCCATCATATTTACATAAACTTTAATACCATTCCTCCTAGAATTTCAAATCTTGGTGGAATCATTCATCCTGCTCATAGCTAACCACACCAATGTTTTCCAAAGAAGTTAGCAAGATGGCTATGTGAAATGGAACTTGATGCTCCTGTTGCAATCAAACATTTTATGGTTATCCAATTTCAGTCTAATTCTTTGTTCATGTGCATTTCCGAGAAATTTCTTGAAAAGGTAAAGACTTGTCAAGAACCAACCGTTCTTTTCAAGGTTCTGACATTATCCCGATGAAATGGTCATCTTGATAACTTCCAGAATCTGTAGATCATCAAACACCCTGCCTTGATTTTCTTCAGTTGACAGGCCGGGAAATGCCAAAATATGGTACTTGAAATACTTGCTTTCAATTGGTAAGACTTTAATGAATTGCTTGAGAGGCCTAGTTTCATGTGCAAGGTGGGAAAATAATTTTCTTTATGTCAACAAATGGCGCATGTAGAATATTGGGATCAGCAGGTTTGAGATAGAACTGTGAAGCCAATTCTCTCCACCCAATGTTTCTCCCAAGCTACTGCCCCACACTGGGATTTTCAGCTGAATGAGGCACTGGATGTATAGCTGAAGTTAGACTAGTATATTCAATTTTACATTTGTTTTTCTTGTTATATGGTGAAGTTTTCATTAAACAAAGTAGAGAGAGTGTGTGCAATGATATTTTGGCACTCACCAAATCATAGGGTATACGGCAAATGCCAACTTATCAGTGTTTCCCTTGATCCAAATTCGAAAACTCTTAAAAACTCTGCTTCCATATCTGGTGAGGGGCCCAAGACTCGTCTTAATCGAAAGTTTTAATTTAAGAAATGCAAGATAGACTAGATTTAAAATGTGCTGATATTTGTTTTTGATTGGGAATCAACCTATTCACGGCAGATCTGAAAACATTCTGCTTCCTTTTCAATCAACAATCACACAATCAGTTGAACAGTTATATTACTTACAGACAAACAATACAATTGTTTTTATTTTGGGAGTAAGCTGAGAGGAAAAAAAACTGACGTGATCAGAAAAAAAACTGACTGGCAAGTTTTAAAATCAGCATGCCAATATTAGTTTAAATCAAACGAAAAATCAAAATCAACAGAATGATGTCCAAAATTGTTCCCTACAGTGTTATTTATCTCGCAAATTAAATATTACAACAACTTAAAATGTAGATTAATTAAAACTTACTTATTCTATTTCATCTTTTAATTTGTTACTAATTTTCTAGCATATTTTTTCAAATGAGAAATTAATACACCAATGTCAATTGTAAGATTTAATAACTGTATCTTTTAATATTTTGAACATTAAAAATTAATATTTTCTATGTATATGTTAATTTTTAAATATCTTGACAAATATAGATAAAATCTTCATAATCTTTCCACAAAAACTAATATCTGTGGAAAGTATGTGAATAGATATTGTTTTAGTTTCATAGTTTCCTCGTACATATATGCATACATACACGCAACTGTCCTTTATATATGTATAGATAGACAACCAATGTCCAAAAGGTTCAGTAGATATATTATTTGTAGATGTGTTGAACTTATTGTTGGTATCTGCGAGGCAGCCATGGAGTCTATCTTCTTTTCACAACTGCTAGACCAGACTACAATAAGCTCCTCACTTTACCGTACAGATTTCAAGCTCTGCTACTCATGCCCAAGAACCTTGTGGTCCTAGGTGGTTTTTCTACCGACTGAGCTAAACCGCCCTCTCTTACAGTTGATTTCTTTTATTGTATTAACAGTTATTTTGAACATAGTGTTTTTCTGAGAAACATTTTCGTTCGGTTTGATTATGTAATTCTTTTGTCCTTTCTGTGGAATGTTTTCGGAAAACGCTATTTTTCCCTTAAGACAGACATCGGTTGAGTTATCAGACAAGTATTACTGTAGGCTTTTGTTCATGACACATTGGCTTTACGTTTGATATAGTATTAGTAATCGATTTTGGCCTGCGTGGATTGTTACATGTCTACGCGTAGAATGGTTATTATATAATTGGGTCTGTAGATCTAGCGAACTAGGCTTCTTCAAAAAGGCATAAAAGACAAAATAATTCTATGAGTATTTATTTCCCTCGGAAATGTAGGCGCAAAGTAGCGTGAAGATTATCGGCTAGACAAAAACAAAATTGGTAAATAGAGTAATGGTTCCGACTGAGCATAGCGTATGTTCTTTTATAGAAAGGCTTGAGACTACTTCCCTTGATTCTGTCTGATCGTCATTTACTTCATTTGAAGTCTGCATATGAGAAATGATAGAGCAAGGTTGGGGCAGAGCAGTGATCGTTTCATTTTAGATGTATGATTTTTAAACCTAATTTACCAAGTTGGACATTGCCCATTCAATGATGTACCTCATATCGAATAAATTGAAACATGGTGCTCTGGGATATGTTGTGTCCTGGAATAAAAAGAAATAGCGATTTGGGAATTCCTGCTTAAGCGATACCTGTTCACTTTTATTAATGCTTTTTAAAGAAAGTCATGATCCCTAACTGTTACATAATTCATGGATAGTCAATGAATTATGTAACGTACCTTTAGTAAGAATATTTTGAATAAGGTTCTTTAGATTAAAATCGGGGGAGTTACGGAAGAATTTCCATAACTGTTAGGGATATGATTGATTGATGATGACCTCGTCTTTGAACCTTCCAATAGTGCGCGATTAGAGGAGTGAGAAGAAGTTTTAATTTAGGCAGATTCACCAAGGAATCAGAGCGAGTGAACTCGAAAGTCATTCACTCTGAGAGTCGCTCTCGATCCGCTGTGGAATATGGGGTGGGTTTATAATAAAGACTGATAAGAAAAACAAACAAGTCTTGTTGATTGATTTATTAAAAAAAAAAATGACTAGCCGAAGAAGGAAGCGACCCAGGAAAGCGGCCTACTGTGATCAACAGTGGAATAATGGCTGACGAGTTAGAAGGCAGTGGAAACGAGACTAACTAAGTAAGACCCTCATCTCAGATCTCTCTGCTCATTGGTGTGGAACTCCACCGTCATGGCAAAAACAATGCCTCTTTGTATAGAACTCATGAAAAGAGGGATTAGACTCCTCCGACTTTACTTAGTACTACTGCTGTGAAAAAATTTGAAGGAGACTAATAATAATATATGTGCACAGAGTTTAAATGGTTTCATTTATTTTTGTGCATTTACATTTGATTGATGGGTACATAAAATGTACTCATTCGGAGTGTACTGGAGTAATGTAAATAAAAGGTGTCCATAACTTCCCAAAGCTTCAAAAATAAGCTAACCTTAAGGATGAATTTTAGTGTCATATTTAGTACATAATTTTTTACTGGGATCAATATCTTTTCAGTCCTATTCTAGTTCTCATTTGAAAGTGCGCGTAAAAATTACCTTAGCGTTGGTTTAGTAATAGCTTTTGAAAGTGACCTCAACTGAAGCAAAAGCTTCAGAAATTAGAAGCCTTATCTTAAGGATAAATCTTAGTGTCGTATTCAGTAGTACATTTATTTAGCAGGAGGATCATATCCCTTTTTCTGTCGCATTTACTGTTCCCACTGAAATTTATCTGACCTGTGGTTGTAATATCTTGGTTTAGTAATAGCTTTGTTTAGTAATAAGTTTTTGAAAGTAAACTTCCAAAAGCTTCAGAAATAGAGGCCTAACCTTAGGGATAAATTTTTAGTGTCATATTCAGCACTTTTTTTTTACCGGATCATATCCCTTTTCAGTTCGCATTTTAGTTCCCACTGAAAGGGTGTGTAAAATTATCTACTTTTGAAAAGTGACCCTAACATGAAGCCAATCTCTTGTGTTTTGAGTAAAAAAAAAATAAAATAAATCATGTGTTATCTATGAATACCAGAAAATTGGCAAATAGTCTTGCAGGCGTCAGTAGTCTGTTGGAATGTAGTTTGTATGATGCACTATCAGTAAATTGGATTGCTTCGATCTGGGTTGCTCGACAATCATCTTTTGTAGACCGAAGTCTAAGCTTTACAAAAGAGGCATTTGGATTTTGAAATGTCGTGTTGCATGCCCCAGGGCACATGTACATTGTTACAGACATTATGTCTCATCTTGTGCGTTTCCCAGTAAATTGGTTCAGAAGAAATTCACCTCAACTCAACAGGGACAACAATTACTGAGAATTCTCGCACATAGACGAACAGAAGATGCACACATTCTTACTCAGCAATTTTAGTTTGTTTCGAATCTTTAGAGACCAGGGATCATAGGATGCCAGGTCATGGGATACCACTTGGTAGAGTTGTCCTATGTAGAGATAAGTGTCTTAAAAAGTATTTATTTAACCCAAACGCAACAGGATTTGAACTCATATCACCGGGTCTATTTTCAGCAACGATGACATTCACATTATCAGAAAAGAAAAAAAGGTCTATACAAACAAAGTAAAATTTCAATCTCTCATTGAGTGAAAAGAATCCACACGAAAGTGGTTGGTTGGTTGGTTGGTTGGTTGGTTGGTTGGATTTTACGGTATGCAAATCCTTAGATATTGATATTAAACTATTTATTTTTAATAAATATGTGCTTAGTATTATTGATTTCTAATTGTTTGTTTTTATCCTAATGAAGATGAGCAAGAATATCGGGATATATCTTAAAGGAAATCCATTAACAAGAAGAAATAACTGGAATTTGATTCTTTACTTTCTAATTTTAACTTAATAGTTAAATTAAGAATTTAGCAATGAAAGACGGAAGTGAAGGAAGAATACGTTTAAGTTTTATATTTTTCGATATAGCGTCCTCTGTTTCAAATCTTTTTTTCTGCATACTTATTTAGTTTCCTCATCCTTGTCTAATTTAAGTATTTTTATTACATTAAAACTTAAATACTTGTCCTTGGAAGGTGGCATATATTTGCTAGTAAATGAATAATCGGATATCCAGTATCATATGCAGTTTCCACAACTTCTTTTTTTGGTGGGGTGTCTTACCTCTTTGCAGAGGATACATATTGTAAGCTATGTAGAGAGGGTCGGGTCTTTAGTGGCCTATGGGTTACTTAGCCAATCACAGAATGAAAATTATGGAATTGATAATACACTACGGCAAAATTATCCCTAATATTCATGTCCTCGATGCTCAAGATAAATTCGAAGTGACCATGGAGAGCATATTCAGAAGGGCAAAGCGATCTTTTAATTGGGACACTCAATGCCGCTATCAAAGAACATGATGGAATATGTGCTGAGAAGGTGGGGTAGCTGATCATACTTGGTGTGTATTGGGGTGTGGCATTAAACTGCATCAGTTGTAAGGTTCCGATTCTGGAGCTCTGGGTTACACATCGCTATTACTTCCGGGTCCACTCTGACCCGGAATGGTAGATCATTTTTAGATCCTCCATGGCTTAAATAGGAAAAAATGAGTTTTAAAAAATGTGTTCAAAATTGAGTTTATTTTTTTAATATTACCCATCAAACATGAATACGTTCTTCGGCATAAATACCCAACAAAAGTTTAACATGCCGTAAATCCAAAAAACAAACCATACAATGTTTTTAGGCTGATAATTTGAAAGTGATATACATTACAGTCGTAAATCCTGAAAAAATTATATAAACATATACATTTGCTGGCATATGTTATTCATTCAGACTTTATTTTAACGAAACTGTGTCGGTTTTGCAAAGACTGCGTTAATTTCTAAATTTAATTATCCAGACTACAAAGAAAAAGTTTGAGGGGATTATGAACATTTGTGATACTTTTACAGCATAAGCAATTAAGAAATAGCGGGTACTATCTCGGAACGAAATCTGTGTTATATAGTGTAATGTTTATAACATGTTAAGCTGTAATAAATCTAACCGAATCTGTAAAGCAGCGAAATGAATACTATATCGGCGCCTTTAATTAAGAAAGAAAGGATATTAGGTTTGAAACACTCAAGCATTCCAACAATTAATTATACTGTGATTAGTTACACACACACACACACACACATATATATATATATATATATACATACACACACACACACACATATATATATATGCTGTGGTTTAGATAGGGAACCTAAAACATTGCATTAGATATATAGGCTTTATGTTAAGACGATTAAATGTTCTTACGTAGGGGATATATGTGTTGATTACATTGGTCTTGTTACTAGTTGGTTGTGAGTTCGATTCCGGTGTCCGGCTAGGCATGCCGAGTCATATATTATTTGTTCAGTGTAGGAGACAAGCGACATTACAAGATCGAATTAATGGATAGCAAAGTGAATACAATATCGGCACTTTCTAATTAAGAAAGCAACGATAATAGGTTTGAAGGGCTCAAGTATTCCACTAACTATATGAATAATAAAAACATATATGTCCACAAACACACAGACAGACACCATGCACGCACACACATGTATATACATGTATATATATATATTATTATATATATTATATATAATATATAAATGTGTTCTGGTTCAACGTAGACCGCAAAATGTATTTTGTTCTCATGTGTATGTATTATATATACACATGCATGTAAAATTCATTTTCATATTATCAATCAAAGGCCTGAAGAAGATACCAGAAGATCTGAAACACGTGTTGCATATGGAAAACAAAAAGAATTCACATTTTTTTCTGAGAACAAAATACATTTTTCAGACTTCTTTTTTATAACATATATTATATATATATAATATATATATTATATATATATATATATATATATATTATAAATATAATTATTAATATATATATATACTCGGGATTATGATGGTTAAATATTGCATTAGTTTTATAGGCTTTATGTTACTATTAGTAAATGTTCCATATGACCTTTAGGCACCTTTTTGCCTTTGCTGATTCATAAGTACATTTTTTTTCATTTACACCGTCAACATCCGGTTGTTTGTTAGGGTTAGGGTTAGGGGTTTAGGGCAGGTTTAGGGTTGGGGTTAAGGGTTAGGGGTTAGTTTTATAATTTTAAAAAAAATCCTCTAAAATCGTCTGTTAACAAACAACCGGATATTGACGGTGTAAATGAAAAAATGCACTTATGAATCAGCAGTGCAAAAGGGGTGCTAAAGATCATATGGTACGATATATTGTATTGGTAGATTAAGTCTAGTTATCTAGTTAGAGGCGTGTGGTGTAATGGTTACCATCGTAGGAAATGGACTCGGCGAGACGAGTTCAAATCTTGGACGCGGCTGTTTGCATTTACAACAGCTAATTCCATTGAGAAAAGCACAGAATTATACTCTTTTCCGCCAATAGGAAAATAGTAATGGCAAACTGTGCTCTTTTAAGTGACGGAGAGCTATAACATCTTAATATTATTTTGGTGTCAATTTAAACGACAATTTATCCATCGCATATTGTATAGGTAAAAAGTGTATGCTATATATAATGTATATTCTGAATATAGCCAAAACATGGAACTTGCTGTACTGTTGAGCACTTAATATCTATGTTTTGGAATCTTTACTTCAACTCACAATCTATGCCTTAAATTCTGAACTCTTCTGTGAATAAACGCAAAAGTGCATTGTTTTTTTTTTTTCTCAGGTGTCAAAATAGTTTTCGAGATGATTATTTAGAAATTGGGTTTTTGTTGTGAATTTCGTCACTAATTTTAAAAATAACTGAGCGCCGGACACTTTTGCACACTCTCTATAAAAGAGGTGGGTTTTTTTATTACTCCTGTATGCATTATTTCCCTAGAGCAAACTAT
>CM042146.1:89105667-89108167 GCA_023376005.1 Doryteuthis pealeii | reverse complement strand
GAAAGACTTTTTGTCGATTTTATGTTGGTCACACCTATTTCAATCTGCTTTTTTGGCGGTAATCTTTTTTTTGTTTTTCTTATGTACCGGCGGTAATCATTTCCAAGTGCATCAAAAGTCGCAGTGCGTGTGCCTATTAGATATATTTTTCTAATTGTCCGCCTCTGGGTGAAACATAACCGCATGAACCAGATGAGAACATATAAAGTTGTCTGACCCAAGGCCTGCTCCCAAATACACACACAAGCCTCTCTCTCTACAACACACACACACACACACACACACACATATATATATATAATATATATATATATATATATATATATATATAGTTCATGTGGTTATATTGTGGATGCAACTACACGACACACTAGGTTATTGCAGTGGTGCATTTATCATTGACACATTGATTTGGTGAGTTTCGTGTGTGGCGTGGGCCGTTGGTCTAGAGGCAGATTCTTGGCTCTGGACTTCTGTGGTTCGATCTCAGTCGGGGAGCGATCGAAGTATACACTGCTGATGAGACTAATTAGGTTGAAACAATTGCCAGTGTTCAGCACGCAGCCGTACGCGGTATTCGCTGAGTTTGTTGTCGTGATGATATATGTATATATATATATTATATATATATATATATATATCTATATATATGGTCTAGCAACTGAAGAGACATAAAAACATCGAAACACGGTTGTCTGTGGATAACTATTTATATCCCCAAACCAGGTAGGGCACTCTAGGAGGGAATCTATATTGTATTTCCCGCTCGCGTAAAAAAAGCACGGCCTCCATCTCGTTGTTTTACAGATTTCAGGCTTTCTGTGATCGTATTTAATCAGTTAAATCTCAGCTGCCTTACTAGCAGCTGAAGAATTGCCGAGAAGGTTTTAAGGAACCGGACTGATGAACAGCTCAGTTTGGGTTTTTCGTTCGCGCTAGAACGTAGTTTGCGGGCTAACGCACAACTGAAGAGACGTTACAACGTCGAAACTCGGTTGTTGTGGATTATCTATCTATCTATCTATCTATCTTATCTATATATATTATACTATATATATATATAATATATATATACTATATAAGTAAAAGTTAAGGAAATGATCCGACGGGTATAAGTATGATAAAAGGATATGAAACACCACAATGTTGTTAAAATGAAAATAGTTTTATGTCATATTCATAGCTAATATTGAACATATTTTGATTTATAGAACTCATCAGAGCTTGTTTTTAATCCGGACAGAAAATAATTTAAATTCAAAATGAATAGCATTGATGTTCAAAAAGCGTGCGCAGCTCAGGATCGTTTTCGTCATTAGCACTCCGCTACGCGTTTCTCTGGCTATCACATAATTGTATATCTTTAGTGTACAGTTTTGAAAGAGAAGACCTTTTTCAAGTAAAAAAAAACCTTTTTTTCAAACAGGAAGAGTTTTATATAATATATATTAGTATATAATATATATATATATATATTATATATATATATATCTATTTATATATATATATATATTATATAGCGTAGGTCATGGAAGAAGTTTATATTCAGTGATGATTGAAAGTACGGACAAGCGTCTTAATGAGTTTACAAAACATTTACGTTTCCAAAATTTTTTTACGCCTGTGTAAAAAAGATTTTTCATAGGAATAAAGATTAAACATATTAGAGCACATAATTTCATTATATTCTGTTTTATGTTTTACCTAGCAATGAGAGCTATTTCCTTTTTAAAATGGACAAAACTTTTAGGGTGTTTTTTTTATACGGTTGGAACGAATTTAAATGGCCTGTCAGTTTATTTAGAAATAGGAAAATGATTGATTACGAGGAAAAAATGACTACGTGAGGAAAAAAGCGTTAAATCGTAAATTCAGAATAAAATATATATATATATATTATATATATTACCAACACATACACACACACATCACACACACACACATATACATTATATATATATATATATAGTATATATATATATATATATATATAGTATATATATGTCAAAACAGCTGTCTGCAGGGTCTGCATGGTTAGGCCTTAGTTTTATTTTTAAAAAACTTGACTAAATAACGAAAATGATTACTTTTTACCACACCGCTCGTATGTCTATATATATATATATATATATTTATATATATTATAGATAAAGGTTGCTTTATAATATATATATAGATATATATATACATATATATATATGCTGTTGTGCGTGTATGTGTGTAGTGTGTGTGTGTATGTGTGTGTCCAAAACTTTCCTATCGACATCACCGTTCTTATAGGCAACTCTTACAATTTCAAACTTAATAAATTCTTTCATATCAGAACGTTTATTATTAAGCTCTGGCCAATCATGAAGCCCATTTTCGGGAAATATATTTTGTATTCAATCAGTACACAGATGAATTCAGCGATACGTCTATCCCAATTAATGCGATTACAATCACGGATTTTCTACAATTTCATTTAGATGAATTTATCTAGCATATCTGCTAAGCTTAG
>CM042146.1:89060104-89105567 GCA_023376005.1 Doryteuthis pealeii | reverse complement strand
GGAGAGAGATGCTAACCCGGCCGAATAACGTGCGCAACGTGGAACACCGTACAGCTGTTTCAACTTTATTAAATCAGCGGTGTATATCTACGATCTCCATCCGATAGTTATGCCGGGCTAGCTTTGAGGATTAGTCGTGTACCTCACAATTCATTGTTTGTCTTATTGTATCTCTGCAATAAAACCCTCTATCTTAAATCTACGAACGTGTTGACTGGCTCCCCACCCGACTAAAACAAGGGATACAATTTTGGGGAGAATATATGCTTAATTGAAGTCATACCTAATTTGAAAATTAATTAGTTGCTAATTAATGAATTAGGTGAATATATCTGTTCAAATGTAAGGCGTAAACAAATCGAGAAAAAGTCAATCTCTGTATGTACATTTCGGCCTATTATGCCTCATCAGCAGAGTTATAGACAGGAAGCCGCTTTGTGTGTGATTCGAACCCTAACTGCCAGGACTGACAGGTGGGGATTCTAACTATTACACCAGCTGGTTTTCCCAGATTTCTCGTTTGTTTTTAAACTGATATATCCTACATTTTTTTTTACACTTAGGCATGACTTCAATTAAGCACATATTCTCCCAAAAAATTGTCGGCTATCGTCATCTCAAACAAACAGTTTGTACTCTCATACTGTCGTGCAGTAAGTCTCCAAAAATATGTAGGAAATTTAACGACGGTTTCATCAATCATGCTTACACACTGCTTAAAAATAATCTTGATGAAAAAGAGTATACTTACTCCATCTAGCGACAGTTTTGTCAATCATACTTACCACCTCTGCTTTTTTTCAGATTCAATGATACTGAGTTTTAAAAAATAAAAGGTGTTCTGTAGTTAAATTTAATATTTTCTAATAAAATTATTGATTAATAAGATTATAATACAATTTTGTTAATTTAATAATGTATCTATAGTTTATTATACGGGAAAACAAAAAAAACACGTTCTGTTTTGATTATCGTCTGTGGTAAACAAACAAACATTATTTTTTCATATTATCCCACAAAAGAAAAGGCTTAAATATGTGGATCTAAGTTAGAAACTTGGTTTTATTAGAAAAGTTTTATCTTTATTTGAATTTTGAGAGCCAAACTATTTTTATATCTATTATTTTTTGTAATTAATTTCAAAAATCTGTTTACATTCTATTTACGAAAGAGCGTGGAAAAATCCTTTTTACGTAATTTTGGGATTCATTTTTACACTGTGCTGTGAAGTTAATTAATCTCGGGAACATACGGTTGCATTCAGGTACAGTTAGTAACCGTCTGCCTGCTACTGAGGTTGACTAACTTTTATAATATTATCTCATGTACATACGATACTACACAATTGCCCGGATTTTTTTGCTAGTATATATAACTGAGCAAAAACAACATATCATAGCAATTTATTTTTATTAAAGCAATACACTTTAAAAGTTCTAGATTAAGAATAAAGAATTTACAGTCTAATTTGCAACTGAGGTTGTTGGCCGTAGTTAAAAGTTCGCCCACCTAATCTCTTATATCATGGCTACTGTTATGAGTCGGAAATTGATTACTTACCACGTACTTGTAAATGTGTACTGTACTTCTCTAAGCTTAGCAGATATGGCTAATAAATTCATCTAAATGAAATTGTAGAAAATGCCGTGATTGTATCGATTTAGATTGGGTATTAGACGTATCGCTGAATCATCTTGTACTTGATGAATACAAATATATTTCCCGTAAAATGGGCGTTCATGATTGGCCATAGCTAATAAGTAAACGTTCTGATATGAAAGAATTTATTAAGTTTGAAAGTTTTAAGAGTTGGTGCTATAAGAACGGTGGATGTCGATAGAAAGTTTTGGACACACACATACACACACACACATACACACATACACGCACACACATATATATATATGTATATATATATCTATATATATATTATAAGCAACCTTTATCTTTATAATATATATATATATATATATATATATATATATACATACGAGGGTGGGTAAAAAGTAATGCCATTTTCGTTATTTAGTCTGAAGTTTTTAAAAATAAAACTAAGGCCTACACTGAGACCCTGGACAGCTGTTTTGACATATATTATATATATATATATATATATTATATAATATATATATATATATATATGTATATGTGTGTGTGTGTGTGTGTGTGTGTTATGTGTGTGTGTATATATATATATATATATATATATATTGTTATCTTGATTTACGAGTTTAAACGCTTTCCGCTCGTAGCTCATTTTCCTCGTATATCAAATCAATTTTTCCTATCTAAATAAACTGACAGGCCATTAATTCGTTCCAACCGTATAAAAAACACCCTAATTTTGTCATTTTAAAAAGGAAATAGCTCTGTATTGTATTAAAACATAAAACAGAATATAATGAATTATGTGCTCTAATATGTTTAATCTTTATTTCCTATGAAAACTTTTTACACGGCGTAAAAAAATTTGGAAACGTAAATGTTTTTGTAAACTCATTAAGAAGCTTGTCCCGTACCTCAATCATCACTGAATATAAACTTCTTCCATGACTACGCTATATATATATATATATATATATATATATATATATATATATATATATATATATATATATATATATATATATATATATAAAACTCTTCCTGTTTGAAAAAAGGTTTTTTTTTACTTGAAAAAGGTCTTCTTCTTTCAAAAACTGTTACACTAAGATATACAATTATGTATAGGCAGAGAAACGCGTAGCGGATGTGCTAATGACGAAACGATCCCATGACTGGCACGCTTTTTGGAACATCAATGCTTTTCATTTTGAATTTAAATTATTTTCTGTCCGGATTAAAAACAAGCTCTGATGAGTTCTATAAATCAAAATATTGTTCAATATTAGCTATGAATATGATATAAAATATTTTCATTTTAACAACATTGTGTGTTTTCATATCCTTTTATCTATACTTATACCGTCGGATTCATTTCCTTACTTTTAACTTATATATATATATATATATAATATATATATATATATTATATATAGATAGATAGATAGATAGATAGATAGATAATCCACAGACACGAGTTTCGACGTTGTACGTCTCTTCAGTGTGGTTAGACCCAGCAACTACTTCTAGCCGGGAACGAAACCCAACTGACTTTTCATCAGTCCGGTTCCTTAACCTCTCGGCAATCTTCAGCTGCTAGTAAGGAGCTGAGATTTAACTGATAAATACGATCACCAGAAAGCTGAAATCTGTAAACAACAGATGAGCCGTGCTTTTTTTACGCTAGCGGTGAAAGTCAATTAGATTTCCTCCTAGAGTGCCCTACCTGGTTTTGGGAGCAATATAATAGTTATCCACAGACACCGTGTTTCGATGTTTTATGTCTCTTCAGTGTGGCTAGACCATATATATATATATATATATATATATATATATATATATATATATATCATCACGACAAACAAACTCAGCGAATACCGCGTACGGCGTGCTGAACACTGGGCAATTGTTTCGACCTAATTAGGTCTCATCAGCAGTGTATACTTCGATCGCTCCCCGACTGAGATCGAACCACAGAAGTCAGAGCCAGAGAATCTGCCTCTAGACCAACGGCCCACGCCACACACGAAACTCACCAAATCAATGTGTCAATGATAAATGCACCACTGCAATAACCTAGTGTGTCGTGTAGTTGCATCCACAATATAACCACATGACTTATATATATATATATATATATATATATATATATATATATATGTGTGTGTGTGTGTGTGTGTGTGTGTGTGTAAGAGAGAGAGGCTTGTGTGTGTATTTGGGAGAGGCCTTGGTGTCAGACAACTTTATATGTTTCTCATCTGGTTCATTGGGTTATGTTTCACCCAGAGGCGGACAATTGAGAAAATATATCATAATAGGCACACGCACTGCGACTTTTGATTGGCACTTGGAAAATGATTACCGTCGGTACATAAAAGAAAAACAAAAGAAAAGATTACCGCCAAAAAAGCAGATTGAAAATAGGTGTGACCAACATAAAAATCGACAAAAAGTCTTTCGCTTCATGGAATATGTTGCCTGTAAAAAAAATAAAAAATAAAAAAAGTATCACATTTAATTAAAGAATACGCTAGTACCTTTCCGCATCGCTAAATGCTATAAAAGTCTGTGTATGGAACAGTGGCCTTAAGAGATATGGAGTGACAAATGGATATTAATCTAAGGTTCTGACGTTCTGCTGTACACTTGTAGAATACAACAGGCAATGAATAAGAGGAGCAGTTAAACCCAAAATAAGGGAGTGTTATGATGTGTGTTTCTATGTCTGGAAAAGATATCAGTCCGTTTTATTGACGAATATGAGATAATTTATGGGTCACTAAATTCATAAGTTTATTGGTCTGTGGAAAAATTGGCAGTAAAAGAAATCAGCCCTAAAAACACCAGACTAACCAGACCTTATAATAGTTGAGAGTCGTGTAGTGTAATTGTTATCATTGTAGAAAATGGACTCGTCGACCCGAGTCCAACTCGAGGACGAGGCTGATTGCATTTTATATAGCACTTACAGCTTTGTGAAAGGTATGCATCCAACTATTCTCCCACCAGATATATTCCTCTCTTCGGTCCCATGAAAGACGGTTTGAGAGCCAAACATTATTTCCAGGGACGAGGAATGAAAATCTGTAGTGAAGAAGTGGTCCAAAGAACAGCCAACATAATTTTATGGGACAGGGATACATGCTCTCATTCGAAGGTGGAACATTGCTATTGAGAGAAACAGTGACTATGTGGAGAAATAGGGACATTATCAACAGATTACCAGCTTAATTTTGATGAATAATACATGTTCCTGTGTTGGTAATTATATATCTCCTAAACAAAATGACATTACTTTGGACTCACGGTCGGATATATATATATATATATATATATATATATATATAATATATATATATATATATATATGCACCCTCCGGGTCCAAGTATTTAAGTTTTGATATAATAAATATCATGTTAAATTAGAAAGGCTAATGAAACTGACTAAGAATGCAGAAAAAGATTTGAAACAGAGGGGGTATAATCGAAAAATAGAACAACTTTGAAACTAAACTATTCATCATTTTCCATTACTCCCCTCTTTCATTGGTAAATTTTCCTAATTTAACTATTTAGATTTTTTTATTTATTTTAAGATTTATCCCCAAGATGTTTGCTCATATTCATTAAGATAAACCAAACAATTAGAAATCTATAATACTAAGCACATAATTATTAAAATAAAATTTTTAATATCAATATGCAAATAAGCCTTCTCGTTCACACTGTAAACTGCTATTTTGTTGTATATATAAATACAATTGCATATTATTAGTATGTAGATATGGTCAACAGTCTTAATGATGTAAAACAATTTTATTGATAATTGAGGTTTAAATGAAAATAAAATCATTGAGAATGTGATGTCAATAACTAGGGGAATTGTAACTTGAGTAGTAATATAGTTTCGGTTACAGACAGAAAAACATACAATCTCCATTATAATAAGATATATATATATATATATATATATATATATATATATAATAAATAAATATATAAAGGTATTACATATCTATTTATTTGATGGCAATAGAACAGTAACAACCTTAGGTTTCATACATGCAAAATCGCATGCATTCATAAGGTGACGTTGATCCAAATACCGGTATTTGGATCAACGTCACCTTATGAATGCATGCGATTTTTATATCGAGCACTCTCCTAATACTACATCAATTTGGCACACTATTCCAGTGAAGCTGAAGCGGTGACTATCCCACGCTATATATAATATATATATATTATATATATATATATATATATATATATATATATATATATCAGTATAAGTTTCAGTGGTGGTGACCGATGATTACATTGGGTTTCAGAAATGTAGATAATCTAAAGTATATGTAAAAGATAAAGCAAAAATCGCAAATTTAAATGCATGCACGGGTGTATCTAAATTTCAATGAAGACATTTTTACATGCACATATATGTGAACACCTCAGTTATATATATATATATATATATATATATATATATATATATATATATATATATATATATATATATATATATATATATATATATATATATATATAGGTACTCTAAAGAATATATAAAATAAAGTTCATAAATAATATTAATTTTAGAACTATATTCTCACGTCCTAAATTAAGTGAAACGACCTTTTATGTCCAAACATATGTGGGGATATTGAGAATATATATATATATATACATATATATATATATATATATATATATATATATATATAAATTCTCAACGTCTCCACACACATATATATATATATATTATAATATATATATATATATGCATCTGTCTCCTCTCTCTCTCACTGTGTGTGTGTGTGTGTGTGTGTGTGTGTGTGTGTGTGTGTGTGTGTGTGTGTGTGTGTGTGTGTGTTGATATTGATAAATATTAAGATTTCAATTTCACGGACAAATCATTTCCTGCTTGTTTATAATTACACAGAATTGCAATTATTCATAGTTTGCTCTAGGGAAATAATGCATACAGGAGTAATAAAATGAAACCCACCTCTTTTATAGAGAGTGTGCAAAAGTGTCCGGCGCTCAGTTTATTTTTAAAATTAGTGACGAAATTCACAACAATAAACCCAATTTCTAAATAATCATCTCGAAAACTATTTTGACACGCTGAGAAAAAAAAAACAATGCACTTTTGCGTTATTCATGTCAGAAGAGTTCAGAATTTAAGGCATAGATTGTGAGTTGAAGTAAAGATTCCAAACATAGATATTAAGTGCTCAACAGTAACAGCAAGTTCCATGTTTTTGGCTATATTCAGAATATACATATATATAGCATACACTTTTTACCTATACAATATGCGATGGATAAATTGTCGTTTAAATGACACCAAAATAATATTAAGATGTTATAGCTCTCCGTCACTTAAAAGAGCACAGTTTGCATTACTATTTTCCTATTGGCGGAAAGAGTATAATTCTGTGCTTTTCTCAATGGAATTAGAGCTGTTGTAAATGCAAACAGCCGCGTCCAAGATTTGAACTCGTCTCGCCGAGTCCATTTCCTACGATGGTAACCATTACACCACACGCCTCTAACTAGATAACTAGACTTAATTCTACCAATACATATATCGTACCATATGATCTTTAGGCACCCCTTTTGCACTGCTGATTCATAAGTGCATTTTTTCATTTACACCGTCAATATCCGGTTGTTTGTTAACAGACGATTTTTAGAGGATTTTTTAAAATTATAAAACTAACCCCTAACCCTAACCCCTAACCCTAAACCTAGCCCTAACCCCTAACCCCTAACCCTAACAAACAACCGGATGTTGACGGTGTAAATGAAAAAAATGTACTTATGAATCAGCAAAGCAAAAGGGGTGCCTAAAGGTCATATGGAACATTTACTAATAGTAACATAAAGCCTATAAATCTAATGCAATATTTAACCATCTAATCCCGAGTATATATATATATTATATATATATATATATATATATATATATATATATATTATATATATATATATATATATATTTAAAAAAGAAGGTCTGAAAATGTATTTTGTTCTCAGAAAAAAATGTTTAATTCTTTTTGTTTTCCATATGCAACACGTGTTTCAGATCTTCTGGTATCTTCTTCAGGCTTTGATTGATAATATGAAAATGAATTTTTACATGCATGTGTATATATATACATACACATGAGAACAAAATACATTTTGCGGTCTACCGTTGGAACCAGAACAACATTTATATATATATATATATATATATATATATATATATATACATGTATATACATATGTGTGCGTGCATGTGTGTCTGTCTGTGTGTTTGTGTACATATATGTTTTTATTATTCATATAGTTAGTGGAATACTTGAGCCCTTCAAACCTATTATCGTTTCTTTCTTAATTAGAAGTGCCGATATTGTATTCACTTTGCTATCCATTAATTCGATCTTGTAATGTCGCTTGTCTCCTACACTGAACAAATAATATATGACTCGGCATGCCTAGCCGGACACCGGAATCGAACTCACAACCAACTAGTAACAAGACACAATGTAATCAACACATATATCCCCTACGTAAGAACATTTAATCGTCTTAACATAAAGCCTATATATCTAATGCAATGTTTTAGGTTCCCTATCTAAACCACAGCATATATATATATGTGTGTGTGTGTGTGTATGTATATATATATATATATATGTGTGTGTGTGTGTGTGTGTGTTAACTAATCACAGTATAATTAATTGTTGGAATGCTTGAGTGTTTCAAACCTAATATCCTTTCTTTCTTAATTAAAGGCGCCGATATAGTATTCATTTCGCTGCTTTACAGATTCGGTAGATTATTACAGCTTAACATGTTATAAACATTACACTATATAACACAGATTTCGTTCCGAGATAGTACCCGCTATTTCTTAATTGCTTATGCTGTAAAAGTATCACAAATGTTCATAATCCCCTTCAAACTTTTTCTTTTGTAGTCTGGATAATTAAATTTAGAAATTAACGCAGTTTCTTTGCAAAACCGACACAGTTTCGTTAAAATAAAGTCTGAATGAAATAACATATGCAGCAAAATGTATATGTTTATATAATTTTTTTCAGGATTTACGACTGTAATGTATATCACTTTCAAATATCAGCCTAAAACATTGTATGGTTTGGTTTTTTGGATTTTACGGCATGTTAAACTTGTTGGGTTATTTTATGCCGAAGACGTATTCATGTTTGATGGGTATTAAAAAAATTAAACTCAATTTTGAACACATTTTTAAAACTCATTTTTTCCTATTTAAGCCATGGATTGGGATCCTAAAATGATCTACCATTCCGGGTCAGAGTGGACCCGGAAGTAATAGCGATGTGGTAACCCAGAGCTCCAGAATCGGAACCTTACAACTTGATGCAGTTTAATGCCACACCCCAACACACTAAGATGATCAGCTACCACCTTCTAGCACATATTCCATCATGTTTCTTTGATAGCGGCATTGAGTGTCCTCAATTAGAAAGGATCGCTTTGCCCTTCTGAATATGCTCTCATGGTCACTTCGAATTTATCTTGAGCATCGAGGACATGAATATTTAGGGATATTTGCCGTAGTGTATTATCAATTCCAAATAATTTTCATTCTTGTGATTGGCTAAGTAACCCATAGGCACTAAGACCCGACCCTCTCTACATAGCTTACAATATGTATCCTCTGCAAAGAGGTAAGACACCCACCCAAAAAAAGAAGTGTGGAAACTGCATATGATACTGGATATCCGATTATTCATTTTACTAGCAAATATATGCACCTTCCAAGGACAAGTATTTAAGTTTTAATGTAATAAAATATATTAAATTAGAAAGGATGAGGAAACTAAATAAGTATGCAGATAAAAAGATTTGAAACAGAGGACGCTATAATCGAAAAATATAACAACTTAAACGTATTCTTCCTTCACTTCCGTCTTTCATTGCTAAATTTTCTTAATTTAACTATTAAGTTAAATTAGGAAGTAAAGAATCAAATTCCAGTTATTTCTTCTTGTTAATGGATTTCCTTTAAGATATATCCCCGATATTCTTGCTCATCTTCATTAGGATAAAAACAAACAATTAGAAATCAATAATACTAAGCACATATTTATTAAAATAAATAGTTTAATATCAATATCTAAGGATTTGCATACCGTAAAATCCAACCAACCAACCAACCAACCACCAACCAACCCACTTTCGTGTGGAGTTCTTTTCACTCAATGAGAGATTGAATTTTACTTTGTGTATAGACCTTTTTTTTTTCTTTTCTGATAATGTGAATGTCATCGTTGCTGAAAATAGACCCGGTGATATGAGTTCAAATCCTGTTGCGTTGGGTAAATAAATACTTTTTAAGACACTTATCTCTACATAGGGACAACTTCTACCAAGTGGTATCCCATGACCTGGCATCCTATGATCCCTGGTCTCTAAAGATTCGAAACAAACTAAATTGCTGAGTAAGAATGTGTGCATCTCTGTTCGTCTATGTGCGAGAATTCTCAGTAATTGTTGTCCCTGTTGAGTTGAGGTGAATTTCTTTCTGAACCAATTTACTGGGAAACGCACAAGATGAGACATAATGTCTGTAACAATGTACATGTGCCTGGGGCATGCAACACGACATTTTCAAATCCAAATGCCTCTTTTGTAAAGCTTAGACTTCGGTCTACAAAAGATGATTGTCGAGCAACCCAGATCGAAGCAATCCAATTACTGATAGTGACATCATACAAACTACATTCAACAGACTACTGACGCCTGCAAGACTATTTGCCAATTTTCTGGTATTCATAGATAACACATGATTTATTTTATTTTGTTTTTACTCAAAACACAAGAGATTGGCTTCATGTTAGGGTCACTTTTCAAAAGTAAGATAATTTTACACACCCTTTCAGTGGGAACTAAAATGCGACTGAAAAGGGATATGATCCCGGTAAAAAAAAAAAGTGTGCTGAATATGACACTAAAATTTATCCCTAAGGTTAGGCTCTATTTCTGAAGCTTTTGGAAGTTTACTTTTAAAAAGCTATTACTAAACAAAGCTATTACTAAACCAAGATATTACTAAACCAAGGTCAGATAATTTCAGTGGGAACTAGAATGCGACAGAAAAGGGATATGATCCTCTGTAAATAAATGTCTACTGAATACGACACTAAGATTTATCCTTAAGATAAGGCTCTATTTCTGAAGCTTTTGGCTTCAGTTTGAGGTCACTTTTCAAAAGCTATTACTAAACCAAGGTAAGGTAATTTTACGCGCACTTTCAATGAGAACTAGAATAGGACTGAAAAGGGATATGATCCCAGTAAAAAAAATTATGTACTAAATATGACACTAAAATTCATCCTTAAGGTTAGGCTCTATTTTTGAAGCTTTGGGAAGTATGGAGCCACCTTTTTATTGACATTACTCCCAGTACCACTCCGAATGGTAGTACATTTTATGTACCCATCAATCAAATGTAAATGCACAAAAATAAATGAAACCATTTAACTCTGTGCACATATATTATTATTAGTCTCCTTCAAATTTTTTCACAGCAGTAGTACTAAGTAAAGTCGGAGGAGTCTATCCTCTTTTCATGAGTTCTATACAAGAGGCATTGTTTTGCCACTGAGGTGGAGTTCCACACCTAATGGGGAGAGAGAGATGAGATGAGGGGTCTTATTTGTTAGTCTCTGTTTCCACTGCTTCTAACTCGTCAGCCATTTCCACTGGTTGATCACAGTAGGCCGCTTTCCTGGGTCGCTTCCTTCTTCGGGCTAGTCATTTTTTTGTTTTTAATAAATCAATCAACAAGACTTGTTGTTTTTCTTATCAGTCTTTTATTATAAACCCATCCCATATTCCACAGCGGATCGAGAGCGACTCTCAGAGTGAATGACTTTCGAGTTCACTCGCTCTGATTCCTTGGTGGAATCTGCCTAAATTAAAACTTCTTCTCACTCCTCTAATCGCGCACTATTGGAAGGTTCAAGACGAGGTCATCATCAATCAATCATATCCCTAACAGTTATGGAAATTCTTCCCTTAACTCCCTCCGATTTTAAATCTAAAGAACCTTATTCAAAAATATTCTTACTAAAGGTACGTACATAATTCATTGACTATCCATGAATTATGTAACAGTTAGGATTCATGACTTTCTTTAAAAGCATTAATAAAAAGTGAACAGGTATCGCTTAAGCAGGAATTCCAAATCGCTATTTTCTTTTTATTCCAGGACCACGAACATATCCAGAGCACCATGTTTCATTTATTCGATATGAGGTACATCATTGAATGGCAATGTCCAACTTGGTAACAATTAGGTAAAAATCATACATCTAAAATGAAACGATCACTGCTCTGCCCCAACCTTGCTCTATCATTCTCATATGCAGACTTCAAATGAAGTAAATGACGATCAGACAGAATCAAGGGAAAGGTAGTCTCAAGCCTTTCTATAAAAGAACATACGCATGCTCAGTCGGAACCATTACTCTATTTTACCAATTTTGTTTTTGTCTAGCCGATAATCTTCACGCTACTTTGCGCCTACATTTCTGAGGGAAATAAATACTCATAGAATTATTTTGTCTTTTATGCCTTTGTGAAGAGCCTAGTTCGCTTAGATCTACAAAGACCCAATATATAATAACCATTCTACGTAGATGTAACAATCCACGCAGGCCAAAATCGATTACTAATACTATATCAAACGTAAAGCCTTAATGTGTCCTATGAACAAAAGGGCCTACATGTAATACTTGGTCTGATAACTCAACCGATGTCTGTCTTTAAGGGAAAATAGCGTTTTCCGAAACATTCCACAGAAAGGACAAAAGAATTACATAATCAAAACCGAACGAAAATGTTCTCAGAAAAGACACTATGTTCAAAATAACTGTTAATACAATAAAGAAATCAACTGTAAGAGAGGGCCGGTTTAGCTCAGTCGGTAGAAAAACCACCTAGGACCACAAGGTTCTTGGCATGAGTAGCAGAGCTTGAATCTGTACGGTAAAGTGAGGAGCTTATTGTAGGTCTGGTCTAGCAGTTGTGAAAAGAAGATAGACTCCATGGCTGCCTCGCGGATACCAACAATAAGTTCAACACATCTACAATATATATATCTACTGAACCTTTGGACATTGGTTGTCTATCTATACATATATAAAGGACAGTTGCGTGTATGTATGCATATATGTACGGAGGAAACTATGAAACTAAAACAATATCTATTCACATTACTTATCCACAGATATTAGTTTTTGTGGAAAGATTATGAAGATTTTATCTATATTTGTCAAGATATTTAAAAATTAACATATACATAGAAATATAATTTTTAATGTTCAAATATTAAAGATACAGTTATTAAATCTTTAAAAAGTGACATTGGTGTATTAATTTCTCATTTGAAAAATAATGCTAGAAATTAGTAACAAATTAAAAGATGAAAATAGAATAAGTAAGTTTTAATTAAATCTACATTTTAAGTTGTTGTAATATTTAATTGTGCGAGATAAATAACACTGGGGAACAATTTTGGACATCATTTCTGTTGATTTTGATTTTTCGTTTGATTTAAACTAATATTGGCATGCTGATTTTAAAACTGCAGTCAGTTTTTTTCTATCACGTCAAGTTTTTTTTCTCTGCAGCTTACTCCCAAAATAAACACAATTGTATTGTTTGTCTGTAAGTAATATAACTGTTCAACTGATTGTGTTGATTGTTGTATTGAAAAGGAAGCAGAATGTTTTCAGATCTGGTGAATAGGTTGATTCCCAATCAAAGAACAAATATCAGCACATTTTAAATCTAGTCTATCTTGCATTTCTTAAATTAAAACTTGTCGATTAAGACGAGTCTTGGGCCCCTCACCAGATATGGAAGCAGAGTTTTAAGAGTTTTCGAATTTGGATCAAGGGAACACGTGATAAGTTGGCATTTGGTATACCTATGATTTGGTGAGTGCCAAAATATCATTGCACACACTTACTTTTGTTTAATGAAAACTTCACCATATAACAAGAAAAACAAATGTAAAATTGAATATACTAGTCTAACTTCAGCTATACATCCAGTGCCTCATTCAGCTGAAATCCCAGTGTGGGGCAGTAGAACTTGGGAGAAGCATTGGGTGGAGAGGAATTGGCTTCCAAGTTCTAATCTCAAACCTGCTGATCCCAATATTCTACATGCGCCATTTGTTGACATAAAGAAAATTATTTTCCCACCTTGCACATGAAACTAGGCCTCTTCAAGCAATTCATTAAAGCCTTACCAATTGAAAGCAAGTATTTCAAGTACCATATTTTGGCATTTCCCGGCCTGTCAACTGAAGAAAAATCAAGGCAGGTGTGTTTGATGATCTACAGATTCTGGAAGTTATCAAAGATGACCATTTCATCGGGATAATGTCAGAACCTGAAAAGAACGGTTGGTTCTTGACAAGTTCTTTACCTTTTCAAGAAATTTCTCGGAAATGCATGAACAAAGAATTAGACTGAAATTGGATAACCATAAAATGTTTGATTGCAACAGGAGCATCAAGTTCCATTTTCTACATAGCCATCTTGCTAACTTCTTGGAAAACATTGGTGTGGTTAGCTATGAGCAGGATGAATGATTCCACCAAGATTTGAAATTCTAGGAGGAATGGTATTAAATTTTATGTAAATATGATGGCTAAACATGGAGCATAAAGTAAAATTGTCCACATATTGAACACACTAGATAAAAACTGTCTAATTTTTTTTACCTTAACTATTTGACTTACAGTAACAATATCCTTTATAGGAACAAAATGAATTCGTAAAAACAATACAGTCAAGCATTTTTTAAATTATTTTCCATTGTGAATTTTTAAAACATTCTATAAAATAAGCTCAAATCTGTCACATGCAGTATGCTAATGGTTTTTGAGACCAAACGAGGGAATCCTGCTATCTAAAAAGTTGGTGTAATAGAGAAAATAATGGAGTAATTTTTGGATTCAGAGTCCAAAAGTTTGTCAAAAACAAGTGTCAGATCTAGCTCAACCAAATTTGTGATGCCCAGTGTGATGTTTTATTATTTCCCATTATATATACTTTTTTAAAACATTCCCTAAGATAAAAAAAAAATTGTTAGAAGCTTTATTTTAACGTTTTTTAAGAAAAGTCGAGGGTATCTCATAGCTCAAAAAGTTGACTTGATATAGAAAAACTGAAGTAACTTTTGGATTCAGTGGTCAAAAGATAGTCAAAAACAAGTGTCAGATCCAAATCAACACAAAGTGTGTCCCCAGTGTAATCATTCGTTTAATCGGATTTCTTTATTATACACTTTTTATGGATAGTTTAAGGATTAATCACTTAATTTCACTTTAGAAATCCGTACATAAAATAAGTACTATAATTTGATATTTAACTTATAAACAAATTAATAATTCTTTTTAATAGGATAATTTTTGATTTTTTCTTTTTGTATTTAATATTTTACATATGGCACATTAATTTTCAATGAGGTTTCATGTCCGTGCACGTTTTTATTTAAAATTAATATGTACATACTACATATATATGTACTGCTGAGGTTTTGGCGTATTTTGCTCAAAAAGGTAATCAAATCCTTTATAAAAACCGAATAGTTTTGTTTTTTGTTATTTTGGCTTTTTATCATTTTTTTTTCATCTTAGCCACTGTTTATAAAATAATCGTATTGATTTATTATTTGTTCTATTATCTGGGTTTCTTTTTTAATGTAAATTCAAATATACAATTATCAAACCTTTAAAAATTTCTATTGGTCTGCTAAGAATTAATCACTTAGTTGCACTGTTAAATATCGTTACATAAAATGAGTACTGTACTTTGACTTTTAACTTTTAAACAAATTCAATATTGTTTTTAAAAAGTATGTTATTTTTTTCCTTTAATATTTTAAATAGGTGACATTAATTTTTCTCTTCAGAGTGGTTTCATGTCTGTATAATTTTTTAATTTAATAGATAATATGATAATTTGATATTCGTTCGGTTATGCTTTAGATTAATGTGGTTTTTTTAGATTATTTGTTGAATTTTACTCATTGCAAAAAGAAAAATTAAAGCATTATTTAAATTTCAGTAGGGTCGTTTTATTTTAATTCAATTACTTTTATTTTTTTTTTTTGTATGCTTTTTTTAATATTAATTGAACACTTTGGGATTTTCTAGTTCGGATGGTACGATTTATATCACTCGCTTAGTTCCCTTGATATCCAGAACATTGAAGAAAAGTCATTGCTTTTATGACTGGATGTGACAGACTGAATAAATAAAGCTTCAATTGTTGTTGATCCGTCTCCTCCCTGTCTCCGAGGGGTATTTCCACCTAATTCAATCCATCTAATGCTATGAGGTCTTTGTAGAGAAAAGACAGCTGGCCTGACGATATGTTTCGGAAAATCAGATGAAAATGAAGGATTACTTTAATTATCTGAGGATGACACTTTTAGAGTGTCCAGTAGGAACCAAACTGATTAGTAATGGTTTGAAAGATTAATCCGTCCTATGCTATACACAATAACAAATTGACTAGATTTATTCTTCACTTGGGAAATGAAAGAATACTGTAAAGAGAGATTATCAAATCTTGCCTTCCGGATACGTAATAAATTTTCCACTCACCATAGTACTTGATTATATATATATATATATATATATATATATATATATATATATATATATGTGCGTGTGTGTGTGTGTGTGTGTATTTATATATATATATATATAATCTTATACACACACACTCACACACACACACACACACACACACACACACATATATATATATATATATATATATATATATATATATATATATATTATATTTGATAAATGATCTACTATTTTTGGTCTTCCAAGCTGGTAACTTTCCCTATAAATATGAAGTCAGTTTGTGTATCAGTTTCGGTCGATTTTGAATATATGTTTCAGTAATTTTCTCTCACACCACCGGTATCCAGTGATATCTTGGTAATCGGAAGTGGGTCTATTTCTGCACATGCTCGGAGAGTTCTTCCGGTGTGAAGGCTCATTGAGTTTTTTTTTAATCTTTTTATTCTAATTTTATTTAAATCCCTACACTATCATCTTTAATTAGATATGTTAATATCCTAAATTCATAACCGGAACCCAACTAGTTCACACTTTGTTGGTCATAATCTTAAATTAAGAAATATAAACTTTTACATTGTTTTTATTTCGCGTCTTCTATCATCTCTTATAAAAGATTGACATACAAAATGCTGTTTCTTTTTAGTGCTTGTTCTCAGAAGAAATACTGCTTTCCTTTCAAAAAAATTCACTAAACATGAAAGGGTAAATCCAAAAAGAAAAGAAATCTCCGAGTTACTTACTTCCAGTCAATTCCATTAGGAGTATCGCTTAATTTATTTATTTATTTAATTCTAATTATATTTCCTTTTTCCTTCTTCCTTTTTTTCTCTTTTTTAATGTTACGTTTGTTGGTATCCATTTTGTAAGTGCATTGATTCTTGATCAGTAATTAATTGTATGTTTAAACTGAAATTAAAAGAAAAGAGAAGAAAAGGAAGAAGGAAAAAAGGAAAATAATTAGAATTAAATAATAATAAATTAAGCGATACTCCTAATGGAATTGACTGGAAGTAAGTAACTCGGTGATTTCTTTTCTTTTTTTGGATTTACCCTTTCATGTTTAGTGAATTTTTTTGAAAGGAAAGCAGTATTTCTTCTGAGAACAAGCACTAAAAGAAAACAGCATTTTGTATGTCAATCTTTTATAAGAGATGATAGAAGACGGAAATAAAAACAATGTAAAAGTTTAATTTTAATTTATATACCAGACAAAGTGTGAACTAGTTGGGTTCCGGTTATGAATAACATATTTATATTATTAGATGATAGTGTAGGGATTTAAATAAAATAGAATAAAAAGATTAAAAAAAAACTCAATGAGCCTTCACACGCGAGAGAACTCTCCGAGCATGTGCAGAAATAGACCCCTTCCGACTACAAGATTATCACTGGATACCGGTGGTGTGAAGAGAAAATTACTGAAACATATATTCAAAATCGACCGAAACTGATACACAAACTGACTTCATATTTATAGGGAAATGAAGACCAAAAATAGTAGATCATTTATCAAATATAATATAACATATATATATATATATATATATATATATTATATGTGTGGTGTGTGTGTGTGTGTGTGTGTGTGAGTGTGTGTGTATAAGATTATATATATATATATATAAAATACACACACACACACACACACGACATATATTATATATATATATATATATATATTATAATATATATATATATATAATCAAGTACTATGGTGAGTGGAAAATTTTTTTACGTATCCGGAAGGCAAGATTTGATAATATCCTCTTTTACAGTATTCTTTCATTTCCCAAGTGAGAATAAATCTAGTCAATTTGTTATTGTGTATAGCATAGGACGGATTAATCTTTCAAACCATTACTAATCAGTTTGGTTCCTACTGGACACTCTAAAAAGTGTCATCCTCAGATAATTAAAGTAATCCTTCATTTTCATCTGATTTTCCGAAACATATCGTCAGGCCAGCTGTCTTTCTCTACAAAGACCTCATAGCATTAGATGGATTGAATTAGGTGGAAATAACCCTCGAGACAGGGAGGAGACGGATCCACACAATTGAAGCTTTATTTATTCAGTCTGTCACATCCAGTCATAAAGCAATGACTTTTCTTCAATGTCTCCTGGATATCAAAGGGAACTAAGCGAGTGATATAAATCGTACCATCCGAACTAGAAAATCCCAAAGTGTTCAATTAATATTACAAAAAAGCATACAAAAAAAAAAATAAAGTAATTGAATTAATAAACGACCCTACTGAAATTTAAATAATGCTTTAATTTTCTTTTTGCAATGAGTAAAATTCACAAATAATTAAAAAAACCACATTATCTAAGCATAACCGAACGAATATCAAATTATCATTTATCTATTAAATTAAAAATTATACAGACATGAAACCACTCTGAAGAGAAAATAACGTCACCTATTTTAAAATATTAAGGAAAAAAAATAATATACTTTTAAAACAATATTGAATTTGTTTAAAGTTAAAAGTCAAAGTACAGTACTCATTTTATGTTAACAATATTTAACAGTGCAACTAAGTGATTATTCTTAGCAGACAATAGAATATTTTAAAGGTTGATAATTGTATATATTTGAATTTACATTAAAAAAGAAACCCAGATAATAGAACAAATAATAAATCAATACGATTATTTATAAAACAGTGGCTAAGATGAAAAATAAAAAATGATAAAAAGCCAAAATAACAAAAACAAACTATCGTTTTTTTATAAAGGATTTGATTACCTTTTTGAGCAAATACGCCAAAAACCTCAGCAGTACATATATATGTAGTATGTACATATTAATTTTAAAATAAAAACGTGCACGGACATGAAACCTCATTGAAAGATTAATGTGCCATATGTAAAATATTAAATACAAAAGAAAAAATCAAAAATTATCTATTAAAAAGAATTATTAATTTGTTTATAAGTTAAATATCAATTATAGTACTTATTTTATGTACGGATTTCTAAAGTGAAATTAAGTGATTAATCCTTAAACTATCCAAAAAAGTGTATAATAAAGAAATCCGATTAAACGAATGATTACACTGGGGACACACTTTGTGTTGATTTGGATCTGACACTTGTTTTGACTATCTTTTGACCACTGAATCCAAAAGTTACTTCAGTTTTTCTATATCAAGTCAACTTTTTGAGCTATGAGAATACTCGACTTTTCTTAAAAACGTTAAAATAAAGCTTCTACAATTTTTTTTTATCTTAGGGATGTTTTAAAAAAGTATATATAATGGGAAATAATAAAACATCACACTGGGCATCACAAATTGGTTGAGCTAGATCTGACACTTTGTTTTTGACAAACTTTTGGACTCTGAATCCAAAATTACTCCATTATTTTTCTCTTTACACCAACTTTTTAGATAGCAGGATTCCCTCGTTGGTCTCAAAAACCATTAGCATACTGCATGTGACAGATTTGAGCTTATTTTATAGAATGTTTTAAAATTCACAATGGAAAATAATTTAAAAAATGCTTGACTGTATTGTTTTTACGAATTCATTTTGTCCTATAAAGGATATTGTTACTGTAAGTCAAATAGTTAAGGTAAAATTAGACAGTTTTTATCTAGTGTGTTCAATATGTGGACAATTTTACTTTATGCTCCATGTTTAGCCATCATATTTACATAAATTTAATACCATTCCTCCTAGAATTCAAATCTGGTGGAATCATTCATCCTGATCATAGCTAACCACACCAATGTTTTCCAAGAAGTTAGCAAGATGGCTATGTAGAAAATGGAACTTGATGCTCTGTTGCAATCAAACATTTTATGGTTATCAATTTCAGTCTAATTCTTTGTTCATGCATTTCCGAGAAATTTTCTTGAAAAGGTAAAGAACTTGTCAAGAACCAACCGTTCTTTTCAGGTTCTGACATTATCCCGATGAAATGGTCACTTTGATAACTTCCAGAATCTGTAGATCATCAAACACACCTGCCTTGATTTTTCTTTCAGTTGACGGCCGGGAAATGCCAAAATTGGTACTTGAAATACTTGCTTTCAATTGGTAAGGCTTTAATGAATTGCTTGAAGAGGCCCAGTTTCATGTGCAAGGTGGGAAAATAATTTTCTTTATGTCAACAAATGGCGCATGTAGAATATTGGGATCAGCAGGTTTGAGATAGAACTTGGAAGCAATTCTCTCCACCCAATGTTTCTCCCAAGCTCTACTGCCCCACACTGGGATTTCAGCTGAATGAGGCACTGGATGTATAGCTGAAGTTAGACTAGTATATTCAATTTTACATTTGTTTTTCTTGTTATATGGTGAAGTTTTCATTAAACAAAGTAAGAGTGTGTGCAATGATATTTGGCATCACCAAATATAGGTATACCAAATGCAACTTATCAGTGTTCCCTTGATCCAAATTCGAAAACTCTTAAAACTCTGCTTCCATATCTGGTGAGGGGCCCAAGACTCGTCTTAATCGACAAGTTTTAATTTAAGAAATGCAAGATAGACTAGATTTTTAAAATGTGCTGATATTTGTTCTTGATTGGAATCAACTATTCACCAGATTGAAACATTCTGCTTCCTTTCAATACAACAATCAACACAATCAGTTGAACAGTTATATTACTTACAGACAACAATACATTGTGTTTATTTGGGAGTAAGCGCAGAGAAAAAAAACTTGACGTGATAGAAAAAACTGACTGCAGTTTTAAATCAGCATGCCAATATTAGTTTAAATCAAACGAAAAATCAAAATCAACAGAAATGATGTCCAAAATTGTTCCCCAGTGTTATTTATCTCGCACAATTAAATATTTACACAACTTAAAAATGTAGATTTAATTAAAACTTACTTATTCTATTTTCATCTTTTAATTTGTTACTAATTTCTAGCATTATTTTTCAAAATGAGAAATTAATACACAATGTCACTTTTTAAAGATTTAATAACTGTATCTTTTAATATTTGAACATTAAAAATTATATTTCTATGTAATATGTTAATTTTTAAATATCTTGACAAATATAGATAAAATCTTCATAATCTTTCCACAAAAACTAATATCTGTGGATAAGTAATGTGAATAGATATTGTTTAGTTTCATAGTTTCCTCCGTACATATATGCATACATACACGCAACTGTCCTTTATATATGTATAGATAGACAACCAATGTCCAAAGGTTCAGTAGATATATATATTGTAGATGTGTTGAACTTATTGTTGGTATCCGCGAGGCAGCCATGGAGTCTATCTTCTTTTCACAACTGCTAGACCAGACCTACAATAAGCTCCTCACTTTACCGTACAGATTCAAGCTCTGCTACTCATGCCAAGAACCTTGTGGTCCTAGGTGGTTTTTCTACGACTGAGCTAAACCGGCCCTCTCTTACAGTTGATTTCTTTATTGTATTAACAGGTTATTTTGAACATAGTGTCTTTTCTGAGAACATTTTCGTTCGGTTTTGATTATGTAATTCTTTTGTCTTTCTGTGGAATGTTTCGGAAAACGCTATTTTCCCTTAAAGACAGACATCGTTGAGTTATCAGACCAAGTATTTACATGTAGGCCTTTTGTTCATAGGACACATTAAGGCTTTACGTTTGATATAGTATTAGTAATCGATTTGGCCTGCGTGGATTGTTACATCTACGTAGAATGGTTATTATATATTGGGTCTTTGTAGATCTAAGCGAACTAGGCTCTTCACAAAGGCATAAAAGACAAAATAATTCTATGAGTATTTATTTCCCTCGAATGTAGGCGCAAAGTAGCGTGAAGATTATCGGCTAGACAAAAACAAAATTGGTAAAATAGAGTAATGGTTCCGACTGAGCATGCGTATGTTCTTTTATAGAAAGGCTTGAGACTACCTTTCCCTTGATTCTGTCTGATCGTCATTTACTTCATTTGAAGTCTGCATATGAGAATGATAGAGAGCAAGGTTGGGGCAGAGCAGTGATCGTTTCATTTTAGATGTATGATTTTTACCTAATTGTTACCAAGTTGGACATTGCCATTCAATGATGTACCTCATATCGAATAAATGAAACATGGTGCTCTGGATATGTTCGTGGTCCTGGAATAAAAAGAAAATAGCGATTTGGAATTCCTGCTTAAGCGATACCTGTTCACTTTTTATTAATGCTTTTAAAGAAAGTCATGAATCCTAACTGTTACATAATTCATGGATAGTCAATGAATTATGTACGTACCTTTAGTAAGAATATTTTTGAATAAGGTTCTTTAGATTTAAAATCGGAGGAGTTAAGGGAAGAATTTCCATAACTGTTAGGGATATGATTGATTGATGATGACCTCGTCTTGAACCTTCCAAGTGCGCGATTAGAGGAGTGAGAAGAAGTTTTAATTTAGGCAGATTCCACCAAGGAATCAGAGCGGTGAACTCGAAAGTCATTCACTCTGAGAGTCGCTCTCGATCCGCTGTGGAATATGGATGGGTTTATAATTAAAAGACTGATAAGAAAAACAACAAGTCTTGTTGATTGATTTATTAAAAACAAAAAAATGACTAGCCGAAGAAGGAAGCGACCCAGGAAAGCGGCCTACTGTGATCAACCAGTGGAAATGGCTGACGAGTTAGAAGCAGTGGAAACAGAGACTAACAAATAAGACCCTCATCTCATCTCTCTCTCCCCATTAGTGTGGAACTCCACCTCAGTGGCAAAACAAGCCTCTTGTATAGAACTCATGAAAAGAGGATAGACTCCTCCGACTTTACTTAGTACTACTGCTGTGAAAAAAATTTGAAGAGATAATAATAATATATGTGCACAGAGTTAAATGGTTTCATTTATTTTTGTGCATTACATTTGATTGATGGGTACTAAAATGTACTACCATTCGGAGTGGTACTGGGAGTAATGTCAATAAAAAGGTGGCTCCCATACTTCCCAAAGCTTCAAAAATAGAGCCTAACCTTAAGGATGAATTTTAGTGTCATATTTAGTACATAATTTTTTTTACTGGGATCATATCCCTTTTCAGTCCTATTCTAGTTCTCATTGAAAGTGCGCGTAAAATTACCTACCTTGGTTTAGTAATAGCTTTTGAAAAGTGACCTCAAACTGAAGCCAAAAGCTTCAGAAATAGAGCCTTATCTTAAGGATAAATCTTAGTGTCGTATTCAGTAGACATTTATTTACAGAGGATCATATCCCTTTTCTGTCGCATTCTAGTTCCCACTGAAATTATCTGACCTTGGTTTAGTAATATCTTGTTTTAGTAATAGCTTTGTTTAGTAATAGCTTTTGAAAAAGTAAACTTCCAAAAGCTTCAGAAATAGAGCCTAACCTTAGGGATAAATTTTAGTGTCATATTCAGCACACTTTTTTTTTTTACCGGGATCATATCCCTTTTCAGTCGCATTTTAGTTCCCACTGAAAGGGTGTGTAAAATTATCTTACTTTTGAAAAGTGACCCTAACATGAAGCCAATCTCTTGTGTTTTGAGTAAAAACAAAATAAAATAAATCATGTGTTATCTATGAATACCAGAAAATTGGCAAATAGTCTTGCAGGCGTCAGTAGTCTGTTGAATGTAGTTTGTATGATGTCACTATCAGTAATTGGATTGCTTCGATCTGGGTTGCTCGACAATCATCTTTTGTAGACCGAAGTCTAAGCTTTACAAAAGAGGCATTTGGATTTGAAAATGTCGTGTTGCATGCCCCAGGCACATGTACATTGTTACAGACATTATGTCTCATCTTGTGCGTTTCCCAGTAAATTGGTTCAGAAAGAAAATTCACCTCAACTCAACAGGGACAACAATTACTGAGAATTCTCGCACATAGACGAACAGAGATGCACACATTCTTACTCAGCAATTTAGTTTGTTTCGAATTTTAGAGACCAGGGATCATAGGATGCCAGGTCATGGGATACCACTTGGTAGAAGTTGTCCCTATGTAGAGATAAGTGTCTTAAAAAGTATTTATTTACCCAACGCAACAGGATTTGAACTCATATCACGGGTCTATTTCAGCAACGATGACATTCACATTATCAGAAAGAAAAAAAAAAGGTCTATACACAAAGTAAAATTCAATCTCTCATTGAGTGAAAAGAACTCCACACGAAAGTGGTTGGTTGGTTGGTTGGTTGGTTGGTTGGTTGGATTTTACGGTATGCAAATCCTTAGATATTGATATTAAACTATTTATTTTAATAAATATGTGCTTAGTATTATTGATTTCTAATTGTTTGTTTTTTCCTAATGAAGATGAGCAAGAATATCGGGGATATATCTTAAAGGAAATCCATTAACAAGAAGAAATAACTGGAATTTGATTCTTTACTTCCTAATTTAACTTATAGTTAAATTAAGAAAATTTAGCAATGAAAGACGGAAGTGAAGGAAGAATACGTTTAAGTTGTTATATTTTTCGATTATAGCGTCCTCTGTTTCAAATCTTTTTATCTGCATACTTATTTAGTTTCCTCATCCTTTCTAATTTAATATATTTTATTACATTAAAACTTAAATACTTGTCCTTGGAAGGTGCATATATTTGCTAGTAAAATGAATAATCGGATATCCAGTATCATATGCAGTTTCCACACTTCTTTTTTTGGGGTGGGGTGTCTTACCTCTTTGCAGAGGATACATATTGTAAGCTATGTAGAGAGGGTCGGGTCTTAGTGCCTATGGGTTACTTAGCCAATCACAAGAATGAAAATTATTTGGAATTGATAATACACTACGGCAAAATATCCCTAAATATTCATGTCCTCGATGCTCAAGATAAATTCGAAGTGACCAATGAGAGCATATTCAGAAGGGCAAAGCGATCCTTTCTAATTGAGGACACTCAATGCCGCTATCAAAGAAACATGATGGAATATGTGCTAGAAGGTGGTAGCTGATCATCTTAGTGTGTTGGGGTGTGGCATTAAACTGCATCAAGTTGTAAGGTTCCGATTCTGGAGCTCTGGGTTACCACATCGCTATTACTTCCGGGTCCACTCTGACCGGAATGGTAGATCATTTTAGGATCCATCCATGGCTTAAATAGGAAAAAATGAGTTTTAAAAATGTGTTCAAAATTGAGTTTAATTTTTTTAATACCCATCAAACATGAATACGTCTTCGCATAAATAACCCAACAAAGTTTAACATGCCGTAAAATCCAAAAAACAAACCATACAATGTTTTTAGGCTGATATTTGAAAGTGATATACATTACAGTCGTAAATCCTGAAAAAAATTATAAAACATATACATTTTGCTGCATATGTTATTTCATTCAGACTTTATTTTAACGAAACTGTGTCGGTTTTGCAAAGAAACTGCGTTAATTTCTAAATTTAATTATCCAGACTACAAAAGAAAAAGTTTGAAGGGGATTATGAACATTTGTGATACTTTTACAGCATAAGCAATTAAGAAATAGCGGGTACTATCTCGGAAACGAAATCTGTGTTATATAGTGTAATGTTTATAACATGTTTAAGCTGTAATAATCTACCGAATCTGTAAAGCAGCGAAATGAATACTATATCGGCCCTTTAATTAAGAAGAAAGGATATTAGGTTTGAAACACTCAAGCATTCCAACAATTAATTATACTGTGATTAGTTACACACACACACATACACACATATATATATATATATATACATACACACACACACACACATATATATATATGCTGTGGTTTAGATAGGGAACCTAAAACATTGCATTAGATATATAGGCTTTATGTTAAGACGATTAAATGTTCTTACGTAGGGGATATATGTGTTGATTACATTGTGTCTTGTTACTAGTTGGTTGTGAGTTCGATTCCGGTGTCCGGCTAGGCATGCCGAGTCATATATTATTTGTTCAGTGTAGGAGACAAGCGACATTACAAGATCGAATTAATGGATAGCAAAGTGAATACAATATCGGCACTTCTAATTAAGAAAAAAACGATAATAGGTTTGAAGGGCTCAAGTATTCCACTAACTATATGAATAATAAAAACATATATGTACACAAACACACAGACAGACACACATGCACGCACACATATGTATATACATGTATATATATATATATATATATATATATATATATATAAATGTTGTTTCTGGTTCCAACGGTAGACCGCAAAATGTATTTTGTTCTCATGTGTATGTATATATATACACATGCATGTAAAAATTCATTTTCATATTATCAATCAAAGCCTGAAGAAGATACCAGAAGATCTGAAACACGTGTTGCATATGAAAACAAAAAGAATTAAACATTTTTTTCTGAGAACAAAATACATTTTTCAGACCTTCTTTTTATAACATATATATATATATATATATATATATATATATATATATATATATATATATATATATATATATATATATACTCGGGATTAGATGGTTAAATATTGCATTAGATTTATAGGCTTTATGTTACTATTAGTAAATGTTCCATATGACCTTTAGGCACCCCTTTTGCTTTGCTGATTCATAAGTACATTTTTTTCATTTACACCGTCAACATCCGGTTGTTTGTTAGGGTTAGGGTTAGGGGTTAGGGCTAGGTTTAGGGTTAGGGGTTAGGGTTAGGGGTTAGTTTTATAATTTTAAAAAATCCTCTAAAAATCGTCTGTTAACAAACAACCGGATATTGACGGTGTAAATGAAAAAATGCACTTATGAATCAGCAGTGCAAAAGGGGTGCCTAAAGATCATATGGTACGATATATGTATTGGTAGAATTAAGTCTAGTTATCTAGTTAGAGGCGTGTGGTGTAATGGTTACCATCGTAGGAAATGGACTCGGCGAGACGAGTTCAAATCTTGGACGCGGCTGTTTGCATTTACAACAGCTCTAATTCCATTGAGAAAAGCACAGAATTATACTCTTTCCGCCAATAGGAAAATAGTAATGCAAACTGTGCTCTTTTAAGTGACGGAGAGCTATAACATCTTAATATTATTTTGGTGTCATTTAAACGACAATTTATCCATCGCATATTGTATAGGTAAAAAGTGTATGCTATATATATGTATATTCTGAATATAGCCAAAAACATGGAACTTGCTGTTACTGTTGAGCACTTAATATCTATGTTTGGAATCTTTACTTCAACTCACAATCTATGCTTAAATTCTGAACTCTTCTGACATGAATAACGCAAAAGTGCATTGTTTTTTTTTCTCAGCGTGTCAAAATAGTTTTTCGAGATGATTATTTAGAAATTGGGTTTATTGTTGTGAATTTCGTCACTAATTTTAAAAATAAACTGAGCGCCGGACACTTTTGCACACTCTCTATAAAAGAGGTGGGTTTCATTTTATTACTCCTGTATGCATTATTTCCCTAGAGCAAACTATGAATAATTGCAATTCTGTGTAATTATAAACAAGCAGGAAATGATTTGTCCGTGAAATTGAAATCTTAATATTTATCAATATCAACACACACAACACACACACACACACACACACACACACACACACACACACACACACACACACACAAGTGAGAGAGAGAGGAGGAGACAGATGCATATATATATATATATATATATATATATATATATATGTGTGGAGACGTTGAGAATTTATATTATATATATATGTATATATATTATATTATATATGTATATATATATATATATTCTCAATATCCCCACATATGTTTGGACATAAAAGGTCGTTTCACTTAATTTAGGACGTGAGAATATAGTTCTAAAATTAATATTATTTATGAACTTTATTTTATATATTCTTTAGAGTACCTATATATATTATATATATATATATATATATATATATATATATATATATATATATATATATATATATATATATATATATATATATATATAACTGAGGTGTTCACATATATGTGCATGTAAAAATGTCTTCATTGAAATTTAGATACACCCGTGCATGCATTTAAATTTGCGATTTTTTGCTTTATCTTTTACATATACTTTAGATATCTACATTTCTGAAACCCAATGTAATCATCGGTCACCACCACTGAAACTTATACTGATATATATATATATATATATATATATATATATATATATATATATATATATATATAGTGGGATAGTCACCGCTTCAGCTTTCACTGGAATAGTGTGCCAAATTGATGTAGTATTAGGAGAGTGCTCGATATAAAAATCGCATGCATTCATAAGGTGACGTTGATCAAATACCGGTATTTGGATCAACGTCACCTTATGAATGCATGCGATTTTTTGCATGTATGAAACCTAAGGTTGTTACTGTTCTATTGCCATCAAATAAATAGATATGTAATACTTTATATATTTATTTTATTTATATATATATATATATATATATATATAATATATATATCTTATTATAATGGAGATTGTATGTTTTTCTGTCTGTAACCGAAACTATATTACTACTCAAGTTTACAATTCCCCTAGTTATTGACATCACATTCTCAATGATTTTATTTTCATTTAAACCTCAATTATCAATAAAATTGTTTTACATCATTAAGACTGTTGACCATATCTACATACTAATAATATGCAATTGTATTTATATATACAACAAAATAGCAGTTTACAGTGTGAACGAGAAGGCTTATTTGCATATTGATATTAAAAATTTTATTTTAATAATTATGTGCTTAGTATTATAGATTTCTAATTGTTTGGTTTTATCTTAATGAATATGAGCAAACATCTTGGGGATAAATCTTAAAATAAATAAAAAAATCTAAATAGTTAAATTAGGAAAATTTACCAATGAAAGAGGGGAGTAATGGAAAATGATGGAATAGTTAGTTTCAAAGTTGTTCTATTTTTCGATTATACCCCCTCTGTTTCAAATCTTTTTATCTGCATTCTTAGTCAGTTTCATTAGCCTTTCTAATTTAACATGATATTTTATTATATCAAAACTTAAATACTTGGACCCGGAGGGTGCATATATATATATATATATATATAATATATATATATATATATATTATATATATATATCCGACCGTGAGTCCAAAGTAATGTCATTTTGTTTAGGAGATATATAATTACCAACACAGGAACATGTATTATTCATCAAAATTAAGCTGGTAATCTGTTGATAATGTCCCTATTTCTCCACATAGTCACTGTTTCTCTCAATAGCAATGTTCCACCTTCGAATGAGAGCATGTATCCCTGTCCCATAAAATTATGTTGGCTGTTCTTTGGACCACTTCTTCACTACAGATTTTCATTCCTCGTCCTGGAAATAATGTTTGGCTCTCAAACCGTCTTTCATGGGACCGAAGAGAGGAATATATCTGGTGGGAGAATAGTTGGATGCATACCTTTCACAAAGCTGTAAGTGCTATATAAATGCAATCAGCCTCGTCCTCGAGTTGGACTCGGGTCGACGAGTCCATTTTCTACAATGATAACAATTACACTACACGACTCTCAACTATTATAAGGTCTGGTTAGTCTGGTGTTTTTAGGGCTGATTCTTTTACTGCCAATTTTTCCACAGACCAATAAACTTATGAATTTAGTGACCCATAAATTATCTCATATTCGTCAATAAAACGGACTGATATCTTTTCCAGACATAGAAACACACATCATAACACTCCCTTATTTTGGGTTTAACTGCTCCTCTTATTCATTGCCTGTTGTATTCTACAAGTGTACAGCAGAACGTCAGAACCTTAGATTAATATCCATTTGTCACTCCATATCTCTTAAGGCCACTGTTCCATACACAGACTTTTATAGCATTTAGCGATGCGGAAAGGTACTAGCGTATTCTTTAATTAAATGTGATACTTTTTTTATTTTTTTTTTTTTTACAGGCAACATATTCCATGAAGCGAAAGACTTTTTGTCGATTTTTATGTTGGTCACACCTATTTTCAATCTGCTTTTTTGGCGGTAATCTTTTCTTTTGTTTTTCTTTTATGTACCGACGGTAATCATTTTCCAAGTGCCAATCAAAAGTCGCAGTGCGTGTGCCTATTATGATATATTTTCTCAATTGTCCGCCTCTGGGTGAAACATAACCCAATGAACCAGATGAGAAACATATAAAGTTGTCTGACACCAAGGCCTCTCCAAATACACACACAAGCCTCTCTCTCTTACACACACACACACACACACAACACACACACATATATATATATATATATATTATATATATATATATATATATAAGTCATGTGGTTATATTGTGGATGCAACTACACGACACACTAGGTTATTGCAGTGGTGCATTTATCATTGACACATTGATTTGGTGAGTTTCGTGTGTGGCGTGGGCCGTTGGTCTAGAGGCAGATTCTCTGGCTCTGACTTCTGTGGTTCGATCTCAGTCGGGGAGCGATCGAAGTATACACTGCTGATGAGACCTAATTAGGTCGAAACAATTGCCCAGTGTTCAGCACGCCGTACGCGGTATTCGCTGAGTTTGTTTGTCGTGATGATATATATATATATATATATATATATATATATATATATATATATATGGTCTAGCCACACTGAAGAGACATAAAACATCGAAACACGGTGTCTGTGGATAACTATTTATATGCTCCCAAACCAGGTAGGGCACTCTAGGAGGAAATCTAATTGACTTTCACCGCTAGCGTAAAAAAGCACGGCTCATCTGTTGTTTACAGATTTCAGCTTTCTGGTGATCGTATTTATCAGTTAAATCTCAGCTCCTTACTAGCAGCTGAAGATTGCCGAGAGGTTAAGGAACCGGACTGATGAAAAGTCAGTTGGGTTTCGTTCCCGCTAGAAGTAGTTGCTGGTCTAACCACACTGAAGAGACGTACAACGTCGAAACTCGTGTCTGTGGATTATCTATCTATCTATCTATCTATCTATATATATATATATATATATATATATATATATATATATATATATAGTTAAAAGTAAGGAAATGAATCCGACGGTATAAGTATAGATAAAAGGATATGAAAACACACAATGTTTGTTAAATGAAAATATTTTATATCATATTCATAGCTAATATTGAACAATATTTTGATTTATAGAACTCATCAGAGCTTGTTTTTAATCCGGACAGAAAATTTAAATTCAAATGAAAAGCATTGATGTTCCAAAAAGCGTGCCAGTCATGGGATCGTTTCGTCATTAGCACATCCGCTACGCGTTTCTCTGCCTATACATAATTGTATATCTTTAGTGTAACAGTTTTTTGAAAGAAGAAGACCTTTTTCAAGTAAAAAAAAACCTTTTTTTCAAACAGGAAGAGTATATATATATATATATATATATATATATATATATATATATATATATATATATATATATATATATATATATAGCGTAGTCATGGAAGAAGTTTATATTCAGTGATGATTGAGGTACGGACAAGCTTCTTAATGAGTTTACAAAAACATTTACGTTTCCAAATTTTTTTACGCCTGTGTAAAAAAGTTTTTCATAGGAAATAAAGATTAAACATATTAGAGCACATAATTCATTATATTCTGTTTTATGTTTTAATACAATACAGAGCTATTTCCTTTTTAAAATGACAAAAATTAGGGTGTTTTTTTATACGGTTGGAACGAATTAATGGCCTGTCAGTTTATTTAATAGGAAAAATTGATTTGATATACGAGGAAAATGAGCTACGAGCGGAAAGCGTTAAACTCGTAAATCAAGATAACAATATATATATATATATATATATATATACACACACATACACACACACACACACACACACACATATACATATATATATATATATATATATATATATATATTATATATATATATATATATATATGTCAAAACAGCTGTCCAGGGTCTCAATGTAGGCCTTAGTTTTTTTTAAAAACTTCAGACTAAATAAGAAAATGGCATTACTTTTTTACTCACTCTTGTATATATATATATATATATATATATATATATATATATATATATATATATATATTATATATGTGTGTGCGTGTATGTGTGTATGTGTATGTGTGTGTCCAAAACTTTCTATCGACATCCACCGTTCTTATAGCACCAACTCTTAAAACTTTCAAACTTAATAAATTCTTTCATATCAGAACGTTTACTTATTAGCTATGGCCAATCATGAACGCCCATTTTACGGGAAATATATTTGTATTCATCAAGTACAAGATGATTCAGCGATACGTCTAATACCCAATCTAAATCGATACAATCACGGCATTTTCTACAATTTCATTTAGATGAATTTATTAGCCATATCTGCTAAGCTTAGAGAAGTACAGTACACATTTACAAGTACGTGGTAAGTAATCAATTTCCGACTCATAACAGTAGCCATGATATAAGAGATTAGGTGGGCGAACTTTTAAACTACGGCCAACAACCTCAGTTGCAAATTAGACTGTAAATTCCTTTATTCTTTAATCTAGAACTTTTTAAAGTGTATTGCTTTAATAAAAATAATTGCTATGATATGTTGTTTTTGCTCAGTTATATATACTAGCAAAAAAATCCGGGCAATGTGTAGTATCGTATGTACATGAGATAATATTATAAAAGTAGTCAACCTCAGTAGCAAGGCAGACGGTTACTAACTGTACCTGAATGCAACCGTATGTTCCCGAGATTAATTAACTTCACAGCACTGTAAAAATTAATCCCAAAATTACGTAAAAAGGATTTTTCCACGCTCTTTCGTAAATAGAATGTAAACAGATTTTTGAAATTAATTACAAAAAATAATAGATATAAAAATAGTTTGGCTCTCAAAATTCAAATAAAGATAAAACTTTTCTTATAAAACCAAGTTTCTAACTTAGATCCACATATTTAAGCCTTTTCTTTTGTGGGATAATATGAAAAATAATGTTTGTTTTGTTTTACGACAGACGATAATCAAAACAGAACGTGTTTTTTTTGTTTCCCCGTATAATAAACTATAGATAAATTATTAATATTAACAAAATTGTATTATAATCTTATTAATCAATAATTTTATTAGAAAATATTAAATTTAACTACAGAACACCTTTTATTTTAAAAAACTCAGTATCATTGAATCTGAAAAAAAAGCAGAGTTGGTATGATTGACAAAACTGTCGCTAGAGGGAGTAAGTATACTCTTTGTCATCAAGTTTATTTTTAAGCAGTGTGTAAGCATGATTGATGAAACCGTCGTTAAATTTCCTACATATTTTTGGAGACTTACTGCACGACAGTATGAGAGTACAAACTGTTTGTTTGAGATGACGATAGCCGACAATTTTTTTTGGAGAATATGTGCTTAATTGAAGTCATACCTAAGTGTAAAAAATGTAGGATATATCAGTTTGAAAACAAACAAGAAATCCGGGAAAAAAACCGCTGGTGTAATAGTTAGAATCCCCGCCTGTCAGTCCTGGCAGTTAGGGTTCGAATCACACACAAAGCGGCTTCCTGTCTATAACTCTGCTGATGAGGCATAATAGGCCGAAATGTACATACAGAGATTGACTTTTTCTCGATTTTTTTACGCCTTACATTTGAACAGATATATTCGCCTAATTCATTAATTATTAACTAATTAATTTTCAAATTAGGTATGACTTCAATTGAGCAGATATTCTCCGAAAAATTGTATCCCTTGTTTTGGTTGGGTGGAGAACCAGTCAACACGTTCGTAGATTTAAGATAGAGGGTTTTATTGCAGAGATACAATGAATTGTGAGGTACGCAACTAATCCTCAAAGCTAGCCCGGCATAATGCCGGGCTCACTATCGGAGGGAGATCGCAGATATACACCGCTGATGAGGCTTAATGAAGTTGAAACAGCTGTATGGTGTTCCACGTTCCGCACGTTATTCCCTGGGTTTGCTTGTCATGATTATTTTCAATAATTATCGAATTTTATACAATATACGCATTGTAATTGCCTTAAAAAATTATATATATATATATATATATATATATATATATATATATATAGTCAGACCACATGGGTGAGAGAGATAGAGTGGATTATAACATAACAACAGTTATTTTACAAACGTAATGACTAGCTGCATAAAACTGAAACTTGCAGATGTAAAGGCAGACGAACCATTCAACAAGGAAGAAAAAGAAAAGACACGCCCAAGTATATTCCCGAAAATTTCACCGGCGCACAAAATCGATATGAGACACCATTGCACAAAGGAAAAAAAAACGCGGGTAATTGAGCGCGCAAAAGGAATTGCTGGTGCGATAAAATAGTCAATAATTCAACAGAAATGCATTTTTGTCTGTACAGATCACTAAATTACAAACAACAAGCAAACAACCATTTATCTACCTCGTCATCTGAGTTATCTCTTTTAGAACCATAGCATGTTCAACATGTGTAAAGAGAAGTGTCACGACTATGTGACATTTCTGTCTAAATTATCGAGACTGACGCTGGATTTACTAAGCATGAAATGAAGTACGATTAAAACGGTAATTTTCTTTTTCAAGATACAAGGTGTGTTGGACAAGTTTATTTACCCCGTACCCCACTTGTACAAGTTAGGCACAAGGCCCTATAAACGTGGGACCAACCACAAGCCGAAGCTCATGGGTGGTGGGCACAAAAAATGCGTCGATCCCGTCGCCATTCCCCCTTGAGGGGGCGCCTCATGCGCTGGGCAATAAACCCAGCCCTGCCTCTTTAAATCAAGGAGGCAGGTATTGCCTTGGTGGTAGCCCCCTGGGATCGACGCTGTTAATTTAATTACCTAGCCACTCCAGATGCCGAAGCGCTCTGGAGCAGACTCAGGCAATCAGGTGTGTTAGCCAAGTATTAAGACTGAAGTATTTACCAAGACATGACCGGTTTATCTCAGTCGGTAGAGCACTTACCTAAGAATCACAAGGGACCTGGTTCGATACCGGCTCTGGCCAACTCACTGCATGAGTAGCACTGGCATCTGTGTGGTAAAGTTAGGAGCTGATGGTAGGCATGGTGCTCCACCTCAGACGGCAACACTATCTCCTCTATCTAGCGCTAGGAAAAAGGGTTTATACTCCTCACTGTCTGGCTGATACCGACTTTAGGCCACCCTGACGACATTACTTTTTAAGGAACAATGAATAAAACGTTAATTGTCTTCAAAATATATGTGTTGAAAAAGCATTGAAACTGAAGTTGTATTTACCAGACCGTAATGTACAATGAATAAAACTTTAATTTTCTTCAAAATACGAGATCTATTGAAAATGTATCGTGATTGAAGCTGTATGTACCATAGACAGCAAAGAACAAGGAATTAAACGTTAATTCTTTTCAAAATACGAGCAGTATCAGCAGTATAATCGTGCGTACATTTCTTCTTCCACAATGAGCAGAATCCTCAGGTCATGCTGAGAGCACGGATTCACATAGCTCTCTCTTTCTCTCTGGCCACCCCTCTCTGTAATCGCACCTGGCAGGTACTCAGCACAGGACCTAGTGTCCATACATAGCTGCTGCATGTAATAGTTTGCTAGTCGGCAAACAGTGAGGTGTCCATGTGTAGATGTTCGCCGGAGAACGTCACTTATGAGTTCGTTCTTACTTATCCAGCAGTGTCTTGATCATCTTACTTGGATGGTTTTTGACATGGGAAATAGAGGATTGTACAACTGCTTTTTAGGGTGTTGCTTCCAGTATTTGTTCCCGACAGCACACAATATCCTTGTAATTATCATCTAGCTTTTCCTTCAAGAATTTAGTTGTGGTACTGCTACGACTATAACTTGGAATAATTGTTGTTTAATCTGATCAGAGAGATCAGATTTCTATATGATCGATAATGTCTCTATAGCAGCCCATGCCTTTTAAAATATGTGTATGATTTTCTGTAGATGAGATATTGTCACCTATGTATGTCAACTGGTTTACTAATTTCAGAGACTTGTTTTGTTTAAAACACATGAAATCTGTTTTCTCTGAGTTCATGTAACAGACAACAGCTTTAACTGCTTGATTCAGGCTATGTAGCAGAAAATTCAGTTTCGTTAGGTGTATTTGCGAGAAGTGCAAGATCATATGGGTTGTGGTGCTCAAATTCTTATTTGGTGGGCCTTGAAAGTAAAAGAGAGAGATGAAGGATGTTGCTAACGAAAAAAGCATTCCTCCCTTATTTCCTTATAAAAACTGCGTATTAGTATACAACCAACACTAGGTACTTATAATACACTCACGGATAAAATAACACTAAACATCTGGTCAGGAAAGACATCCAACTAACTCGTATATACAATGTACATATGAATGTTTAATACATACAACATAATAACAAAATATATGTATGTTACATAAGGTAACTTATAAATTATGCACGTACTATAGTTAGATAACTTTTGAAAGAGATAACATTAATGCTAACTGCGAATGTTAGCATTATTGACAGGTGATAATCTTTTACTTGATCCCTCGAGACGCGCGCCAGTACGGCGTGAGACCGATTTTTAGTTTAGTTGCGGCCAGGAATTCAAAGTGAGCGGAATTGAAAGTTTGTCTCACTGAGACGTCGCTCTCATCCGCGCGGATCCTGGGTCGGGGTTGTTGTTTAATAAAGACGTAAAGAAAAACAACAAAATCTTAAAATAAGAATGCGCAGACACCCAGCCTGAATAAATGAGCCAAACCAAGAAAGAAGAAAACAACCCACTGGATCAGCCCTGAGAAGATGGCGTCGACGCAGCAGGAATCAGTAGAATAAGAAAATAAGTAAAGATTCCTCATCACCATCTCTCATACTCTGTCTGACTGTCTGTCTGTCTGTCTCTCTCCCTCGGAAATATACCGAATATGGTGAACGGGTATATAACTAAAGTTATAAAAAGATAAACTGTACATAATACTCCTGTCGAAAAAAAAAATGAAAACTACTCACCTGAAATATTCTGAAGGAAGAAAGCAGGAATAAGGATTGCGTAGTAATATATACATGTGGTTGGTGTCTACTTTCCTTTGATTGGTCGAATTGGTAAATAAATACCTTGTCACCACTCACGAAGGACGGACGTTATTTTTTGACTAATTCTACAAGACCAAAGGTGACAATTCCTTTTTACCTACTTGCAAGGTCGCAACAAGGTTTGTTGCAAGCTTTTCCCCCATTAAACTTGACCAGGAAGGCTTTATTTGTCTCAGCATTTGCATGTTATTGATTCTCCACATTCAAGTGAACTGGCATTTCGCCAAACTCCAAAAAGCAAACAAAACATGTTTCATAATGTTTATCCCACCAAAGCCAAGACCAAAAAAAGCACGAGTAAAGGGTATCGTTTCTTACGTGACCAATTGATGAGTGACGTAATAAATCAAGAGAACAAAGAAGACACACCTTCAAACCAAATGAGATAACTTCTTGTAATCCTAAACATGTAATGAAAAAGGATAGATAAACACGTTGGTTACAAAAACAACGATTATTTCGATGTCAATATTTCCTTACGGCACCGTCACATGCTGTGCTATATGTTGGGATTATTTGGATATAGGATGTGCTCTAAATACCCACCTCTATTTATAGACTAGCCAAGGTCACGTGATTGACTCTTGTGACCAATCACTAGCAATACTACTGGCCTGATAGAATACTCAAACCCCCACATTGGTCATAATTTAAACTGCAATCTTTGAGGACGGACACACATAGGATTGCCGGATCTGTACCAATACTCTCGAAGGACTTATACGATTACCAGTAACTGAGAACACTTTAGTAACCAAGAGGATTCATTATCGAAAGACTATATACCAGTAACTGAGAATAATTTAGTAACCAAATGATTCACATTATCAACGGACTCTTTATCAAGGATCCAATTTCACTGGATAAACGCTTCTGCTTTAAGGCCAAGGAATGGCCCTTAAAAACGTAACACTATAGCCCTTGCCTGTTCTGGTTTGTTTAGTCGATTGAGGGAATATTTATTTTCAGGGTTGGTGTGACTATCTCTAGCTTTATATTAGCCGACTACCTTTCTACAAATCCGGAGCTCAATGAAACTTTTTGAATCCGACTAGAATATTGAAAATTTCCCGTGACTGCCTCTAACCAATAGACAAACGGTTTTATATGATTTCCAACAATTTTTAACCGTACTAAGGCTTGTCTAAACGGCGATTGACCCATTGAACATAACCTATAAATCACTCCAATGGAACAGTTTTAACATATTCACCTTGTCAGGCCAACGATAAGATCAATAATTCCTAAAAGATTCAATGTTTGAAGCTTTTGAATATGTGAGAGTGATCATACACATTACTCTTTTGTTACTTATCTTTATATATCTATAACGTAGCAGTTGCTGTTTGTCTGATTGATTTTATGTTCACGAACTCCTTTTAGGTTTTACTCGTCTTACTCGGAGGGATTGTGTGATAGGAGGCAAGTGGTCATATATATATTTTCCAATCCCTCCGCAGGAGCAGGATGCGACACAAAGTCAATTTCTTAAGCGGAGTTCAGCAGGTTTGAATTAAGAGTTTTCCTTCTCCTAGACCGGTTGCCTAACCAAGGTTAAAGAGCCCAGTCTGCCCTACTATTTACCCATAGCTGGAGGGAGAGTAGGATTCATAGCTTTCTCAAGGGTATTAGCGCTAAGTGAAATGCAATTACCACGTCCAGGATTTAAACTCGGGGCGACGAGTCCATTTCCCATGACTTTAACCATTAAACCACGCGCTTCCTACAAGTGGTCATATAGCTGCTTTCTCGAGTTCCTACGGTTTGTTTAAGACAGCAAACAGCATTCTTGTGCAATTCCCATCTAGCTTTATTCTCTAAGTTCTTCGTTAGGATCCAAGTGGTGCAGCTGTACAGTAGCACTGATATAACAACGGCTTGGAAAATTGTCGCTTTAACGTATCAGTGAGATCGGATATCTATATGATTAATAACCTGTCTATCGCAATCCATACATCTCTATGCATGTATTAACATCGTTTACTGTGGGTGAGATATTACTACCTTGGTATGTGATCTTGTCCATTGATAATTGAGGCTTACCATCGAGTGGGGAGATATCTCCATCTTGTTTAAAACACATGAATTTAGTTGTATAGGAGTTCACAAAGAGGCTAATGTTCCTTGCTGTCTTCTACATAACGATCAATATCCTGAAACTACATTTTCCAAGATAGTTGGATAATTATGTTATTATTATCAAAAACGTCTCTGGGAGATTTTTACTTCGATTTAAAGCGAATTTTAACCATTGTTAAATGACCAGAAATTATGCCTATTTACTAAGTATATGTAATTTCAATAATGTTAAGACAGCTTAATGGTAGTTAAACCTCCCTATATTAAAAATCCGCAGTTTCTATGCCTAGGAATTTTGACGATAGATCCTATCTATACATATATAAAGGGCAGTTATGTGTATGCATTTTCAGAGGAAACTTCGAAAATAAAACAATTAACGACAAAGTAATATATATATACACATTTGCTACCATACGAGCTCTAATATCGTGTTGAAAATTAAGAAGATTTGATCTATATTTTCGAAGACAGTTAACATTAGAATTAAGATAAATAAACATTAAAATGGTGGAGCGGATATTGTTAAGGCGTTCTAGCTAAAACATCATCAAATAAGTTATGGAAGATCAAAACAATCAATTTTTTTCACGTTAACTACTGTTTATAAAATGATCGCGTTAATTTTATTTTTGATTATTGAGTTTCAAATATTAAATATACAATTATTAGATCTTTAAATAATTACACTGGTTGTTAATTTTTCATATTTAATCTAAAAATAACAAATTAAATGATAAAAGTTCAATAATAAAGCATTTTTACTGATTCAAAGTTGTAAATATTTCATTGACAGTATTTCATAATTTAGAAAAACATAGCCTTAAAAAATAAATAAGATAATTCAATTGAAAATTGTTTATTGAATATGATTTTTTTTTTATTATTGTTATGCAACTTTTTATGGACAGTTTAAGAATTAAATTAATCACTTAGTTTCCCTTTTAAACTTCCGTACAAAAAATATTTTCATTTACCCTGTACACAAATTAAAAATTCTTTTTAATAAGATAAGTTTCGATTTTTATTTATTTTAATTCAATTACTCTGCTTATTTATTTACTAAATTTTACATAATACAAAAAAAATTAAAAATTATTTTCAATAGTTGCTTTTTTATATTTTTTATGCAATTATTTACTGCAATTACACTATATATATATATATATATATATATTATATATATATATATATATATATATATATGAAGGAAGGGTGGATGGGTTTAGGATCAGACGATATGCTGTAGATAGAAGGAAAGTGGTCAAGAAATGATCAACTCAAAACAAGTCGCAGGGTGATACGTTTCATCTGTATTCACAGAAGTCCTCAGTCATTTGCTTTAATAATGTCACAAATGACTATGGACGTCTGTGAATACAGATGAAACGTATCACCCTGTGACTTGTTTTGAGTTGATCATTTTTGACCACTTTCCTTCTATCTACAGCATATATATATATATATATATATATATATATATATATATATATATATATATATATATATATATATATATATATATATATATATATATATATATATATATCTTTGAAAGGAAGGAAAAACTCAATAAACCGTCATTCTGTAATAAATTTATTTCGACGAAAACTTAAAAGGCTTTTAGAAATTTAAATACATTCCTAAAACTCCCTAAAATTTCAGTCTCATCAGACAGACGGCACATATAAAAATGAATTGAAAACCTGAAATTTTTTATCAGAATCCCGTAGATGTGTGTCAAACAGCAAATATGAGTTTACAAATGCAAAACAATTAATGTTAGCCACTGTTTACAAAATAATCATGTTACTTATTTTAATATTAAATATACAAATAAATACTAATGCAAAAAAGCACGCAAGAGATCGACATAAAATGCATTACATTTCAATATGTTTCCAGGAAAGACCTCAAACATTTGAGACAGATCCAGCAAGGGTTACTTCGGGAGTTACCTCAATCTAATTCTATTTACACATAAAATGTGATTTTAATGATATTATCCCTTGCGCGCTATTCTGCATTTGTACCAACATTAGTACATTCAACATTCTTTTTTTAAAAAGTGTGTTTCAGTTTTTTTACCATAATAATTTCATATTCGATCGGTTACGCTATGAATTAATAATGTTATTAAAAATATTTATTGAATTCTACATATTACAAAAAAAGAATAAATAAATAAAAATAAGAATTAAAGAATTATTTTAAATTAAAATACTGTATTTATTCAATTTTTGTATGTCTTTTTTGTTGTTGTTGAAATATCAGTTTAACAAATCGCCTTATATATATATATATATATATATATATATATATATATATATATATATATATATATATTAAATATAGTTAATTATTAAATTAAAATTGCTTACTATATCGTTATATGTGATGTCATTTATTCTACCCTGACGAAAACAAAAATATCCTCCCCCTCCGATCAGGCCGAATTAACAGAAGGTTTTTTTACGTAGGGATTTTATGGGGCATCATGCGAGGATCGAACATGCTAATTCACTAGTAATGGATTTGCAAGACTACCTTGCTAACCATTACACCACTTTTTTTTTTAAATTATTTTTTCCTCTACTCGGGCTTTGCCGGGTAGCCGCTTCTAGTAGCCTTATATATTCTGAAACTACATTAGCCATGCTACTTGGATGAGTATATTTCCTTTTCATCAAAGAAGAATAAACCCTGCTGATTTTTTCCCTTTGATTATACCATACACTGATTATAAAACTGTTGTGAAAAAAAAATCATCATTAAAAAATGGCAAAATCATTAGAATGTACTAATTAATAACACACTTCAAAACATTAAATCTACCATTAGAGAATGGAACATAAAATACTAAAAAAATAGAAAAGAACTGGTTGTGCTGACCCTACTTCACAAAGGTCACACATACACCACCCATCATCATTTACTAGAGGGCACAGAATTCCCAATATGAACTACATGCCAATATAGATTTACAATGAAACATATACTGTGTAGACTTTAATTTACTACCAAGCAAGTAATTTGAAAAAAACAACAACTTTTCACAAAAATAAGACCATCCAGGGTTTTACATTTCTTAAAATGTTCGTACTCAAAAATATTAGTAATTGAACAATTGTTAAAATCTATACATTTGTTTTCTACCAAACTATCGCTACAAATAAAAAACCTTAGTCGGCATTAAATGATCAACCGAGGTTGATATGCCGTAAAACAAAACAAACCAAAGCCTTTGATTATATGAAATTAAACCATATGTAAATGACAAGTATGAAGTAAATTCAAAAACTTTCAGCAAATTTCAATAATACTAAGACAGCCTAAAGATGATTAAACACATAACTTAAGTATTTCAACCTGTATTTCCATATTTTTTCCAACTAATTAAACATAAATAAACCAGAATATCTCTCTTTTATAGCAATAATTTGGCTAATTTGATCTACGGAAAATAATCACTAGAACTATAACAAAAATAACTAGTTAACTGGATTAAAAGGGTGACAATTGGGTTAATTTCCATATTAAAACAGATATAGATTTATGAACTTAACGTCACGTGATAGGACGAGCCTGGGAAAGTAAGAGTTAGATTCAGTTCGAAGTCAAACAGAGAATCCTTGTAGACCGAATACATGTTGCGTAGCTGCTGTGCTAATTCTTCTCGTTCGCGGGTTAAGATGGCATCGGGAAATAAAATCGTGTCAACAAATTGAGTGTCCGAGTTCCAATAATAGAATCCACAGAGAGAGAGAGAGAGAGAGAGAGAGAGAGAGAGAGAGAGAGAGAGAGAGAGAGAGAGAGAGAGAGAGAGGAGGGGAGTATCTGGCAAGCTCGGCATCTTACAGTCCAGTGCATTTTGTCACCTTCATGATCTCGGTAAATGTATCAAGAGCTGCCAAATTGTGACACCTGTTATCAAAATATTACAAAACATTTGACTCCCTTTAGTATTAGTATAACATTATCCTCTCATCATTTGACATGTAAATATTGAAGCTTTAATCTGAATGTTCGAGTACATTTGCTATTGTTATATTTAATGAACCTATTTAATGACTATATTGCTAGTAAAGATACCATTTTAGAAATCTATTGTACTTATGATCATCTAAGAAGACAAACCTTTGATGTTGCATTCTATTTTCCTTCTGTAGTCTACTTTCTGTGGATGAACAAAAATAAATCGGGAGATCCTACAACGCAGAGGAGGGATATTCTGAGAACTTAACGTAGAAGGAAAGCAAGGTAGTAGATAGATACATCAAGAAGCGATCTGTTATCTATCTATCTATCTATCTATCTATCTCTCTCTGTCTGTCTGTCTGTCTGTCTGTCTGTCTCTCTCTCTCTCTCTATATATATATATATATAGTATCGCTTATATATATATATATATATATATATATATATATATATATATATATATATATATATATATATATATATATATAGAGTATCGTTTTATTAAAATATTGTTACTGTTCATCATAGGGATAACTGATTTTGATGTTACTGTCAAAGCATCTGAAAAGAGAATAATTTGACAAAATGCCAATTCAATTCTGATATGTCATCCAGTACACAGAGATAATACATAAATAAAACACCCCCCCACACACACAATATATATATATATATATAATATATATATATATATATATATACACTTACATATATTATTTATCATATATATATATATAGATATATATATATATATATATAGACATTTTTATCTTTCCTATTTGTATCAACACAATAAATTATATATGTATATGTTATATGTATGTATTTTTTTAAATTGTAAGACTTTCGCGTATGCCCCACGTATTTGATGCCAAGGTTCTAAAAAATAAATGTACTGTTTTTTAGAAGCATGATCGAGCGTTGCAATTAATAATTCCAATGAATTGATCTTAAGGGAATACAGTTGTCTTACCGATTTCGTCTGGACTTATTGTGTATCTAATTTATGATTTATATACTATCTGTGCTATACAAGTCTTAAATGAATACACAATAGTTCCATACGAAATCGTTAAGACAACTGTATTTCTATATTATGTAATCATTGTGCACCAAAGAAAGTTGCTCAAAATATGTACGCTCAATCTTAAATGAATTAGAATCAGGACCATTTTAAATGCAAAGATAAAGATAAAATTATTTGTTGTTGTTATAGTATGTGGCCTACCCGGTTTGAATGTGTCCTACCTCAGTAAGAGTATATTTATAGATCCAAGTAGTAGGCAATTTATTGAAACTAATTATTTTTCACATATATTCAATTTGAAGAAATGCAATCTAGTCATAAGCTGTATATAGTAATTAAGAATAATTAAAAAATAATTTATCCATAATTTACATGAATCAGAATCTATTTAATTCTAAATATTCTAAAATTCTGAAATAGGGTTAGGGTTAGCAGTTATTATTATAACATTATAGTATGCTTTTTATGGTAGGCCACATACTATAAGAGAGACAGGATTTCGTAGGCCACACTCAAAAAAATTGCGAGATCAGGGAAATAAAAGTGTACACAAAAATATATAACTGGTTCCAGGGAGAACTTCTGATCTCAAAAGAAACCTCGTTACGAAAAACACAGACACCTTATTGAAGAATACACCATAACTCGATAGAAGACGATATTAGAACTTAGAACAGTATTCCAAACAAATATTTATAATTATGAAACTATTTAGCCCATTAAAACTTGCAAAAAGAGAACAATTTTCCTTGAGAAAACAAAAGGACATATATAGTAATTCCAGATAATTTTAATCAAAACTTGATCATCCATTCCTCGAAATTGTACCTTGCAGTGTACTGCCTACAGCAACCATCTAAGTTTTCTATGAGGAGAGTGTGTATTTCAGCAGAACACTTGACAAGTTGTTCCAAATGGATTCAGAAGCACGAAGTAGATTTCCTATGTCACCGTGTCACAAAACTTCCAACATCTCAAATTCGATGAGTATTGATAAAAAGAAACATAATTTGTATCTTGTAAAATGTAATAACGGAAGGTTAACATCTCATAGGAAATCTTTAGATATTATGTAGATTCTATTCTCGAAAAGTTAAGAGCTGTTAGACAGAACACTCTCTCATTCTCTCTCAATCCATTCCCCTTCTGTCTCTCTTTCTCTCTCGTTATATATATATATATATATA
>CM042146.1:89037604-89057604 GCA_023376005.1 Doryteuthis pealeii | reverse complement strand
GTAGGTCAATTCCTTAAGCGGGGTTTACCAAATTTTGATTCAGAGTTTTCCTTCTCCGAGACTAGTTGCTATACTAAGATTAAAGAGCCTAGTATTCTCTACTGTTTACCCTTAGCTGGAGGGAGAATACTTGAATTCATACCTTTCCCAATGGTATTAGGGTTATGTGAAAAGTCTCGTCTCGGATTTGAACTCGTCTAGCCGTGTCCATTTACTACGGCGGTAAGCATAGCACCACACGCATGCTTTTTATTATATAGATGCTAGAAGGTGCGGTTGAGGGTCAACCACCACGATTTATTAATACACATATAGTAAATGAAAATCATTTCTAAAACAAATGATATATACATATAAACAATAGATGGCATTATATAACTCACAAGGGTTGATATACCATTAAGACGCTAGACTCACATTTGTTACATGATTTTTTCCATGTTAAAACATTGTTGCTTCTTTTACTCTTTGATTAATATGGGTGCTAGAAGGCGGTGGCTGCGGGTCTACATGTCCTGGAATGACGTTAAACTCTATCTGATGGTGAGGTTCCTGTTTTGGAGGCTTGGGGAATGTGGAGCACCCCATTTATCACCATTGCTCCCTGGTCCACTCTGACCCGGAGTGGTAGTACCTGTTAGGGTCCCATCTATGGGTTAAATAGAAAAATTATTTATAAAAAAATTGTATTATCCATTAAGAATTGATTTATTTCAAAACTTTATCGGCATTAAATGACCCACTGAAGTTGATATGCCGTAAAACAAAACAAACCAAACCAAACTCTTTTATTATATTCTCTAATTCACTTATTCAGTTTCTTGGTGGTAGCGCGGTTATTTAGTTGAGGACCTTCTCACCAAGCTTTAGTATATTCATGATATTCTAACACAAATAAACGGAAGGAAGAAGAGATCATTTACATATATAAAAACATTTAATCTATACATATATAGATACTGTCCTGTCATATGAGGCTATAGTATACACTGAATTGACCTCTGCAGAGGAGCATGTCTCTTTGATAAGACTACCTGTTGGCTTTGTGCTGACCTAACTATATGAAAAAAAAAATTAATGAAGCATGCAAACTCGCCAACTATCCAATGATAAATTGTGAAAAATGCTCCAGCATATAGAAGTGTTAACACTTTTTTGCAGGCTTTATTAAAAGAAACGTATGCATATTTGATTATGCAAAAGTCTGCAACTTCTTGTATGAGCAAACAAATGTTTGTCCAATTGGACATCTGCTTACATATTAATAGCCTCAAGATGTAAAAATGAAATAAAATGAAATAAATATTCTATGTAATCAAAAGAATGAAACTTATTTTTGCTGTTACGTAGACAATCTTCGTATCACGTGAGGAATTCAAAGAAATACGTATGAAAAACAATCATTCTACTTCCGTCTGATAACTGTAATGAAAAGGAAACTCCGGGTAACGGAAGAGTGTTGCAGGTTGTAAGTTTAGAATTGTAGGTTTAAATTATTGGTTTATGGTCTAGAAGCATTGGACACATTCTCATTCGTATTTTAATAATTCATATATATATATAATATATATATATATATATATATATATATATATATAATCAATTGTAATATTATGGATTTGGACTCATAACTTAAAGTTTCATGGTTATGCAATCATCAGATGTGTCAAATGTTTGAGATCTTAAAAACCAGTAGTCAAATGGTTGAGATTTAAAAAAAATAAATATGTTATTTAAATTTATAATAATCTTGAATTAAATCTATCTCACTCTTTTTCTTAATTCTTTCCCTCTTTTCATTGTTCGATTGAAATAGGTCAGTATTATCGCTTCCGTGCGCTGGTCCCCTCTCTCTATCTTTCCCATACTGTCTTTCTTTCTTTCTTATTATATTTTCTGTGTCCATTTCCCCCACTTTCTTTCTTGATAAAAAAAAAACCCCCCCCCAGAATAGTCCATTATTTAGCTGAAATGACGACACATTCAAGAAATAAGAATCCGGAGGATAAGCAACACCAGGTTGATCAATATTTACATATTTGCATTTCATTTTTCATGATATGGACCACCTCATTTTTAACCAGAGGGTGTTACAAGATGATAACAGACGTACAATTAAGAAATACGAGTATTAATATAGAGATATGCACGATAATATGTATTTGCGTTTCTTCCATGAAAAGAACAATCAGCGAAGAAGGACCACAAATGGAGGAAAATAGAAAGAGACAACCCCTGATAAAGAAGATGAGAAGATACCCGGCTGATAAAAAGAAACCGGGAACTTAACAAAAAAAAACATCTGTAGCTTGATAAGATGTTTAGAAGAATTTAATAAGATGAAGACACGCGATAGAAGTAAGCAGGGGATTACACAGCACTAACACGTGAGACGAGTTTGAGTTTTGTGTTTCTACTCCCCCATCCGACGATCAGCCATCATCACCAACACAGTGCTCATCGACCAAATAATCTTGGTGACTATGTTGCCGTTATTTTGATAACTATCATCCGAGCAATGGAGCTGCCTAACTTTAGCTGACACCAAAATCATGAACGCTTGATTTAAAACAAACAAGAACTATTGACTTATAATCTATTCACGCACTAAACCTGATAAATTGATTTTTCGAAGAGAAAACTTAAATCCATTTATTTGCTTTGATCGATATAATAACTAAGGCGGATCTCGGTTTTCTCTATAAAGAAGATCGATTTAGGTAATACATTTAGTTCTTTGTTCTTAGTTACTACACTTTACCTAGTCTGGTTCATGCACATTGCTTGCAATACCAGTTCTTAGTTCACCCTATCGGATGGGGCGTTAGAATGCACCGACTGCACCAATTATACCTGACCTAAACCAAATGGCATTACTTTTTTACTAACCCTCGTACTTCTCATCTTAAAAAATGTTATATACTGGCATTAATTCTATACGTTATATAACGGACTTCTTCTTTACGTTGCTAAATCGCGTATCTGTATACGTAGCGGGTATGATCACAGTACCAAAAGCGATATATGTAGTAGTCAGCTACTACCGACTACTGGACTTGAATAAACAACAGATACGTTTATTTGCTTTGATCGATATAATAACTAAGACGGATCTCGGTTTCTCTATAAAGAAGATCGATTTAGGTAATACATTTATTTCCTTGTTCTTAGTTACTACACTTAACCTAGGCTGGTACATGTACATTATATTGCTTGCCTTACCGCTTGTATGTCCTAAAGATTCTAATTTTCTCTGAATATTACGGAGGTGGCCTACGTACACATAGTTATCGTAGGTTTGTTTCCAAGCTGTAGCATTGTCAGTACTACTGTATGTTTGCACCACTTTGACTTTAAAGGATCGCTTGGAGAAAAACCATGATGGGTACTACGCGAGAATGTTTCGTGCTGTTTTGAATAAATAGCTGAAGCAGCACCCTACAAAACTGTAGTTGTACGGGCAATTACGAGGGTGAGTCAAAAAGTAATGTCATTTTGTTTAGGACAAGTATAATTACCAACACAAGAACATGTATCATACATCAAAATGAAGCTGGTCCTCTGTGGATCACATCCCTACTTCTCCCCATAGTCACCGGTTCTCTCAATAGCAATGTTCCACCTTCTTTGTTCACTTGTTCTTTGAGTCACTTCTTCACTACAGGTTTCATTTCCTCGTCACAGGAATAATGTTTGCCTCTCAAACCCTCTTTCAGGGGGGGCGAAGAAAGGTTTTGATGTATGATACATGTTTCTGTGTTGGTAATTATACCTGACCTAAACCAAATGGCATTACTTTTGGACTAACCCTCGTTATTCTCATCTTAAAAAAGACGCCCAATTTAGAGGAACAAGCATTGTTGTGTACTGCTGGAAAACAAAACAAAAACTTCTAATTGACGTTTTCATGTGCACTACTACACATGACCAAACTACTTGTGGCTGACTAGCAAAAACTTCCACCCATCAGCTAGAGGACTTTACTAGAGCTATGGTCAACAGGGAAGGATGGAAAGAGAATAAAATAAAATCCGTGCTGTCAGCACGCCTTGATGTTGTAGATGATAATGATTATACATTATTGAAGTGTTCTGTCTTTATTGGGTATGTTATCATTGTTTGTATTCAATTGAATTAGTTGTTCGTAATAAGCAAATGATGATAGGAATCATTCGTCTATTTTTACTAGACTAAAACAGATACGCAAGGGTGAGTGACTATAAAGACTCACAGAGATTGCTATCATTATAGTTTGTCTAAAATTATAACCGATCCTCAAAAGAAATAAGTATTCTTTCAAGCAGGAAATGGTAATAATAAAAATGGAAATATTCAGAGTCGTATGGTGGTTTGCGATTATTGTCAAAGCTCCGTTTAATTTCTGTAGTTTAGAAATATTTCCCCTGGGTTCGTTGTTTCTTGCCAACATTTCTGTGAATAGTTGGTTGGTTGGTTGGGTTTTACGGCATGTCAACCCATTCGGTCATTTTATGTCGAAGACATTTTTGTTTTATCCATTCTTGATTGATTTGGTTTAGTTTGTTTTGTTTTACGGCATATCAATCTCAGTGGGTCATTTAATGCCGATAACGTTTCAAAATAAAGTCAATCTTAATGGATACTCAATGTTTTTTATAAACACATTTTTCTATTTAACCCATAGACATAACAGGTACTACCACTCCGGGCAGAGGGGACCAGTAAGCAATGGTGATGAAGGGGTGCTCCACAACCCCCAAACCTCCAAAACGGGAACCTCACAATTAGATAGAGTTTAACGTCATTCCCAGGACATGTAGACCTCAGCCACCGCCTTCTAGCACCCATATGATAAAAAGGGTTGGGGCTTGCCATAACGGCAATAGGGTTCGGGCAATCATATAGGTGCTAGGGCTTGACGGGACCAGCCGATTGATCAGTGGCCCCCACTGATCAATCGGCCCCCACTGATCAATCGGCTCTCCGACCGCCCGTCTAGCCCATTCTTGATTGGTACTGAAGAGAGGGTGTATATGTTGAAAGGTATGGAGGCAGGAGAAAGAAAGGGAAAGTGGATGTTCCCCAAGGATCTGGTAGGTTACAAGTTCTGGTAGTAGGATGGGGTGATCAAAGATTTTAGGGTAAGTGGAGCATTTAGTGATTGTTGAGGCGTGTGATACGGAGGCAGGAGAAACAGAGGGGTAGGAGGACATGCCACCTGCCTCCGCCTCATACTCCGGCAGGGCACACTGTTTTGTTTACCTGTTACGTAACAAATAGGGCCGGCTTAGCTCAGTTGGTAGAGCGTCCGACTAGGAACCACAAGGTTCCCGGTTCGATACCGTCCCTCACAAACTCATCATATACGCAGCACAGAGATATGTGCGGTAATGTGAGGTGCTGATGATAGGTGTGGCGCTCCATCTCAGACGCCAAAACAATATCCTTGATCTAGAGCTAGTGAAAAGAAGATCGCCTCTCTCGCTGTCTGGCTGATACTGACGACGACTTTACTTTACTTACATAATGAATAGGCATCACCTTTCATTTTTAGCAGGAAATATACAATAGTTTAAGATTAACAGTGAGCCTTGTCGAGGATTGTAATTCGTGTTCTAATGGCGATAACCATAACACAACGAGCACCTCCAATGATTGAAAATATAACAATTCTTAACTTTTCGCTATTTCACCTGTAACAGTTGAATTCCCGTTACGTTTGCAGTTCGTTTGGGAGCAATAAATAAAAGTCGTCTCAAGACTTCTATACAAGCGTGCAGTTATTGGCAACGTCCTCTGTATCATTTCCATTGGTTACAAACCGCGGGCCACCTTCGCACTTGATTCCATCATTTGTGCCAACTAGTTTTTCTGTCGAAGGGAAAAGTCTACAAGTTCAGGACCCACGTAAACAGTCAGAAAGATTACGTTGGACATTTGCCCTGCAGAGAAGCCAACGCATTAAAATACGTAAAAGATATTACGCTCATATAAATATCGTTTATAAATAACAGAAAAAAATGCCTGAAAAAATAATATTCAATCAGCACGTAATGGGGAAACCATAAGAAATATGTCACAATTTAATGAGCTGATAAGAACGAAACAATATAAGGCTGAAATGTATAAAATAATATACATTAAAAAACAAAAAAAAAAAACAAAAAAAAACACACACACACAGGCGCACGTATCTTAACGGTTATCGTAATAAAAATATTAACCGCAACCAGAGTTAAAATTCCAAGTATAAAGTAATTTCACATGACGCAAACGCCATCCATCTTTGGTAAATAGCAGGGCATACAGGGCACTATAACCAGTTACATAATTGATAAGCACACCCTCTTATTCTTAACAAGAAGTGTAAAAAAGTAAATTTGACAGGTTGGCCTATTGTCGGTATCGAGCGACAAAGGGGTCTATCTCTTTTTCACTAGATCAGGGAGATTTCTTTTTGTCTGATGTAGAACGCCACACCTACCATTAGCTCCTCACATTACCGCAAAGATTCAAGATGTACAACTCATGCCTTGAGTTGGTAAGTGCCGCTATCAAACGTCCGGCTTTACCTTAACGGTAAAACATTGGAAAATCACTGTGAGTCATATAGCTTAATTGACAGGACTTGAACCTAAGTTCGTCTGGAACGATGACCTCATGAAACTAGAGAGTCAAGTGATCAGGTAGCGTCTTTTTGCCATCTCTACTCCTCTCCGCCACGGACAAGCGAGCTAAGAATGCATAAGGGGAATAATAAAAATGTATACATATGTGTTGTTTCCTGAAAATAACACAAAATGGAAATCAGAGTAAGACAACCTACTGTAGAATTTAGCCATAAATAATACCCAATAAAGCACATTTTTTCATTTGTTCTACTAAAATGATAAAATCCTTAAAAAATCATGTAATAGGAGAAAATTAGCTTTTATGTAAAAAAAATGATTAGCTAAAGTTCTTCTACATGGATGACATTGGTAATAAATAATCCACGAAGATTGAAATGCCATTAAAACAAACAAAAAAAATCATACAATAAGTAAAGTAAATTTTAATCAAGGTACTGTTTACAAGTAAACATGTGGGCCTTTCATGTGTCAAATGTACAGGATGACATTCTTTACTGACCGCTGTGTCTGGAACTTTTAATTTACCGAAGAGTCAGTGTATTTCAACTCCATGGAATGTCTTTTTAACTCAACCACGTAGTGTTAAACTAATTTTTAGCCCATCTGTAAACATTTTTACAAAACATGCTTCTCCGTACACATCATACAATCTTCTGTAAATTTCACATAGTTTTAATTTTTAAGCCGCCAGAAGATCTGATGACAGACCTCTGTTCAAGCTTGGAGAACTTTGTTTGATATGCTGACATTTTGAATAGTCTCAAAACAAATATTCTTGCGAAATTAAAATAATTTTTGCTATAAAACAATAACAACCAATGCAGAGTTTATAATTACGATGGCAAGGATGCATTTATTTATGGACGACACTGTATATTATAAAATCTTTTGAAATAAACACATAAAGATATTTTAAATGAAAAGCAGAAATATAGAAAAAATAGACAAAGCAAATGAAATAATGTAAAGTGTTTTCTTTTTTTATCTGATCGTAAAAAAATACAAGAGAAAACCTAAGAGAGCAATAAATTCCGAAGAAAGAATATGAACGGAAAGAAAGAAAAAAAAATTAAACATTAAGGTTATTTCTAAAGAAAATAGTGGAACTGAAATAACAAAAGTTGAGAAGGTGATATAACTTATATATGGTGCACTAAAAAATACATTAGACATTGCATTGGTTTAAAATATCACGTATTTTTTGCTACTCTTTGGCATCTCTGAGAATATCCACATCGTTACCTTACAATGAACTACAGGTATTACTTACAAGTCAATCGGACATGTTTTAAGCAAGCGAAAGCCAAAAACAAAATAACAGATGTTTATTTTTTGTCTTCAAACTTGACAGAAAAAATACACTCCGTAGAGGTGATATAAGATAAAATTATATAAGAAATAATACCGTATATGCTCGTGGATAGGTCGAATTTTGAAGATCTAATTATTACAGTAAGTAGCTTTGAGGTGTTGCTGTATCGTGATGCAAGTTGGCGGAGACAATGGCTAACGTGCTGGACTGCGACATAGTAGTAAGCGAGTTCAAATTCTACTTGCGTTATTACGATCATTTAGAGAATAATATCATTTAGTAAGGTACGAACCCTTTGACCCCCATAGCGATGGGTCAAATAGTAGTGTAACGATTGTCTTCCCTCGTCGAGATGGACTTGGGTGGAAAAGAGTTATCTTCCGTTGCTGCGAGGATTTGCCACTTTACTACCTGAGTATTTAAACTCAGGGCGGGAAACTATCGGCCTCTCTTTTGGTCTGGCATCCACAAAGATGCACTAGACGAGCGGTGTCTCTGTCCATTAAAGTGTGTGTGTGTGTGTGTGGGGGGGGCTTCCCTATAACTTTAGACTTGTACCCATGTGTGTACGTAGCCCTTTATAGACCCTATCACGTGAGTCATACACAGTAAGTGACTCTTATAATCATTAAGAACTCTTTCTTACTTCCCAAAGACATTTTTCCTAACTGTTTGTATCTTGTTTTATATTTCATGTTCCATGTGCTCAGACAATAAAGTCTGTATTGTTGTCATATTTTACTCCTTTGTTTTGATATTATGTGTATATTCAACTACGTTTGGAGGTTTAACTAAAGCTTTCTAAGGTATACTAAGAATCAGTTGTGGCCACTAAAGCCAAAACCAATTCTTATAATAGCATCGGTATTCTCGAAAGATGGTCCTAGAATTTAATGACCCACGAATGTTGATATACGTTAATCAAATTATCTTGGAGTTGCTGTATCTTGATGCAAGTTGTTGGAGGCAAATCCGAAAGGGAATACCTGTGGCGTAATGGCTAACGTACTGGACTGCAACATCGTAGTAAACGAGTTCGAACTCTAGTCATACTATTACGTTTACTTTCGGACTATAACCTTTGCGAAATGTATGAAACCCCTGATCCCGTTTGTTATATACCGCTTTACTCGGGTATGTAAACGGAGAGAGAGAGAGAGAGAGAGAGAGAGAGAGAGAGAGAGAGAGAGAGAGAGAGAGAGAGAGAGAGGGAAATGATAAGGGGTTCTTCATTATAAAATATGTTGCTTGTTCCTGAAATATTCTCTTCCTGGGCTGTTTTCTCCGGTTGGTTCTTCTTTCTGGTTGTGCTGGGTTTCTGTACATTCTTATTTTAATCAATCAACAAGACTTTGTTTTTTTTTATATTAAGAACAAACCCCAGCCTAGGGCCGCGCGGTGAGAGCGACGTCTCGAGAGCTGACGATAGCGTCTTCTCTCAGCTAGTAACTGGTCGCAACTAAATTCAAATTTAAAATTGCCATACGTTTCCAATCGTGTGCTTTCAGAAAGATTAAATTTAGGTTATTACCGGAAAATAATAGCCGACAGTAATTTTCAACTTAACCTCCATTATTTTGAGTCTAACGAACTCTGATTCAACAATATCTATCTAAAGTACGTACATAATTAATTGACTATCCATAAATTATATAACAGTTCAGCTATGATCAAATAGTACCATTGGTGTTTTTCTACAAATATGACTTCGGCATTGAATAACCAACGAAGGTTGATAAGCCATTAATAAAAGCAAATATCAGTGTGGTGTTGCTGCATCTTGATGCAAGTTGCTAACGTGCTAGATTGCAATACCCTAGTAAGCCAGTTCGAACTCCAGTTGCGATATTACGTTCCCTTTCGGATTAATAGCATTGTTAAAAGTATAAAGACCATGATCCCCACAGCTATTGGTCAAATAGTACCACCGCTATTCTTCTGCAGGGATGGATTTGGCATTAAAAGACACGCGAAAGTTGATATGTTATTTGTCAAATAAACCAAAACAAACCAAATTAAGTATTTCAGTAAATAGCATTGTGGTATTGCTGTATCTTTTTTATCTATTTATTTTTTATATTTTAATGTTCTGTGGAATTTCTCTTAAACTTCTAAACATATATATATATATATATTATATATATATATATATATATATATATATATATATATTGGTTTGGAGGTTGATTTTGAAGGCTGTAAAGAAAAAATAAGGTAACAATGGTGTTGTTTGTTAACCTGTGCAAGAATACGGTCATTCATACGCACACAGGTGCGTGGATGCGGTCATAACGTCACAGTCTATACGCATTTTCATGCACACGCGCATGACAACATACGCACACGTACAAACGAAAAGCGCATTCACGTAAATATGCAACACGAGAATACAGTTATAAAAAAATACCATCTGTAACATTTAAAAAAAAAATCATTTAACTAAAAATGCCATAACAAGACGACAACTACTTCAGTTCCAGTGTTCTTCTGAAGAAGAGATTTTATCTCGAAATATTAACATTAAGAATAAATCACAGGTTAACAAACAACACCATTGTTACCTTATTTTTTCTTTACACCTGCATTGTGATAGCTTTCAAAATCAACCTCCAAACCAATATATACACAATGCTTCAAGCAAATTATAAAACCCTGATATATATATATATATATATATATATATATATATATATATATATATATATATATATATGTAAGTAAGATGAGCAAATTAATCTGACAATATGTAGAGAAAATTTAGAAAAACAAACACAGGATGTTACGATGGACGGAAAATTAATTTTCGCTTTAGCATGCAATAATCACGTCATCAACTTTCAACTATAAACGCCACGCAACTAACGGTAGATAAACTTTTTTGCGCACATTTTTCTAATTCAACGCATACTAAACATCCTTCATCTTCTGTCTACACAAATCCTTAGTCCTGAATAAGTTTTCCACAGTAAAACCGAAATACTCGAGTATTGACAATACATTTTCCATCCATCATAACATCATGTGTTTGTTTTTCTAAATTTTCTCCACACACACAACACACACACACACACACACACACACACACACACACATATATATATATATATATATATATATATATATATATATGTCTGTGTTCATGCGCGTGTACGTGTGTGTTTGTGTGTTTGTATATTGTTTGATAGATATGGCTTAGAACAATATTTATGTTTTACCTGTGAATATTCTGTTGCGTAGAGTATGTTATTTCAACTGTTGTAAGAAAAACGACCTTTACATCAAACTTCCCGTCTTATTCTCTGGTCAGATTCTCAAGCAAACACATTCAATAATTTATATTCGCCATATTTCATCTGCAATATATAATATAAAATCTTTTATATCTGCTTACTTCTTTATGCATGATTTAAGTACGGCTTTGTCAATGAATATGTAATCATTATAGCAAAGTTCTCATATATTTCTTGAATATTTCATGTCATATTTTACTTAATACTTAGCTAATATATGCACCTCAGTATATATATATATATATATATATATATATATATTATATATGTGTGTGTGTGTGTGTGTGTGTGTGTGTGTGTGTGTATTATTTTGTTTTGTGTGTGTGTGTGGAGAATTTTTTAAGAAAACAAAACACAGAATGTCATTAACGATGGAAACTCTTCATGACATCCGGTGTTTGTTTTCTTTAAAAAATTTCTCCCACACACACACACACACACACACACACACACACACATATATATATATATATATATATATATATGTGTGTGTGTGTGTGTGTGTGTGTGTGTGTGTGTGCAAGCATTTAAATTTTAATGTAATAAGATAATATACTAAATTAGAAAAACTAATAAAACTTAATAAGAATGCAGATAAAAGGATTTGAAACAGAGGGGCGTATAATCGAAAAATAAAACAACTAAAACTTACCCTTCCATCTCTCCTGCCTTTCATTCCTAAATTTTCCTATTTTAACTATCTAGTTAAAATAGGAATTACAGACTAAAAGTACAGTTATTTTTCTTGTTAATGAATGAATTGCTTTTAAGATTTATCACCGAGATTTTTGCTCATATTCATTAAGACATACAAAACAATTAGAAATCAATAATACTATGCACACATTTATTAAAATCAAATTATTAATATCAATATGCAAATTAGCCTTCCTGTTCACACTGTAAATTGCTATTTTGTTGTATATATAAATAAAATTTATTGTTATTAGTATGTGGATATGGTCAACAGTATTAATAATATAAAACTGTTTTATTAATAATTGAGTTCAAAAGAATAAAGTCATGGAGAATGGGACGTAAATAACTAAGGGAATTGTGACTTGAGTAGTAATATAGTTTCGGTTACAGACAGATAAACACACAATCTCAATTATAGTAAGATACATTTCTCTACTAAAATATATGCTTTCTCTATTTACTCACTGATAGATTTGCCTGATCATTCTATACATAAAATTTAAATTTTGGTTCGTTTTTTTTAACGGCATATCAACTCCTTATGGATTATCCAATCTGATTTTGTTCTTTAAATGGAGAATCAGAGTTCCACATCATTTTTTTTTCATTTATCTATAATCATTTGTTTGAAAACAGGCAAACGTGTTGGACAGTGACATCGTAGTAAGCAAGTTCGAGTTCTAACTCCAGTCGCGTTATGACGTTCACTTTCGGGAGTACTACCCTTGGGGAAGGAATGAATCCCCCTATCTCAACAAGACACATGGGAACAAAGAATCTATGCTTACAAAATATCATCCAACAAGAAACATTGGAACATAGCACTGCACTATCTCCAGCTATCGGTTAAATAGTACCACAAGTTCTTCAACAAGACACATGGGAACAAAGAATCTATGCTTACAAAATATCATCCAACAAGAAACATTGGAACATTGCACTGCACTATCTCCAGCTATCGGTTAAATAGTACCACAAGTTCTTCAACAAGACACATGGGAACAAAGAATCTATGCTTACAAAATATCATCCAACAAGAACCATTGGAACATAGCACTGCACTATCTCCAGCTATCGGTTAAATAGTACCACAAGTTCTTCAACAAGACACATGGGAACAAAGAATCTATGCTTACAAAATATCATCCAACAAGAAACATTGGAACATAGCACTGCACTATCTCCAGCTATCGGTTAAATAGTACCACAAGTTCTTCAACAAGACACCTGGGAACAAAGAGTCTATGCTTACAAAATATCATCCAACAAGAACCATTGGAACATAGCACTGCACTATATCCAGCTATCTAGTGTTCTTCAACAAGACAACAAAGATATGCTTACAAAATATCATCCAACAAGAACATTGGAACATAGCACTGCACTATCTCCAGCTATCGGTTAAATAGTACCACAAGTTCTTCAACAAGACACATGGGAACAAAGAATCTATGCTTACAAAATATCATCCAACAAGAACATTGGAACATAGCACTGCACTATCTCCAGCTATCGGTTAAATAGTACCACAAGTTCTTCAACAAGACACATGGAACAAAGAATCTATGCTTACAAAATATCATCCAACAAGAAACATTGGAACATGCACTGCACTATCTCCAGCTATCGGTTAAATAGTACCACAAGTTCTTCAACAAGACACATGGGAACAAAGAATCTATGCTTACAAAATATCATCCAACAAGAACCATTGGAACATAGCACTGCACTATCTCCAGCTATCGGTTAAATAGTACCACAAGTTCTTCAACAAGACACATGGGAACAAAGAATCTATGCTTACAAAATATCATCCAACAAGAAACATTGGAACATAGCACTGCACTATCTCCAGCTATCGGTTAAATAGTACCACAAGTTCTTCAACAGGACACCTGGAACAAAGATATATGCTTACAAAATATCATCCAACAAGAACCATTGGAACATAGCACTGCACTATCTCCAGCTATCGGTAAATAGTACCACGAGTTCTTCAACAAGACACTGGGAACAAAGATATATGCTTACAAAATATCATCCAACAAGAAACATTGGAACATAGCACTGCACTATATCCAGCTATCGGTTAAATAGTACCACGAGTTCTTCAACAAGACACTGGAACAAAGAATCTATGCTTACAAATATCATCCAACAAGAACATTGGAACATAGCACTGCACTATCTCCAGCTATCGGTTAAAATAGTACCACAAGTTCTTCAACAAGACACCTGGGAACAAAGAGTCTATGCTTACAAAATATCATCCAACAAGAACCATTGGAACATAGCACTGCACTATCTCCAGCTATCGGTTAAATAGTACCACCAGTTCTTCAACAAGACACATGGGAACAAAGAATCTATGCTTACAAAATATCATCCAACAAGAACCATTGGAACTTAGCACTGCACTATCTCCAGCTATCGGTTAAATAGTACCACAAGTTCTTCAACAAGACACATGGGAACAAAGAGTCTATGCTTACAAAATATCACCCAGCAAGAACCATTAGAACTTAGCACTGCACTATCAAAATATATTTGGGAAAACAAATACTCAAACCAAAACACACTGGAAATTACCTGAAATTATGGAAAACATCCCAGCATATAACAACCTAGCACGAGAATGCAATCATTGCTAAGATGAAAAAATAGCAAAGCTAACCTTCCCTGTAAAGCACAAACAACTCAACAATCAGAAATAATGTCAAAATTCAGACACGTAAATAAATATTAAGCCAACTAAAATGATGACCCCCTACGACTAAAACACATACAGACACACACACACAAAAAAGTAAAACAAAAAGCAAAAACAAAAAGCAAACCGCAAATTGGAAAAAAAACCCAAAAAACAAACAGAAGAAAACAAACAAATATGAATCCATATGATAACACATCTTGAAATCAAGAAGCAGCAAGTAAAAAAGATTAATAAGGTATGAGTGACCCCCTAACAAGGTAAAGCAAAGTTTTAGGTGTTTCCCATAAGAGCAATAAGAATCCGGTCGGGATAATCATATTGCTAGGGCTTACAATCATCAAACGATTATTCGGTTAGTCCATCTCCGACCTTCTGTCTAGCCCAAGTAAGAATCGTAGTGGAATGCTGCAAGTCGTCGGACCACTTAGTATTCTGGTCACAGATCGCTTAGCCACCACAATTCTCTCCTCTGGCATTACGGGTCACCATTCACGGCTAACAGATGATCCCATTTGTGTGGGGAGTATTAACACTCTGTGAAGGGCAGCTGGAGTAATCAACAGCTCCAGCCGACAGGACGGTGCTGAAAACTACCAGATAATGCTTGTTGATAAACTTGAAATTAAGTTAAATCGTTTTTATTGTGGCTCTATAGATCTGTTGACATTAGATTCGAAGTTATCTTACGAATTTACTCATTGTACCGGGATTTATCTAGAAGCATTTTACTGCATTAAGACGTTTGAATAATACGACTTTCTATATGCACTCTTTTCTAAAGCATCAAACTTAATTATTTCATTCAACTGAATGTTTTTAGCAGCTGCAACGAGCATCTAAAACTTTACTTAGATATTTTTCCATTCTGTCTGCCGTTACTAGATAAGACATAAAAGAAAACTGTTTTTTTCTTATCAGAACATGTTTGCGAATTCTCCAAATATTTTAGAGTGTCTTCTCAAATGTTTTTACCGAAATTCTAGTACCTGTTAGGGTCCCGTCTATGGGTTAAATAGAAAAATTTGTTTAAATGAAGAATTTTCAATACCAATCAAAAATGAATATAACAAAATGTTTTCGGCATAAAATAACCCAACAAGGGTTGACATGCCGTAAAATCCAACCAACCAAATATTTTACACATTTTACAGTCTAAACATTTATTAAGTAACTGAAGAATGGACTAGAATCCAACATTTGTTTGGGTTAAGTTCTTAGACTCCAAAATCAAATGATATTTGTCTTGGGGGAGTTTAAATTTCATTTATTTAGATAACTCAACCTATCGTATTTGACGGTTTATGAAATTCACTATTCCCCAAGAAAATGTACCAGAAAATCACCCCGCATCTTATAAGGTAATATTGTGATTATTGCTCTTTTGATGGGGTTATAATTCAGTATTTGCTTGGTTTAAGTACTTCTAATTTTCATTTCTTTAGATCAGGGGTCGGCAACCTTTGGAGAAAGGGAGCCAATTGGCTATTAAGTGTCTCGAAGGACCATGTTATTAAATATAATGCAAAATGATCTCAGACTCAAACCACTCTGTCCAAAAATCTGTCTTTTTTAAAAGGTTTAAATAAAAAGAATGCCTCTGGTCTTAAATGGGTTAACCTGAATTGAACTACTGTATTTCTATTCGATGCTAACTCGATAGTCCATCTGTTAAGTTGGTGAGTCGGGCGAAAACCAATCGAGGGCCGGATATGGCCCGCAGGTTGCCGACCCCTGATTTAGATTCTACAACATAGCGTATTTGACGGCATATTAGACACAAGAACTGGCATAGAAAATCACCCCAGACTTGTAAAATCAGAAGTCCTTTTCGGGTTACTAGCTAATGGAGTTCTAATATTGAAGTGACCCTTCAATAAAACTGCAAGCATCTCCGCAAATATAAACAAGGTGATCATCGGTTCAGCACCAAAAACGGCAATTCTTTTTTGACAGTAACAATGTATAACAGTAATACTTACCAGTAATTCATATAAAATAACATCAGTCATGCAGAAAATTAAGTGATTACACTTAAACAAGCCAGTGCATCAATAAACTTATTCCAGTTTCTCTGAATGTTTGAGATGAGGCTTGAAGCTGCGTTATTCAGACTATTGTCCCCAAGAAGATAGGGACAATAGTCCGAAAAACACAGCTAATACTATTCCGGTTTTTAAACGTAAACTATTGTGATTTATATAAATAATAATAATAATAATAATAAAATAATAATAATAATAATAATAGTCCTGGAGACCTGAGGAGACTTGTTGTCACTCAGACTCCGGTAAAATACCATCAGCTAACGCTGATGTGAAAAACTCAAAAGAAGTGAAAATAATAGCACATCGGGAATACAAAGCTAGACACGGCTGGGTTTTGAAGGTGATCCACTGAGAATTATGCAAAAAAATAAATTTTGACCATACAACAAAATAATATATGCATAAACCAAAATATGTTTTTGAGAATGAAACGCATAAAATTCTCTGGGACTTCGAGATAAAAATGGAGCATCCTATGCCAGCCAGGAGACCAGACCTTGTGTTGATTAACAAAAAAAGAGAACTTGCTAACTGGTGGACTTTGCGGTTCCAGAAGATCACAGGATGAAGCTGAAAGAAAACGAAAAGATTGACAAATAGCTGGACCTTGCCAGCGAATTGAAAAAGCTGTGGAATATGAGGGGGAAAGTAATACGAATTGTAGTTGGTGCACTTGGAACGGTCCCCAAAAACTTGGGAAAAAGACTGGTGGATCAGGAAATCAGAGGAAGAATTGATGCCATCCAGACTACTGCATTCGGCTAGAATACTCAAAAGAATCCTGGAAACCTGAGAAGACTTGTTGTCGCTCAGACTCCAGTGAAATGCCATCAGTTAAATGCTGATGTGAAAAACTCTAAGGGAATAATAATAATAATGTAGAAAACTTCACGACTCAGAGTTTTCCGTTGGTGATATTCGTGCTGCCAGTACGAGCTGAAGATGATGATAATGATGATAAGGATGATATGTGTGATACATATATTTGTAAACGTGGATTGATCGTGGATGGTGCATTTTGATTCTAGTTTGGGTAGCATGGAAATGGAGTCAACGGCTTTGTTACTGAAAGATTCTCGCTTATGCGATTGTTTGAAGTCCTCAAACTTGGTTTGGAACAATAGTATAGGCGGGAAACTGTCAGTAACCCAGCGGCGTTGAGTCTATGCCTCCGCTACCCTAAAACACACACATATATATATATATATATATATATATATAATATATATATATATATATAAAGTAATAGACTCTCCTAATTTGAAAATGCAATAGATAAAAGAACTATAAAAGCTAACACACTACAACCTACAATCCCCTGATGACGACCGACGAAACGGTTGGAAGTACTAGGATAAAGAGTATGGAACAGTTCACATGCCAGTTGGTCCTGAACTAAGAAGAAACAAACTAGATGCTAGAAAAACTTCAGATAAAGATCATGAGGAAAGAAATAATCCGTGTTTTTAACAATACTTGCCTAGATATATATATATATATATATATATATATATATATATATATATATATATATATATATATATAGACTCTCTCGTCGATTTCGATACATGAGGGTTCATTCAATGTCACAAGCTCAATCGATGACTGACCTCAGGTTCTTCAAATTGAAAGTTTTACTTCTCCTAGACTGGTTACTTATCCAAGGTTAAAGAGCCCAGTCTGCCCTACTATTTTTTGCATAGCTGGAGGGAGTATATATGCATTCATACCTTCCCAGGGGAATTTGACCAATGTGGAATGCAAACAACTTGTCCAGGATATGAACTCGGCTCGACGAGTCCATTTCCTACGACTCTAATTATTACACCATGCGCCTCCATATATATATATAGGGCCGGGTTAGCTCAGTCGGTTGAGCGTTTGGTTAGAAACCACAAGGTTCCTAGTTCGATACCGGCCCTCGCCAACTCAGCGTATAGGTAGCACAGGGATCTGTGCGGTAAAGTAAGGAGCTGATGGTAGGTGTGGCGCTCCACCTCAGATGCTAAAACAATCTCCATGGTCTAGCGCTATTGAAAAGGGGATATACTCCCTCGCTGACTGGCTGATACCGACTTTAGGCCGCCCCGTCGACTTTACTTTTACTTATATATATATGGCGGTGCTCGGCATCCGTCCGTCTACTGAAGACGATGGTGTAGTGCAATAGGAACATGAAGACATGCCACATCGACACCAACACATGGGAGACTTCTGCAAAAGACCGTGCGACCTGGCGACCCCTCGTCAAACAAGGAACGAGAAGGAGTGAGAAAAATAGGAAAGTAGCCGCTGCAGAAAAGAGAGCCAACAGAAAGGAGAGACAACAGCCACCCCAGTAAGCATCACTATTCGTTTGCGGTCACTGCACCAAAGATTACCATTCAAAAATTGGTCTTTTTTATAAAAAAGATAAGAAATTATATATCACAGAATGATGAGAAAAAGAAAAAAAAAATCTGTTTTCAAATGCCTTAAAAAATAAAGAATTCATCATTCGCATCTGATGAGTCGGGAGAATTAGACATTTTTGTCTAAGCTCCCTGAAATATTCTATAATGCAAGATCTATAAGTGATTTGCTCTGTGACTCTAGCAATAAGAGCAACATTGAGCTCTCAAACTGCGACAAGTTGAAAAAAAACCTATGTCGTAAGGAAGATTTCTTCTCTGGACTTTGGATTATATATATATATATATATATATATATATATATATATATAGAGAGAGAGAGAGAGAGAGAGAGAGAGAGGGAGAGAGAGAGAGGTTGCTAAGGCATGTGTACTTATGCGCATATTCATTTTAACAGTCAATTTCGTACATTTTTTGTTATTCCCATTCAGAGTACAATAGGATTGAAATATGTGTTTTTTCTTCTTTTGGCCGACGCAATATTAGGCTTCATGTCAAGAGGTGATGGAGTACAAATCAAACCAACTTCCCTGAAAATGGTTACCTTAAAAGAGTCAAACTTTCAATCTCCATTCTGTTCCGTTAAAGCATTTGTCAGACAGAATCATTCCTATTTGCTGACTCCGACCTTTACAATACGTTTGGTAATGTTTCGCCCTGTCAAATATCCATCGTTTCGCCTAAAATCATAAGGAATATACGTTATAAGGCATCAAACAAAACCAAAAACTAACCAAACAAAAAAAAAAATTTTTTTAGAATATATTTCTTTGGTCAGTTCGGTGCGGTAGAGTATCAACCTAGCAGCCACAAGGTTCCTGGTTCGATACAACTCAGCGTATGAGTAGCACAAGGAGCTGATATTAGGTGAGGCGCTCTAGCTCAGACGCTAAAAACAATCTCCTTTGTCTAACGCAAG
>CM042146.1:89027604-89035104 GCA_023376005.1 Doryteuthis pealeii | reverse complement strand
TATATTTAAATCCCTATGTAATGTAGAGACCTTGCATTGATCCAGTTACTCTGAAAAGAAATGTTAATATCTATCTAAAATATTAAACGAAAAAAATATCCATGCTGTTATCATTTAGATTTTATTTTTTAATTATCTTCACGAATATAAATCAAATCTGTATTATTTTTGCTCAAAAACCAAGCCTTTGTGGTATTTAATGTGTATATATATTTACTTTATTTTCGAAGTTTCCTCCGGACATACATATACACACAATTGTCCTTTATATATGTATAGATTAACGACTCCAGTAGGCTGCGACAGAAGGTCGATCTCTTAAGCTAAGTTTAACAGGTTTGAATTTAGATTTTTTCTTCTCCTAGACTAGTTACATAACCAAAGTTAAAAAGCACTATTTGCCCATAACTCGAGGGGGAATAGTTGGATTCACAACTTTCTCAAGGATATTAACGGTATGTGTAATGCAAAGGGCCTCGTCCAAGATTTGAACTCGGGTCGTTGAATCCATTTCTCACGACGATGACCATATCATTCCCTTCGCACGAGGAGCATGTGACACAAGGTCAATTACTTAAGCGTGTGGAAGACAATAGAAAGTATTATTTACGCAGGTTTTGAACCGCATTCATAATTTGAATATATGTTCTATTTGATTTTCTTTCCATTCTCTTAATACGATTGTCCTCAATTTCTCGTAACTCTAAACATTAGATAACTAAAGATATATATTAAAATTAGCATATCTAGATCAATAATAACGGGCATGTATTTATTAAAAGTTGTTTTTAAAAACACGATAGACCATCAAATCTTGCGCTCTCACTTTTTAAGTATATATATATATATATATATATATATATATATATATATATATATATATATGTGTGTGTGTGTGTGTGTGTGTGTGTGTGTGTGTGTGTGGTTAAGAATAGAGGGAAACATGTGGACAAAAACAACTCAAACAAGCAGATGTAAAAGATATATTTCGTTGCACATTGAGTGCGATTTCTTCAGTCTTTTATTTGAAACATTTGGGCATCATACTTTTGTACATATCATATAATTTAATGTATGATGCACAAATGTTTCAAATAAAAGACTGAAGAAGTCACACTCAATGTGCTACGAAATATATCTTCTACACCTGCTTGTTTGAGTTGCTTTTGTCCACACCTTTCCCTCTATTCTATATATATATATATATATATATATATATATATATATATCATCACTGAATATTCTTTATTCTCAAACCGTAAGTGCCACTAAATATTACAATCTCTCCAACCGCAAGCGTCGCAAAATTTTATTTAAAAAAAATTATTTTTTAGAAAACTTCTAAATTCTCTGTATTTTTACCGTTTTAACTTCAAATATCAAACAATTTGCCCTGAAGAAAGACCGTTTTCTTTGTATACTTGAATATTTTATATTTTTCTATTATTATTTTATTCCATATTTACAATAATAATAAATAGAATACATTGTGTACATGGCCAAAACACGTGGCATTTCATTAATCATTTTTATCCATTCAACATTTTCTTTCCTTTATTTATATATCCTTTCAAAATATAGTCTTGTCTCTATTTTATGTATTAACGATCTTGATATTAAATTTATACCTCCCACACACATCAGGAATTATTTTTCAGAAATGTATTTTTACACCACCTGGAAGGTATACATTTTGCTATAAAAGAGATAATATGGCTGCTATGTTTGTAAGTACACTGTGCTCAATATCATTGATAGAGCATTTATATGTAAGTTAAAGTAGCGTGTACATGGAGTCAACGGCGCCTGGCTACTGGTAGTTTCTCGCCTATGAGATCTTTAGACCAAATGCCCTGAAGATTGCATCGGCGAGAAATAGTCAGTAACCGGGCGTTGTTATTGAGTTTAATCATAAATAATACCTAATAATATCCATTTTGACAGTATAATGTTGAACTAGAAATAAAAATTCTAATATCATTTGTTGCTAAGACAAATCATTTTTTTATTTAAAGAAATGCTGTTCTGAACCCTAGCCAGATTGAAAAGAAAAAATTCTAATATCATTTATTGCTAAGACAATTAATTTTTTTATTTAACAAAATGCTGTTCTGTACCCTAGCCAGATTGAAAAGAAAAAAAACTCTAATATCATTTGTTGCTAAGACAATTAATTTTTATTTTTAAAAAAATGCTGTTCTGAACCCTAGCCCGATTGAAAAGAAAAAATTCTAATATCATTTGTTGCTAAGACAATTAATTTTTTATTTAAAAAAATGCTGTTCTTAAACCTAGCCCGATTGAAAAGAAAAAATTCTAATATCATTTGTTGCTAAGACAATTATTTTTATTTAAAAAAAAAATGTTGTTCTGAACCCTAGCCCGATTGAAAAGAAAAAACTCTAATATCATTTGTTGCTAAGACAATTATTTTATTTAAAAAAAATGTTGTTCTGAACCCTAGCCCGATTGAAAAGAAAACATTCTAATATCATCTGTTGCTAAGACAATTATTTTTATTTTAAAAAAAATGTTGTTCTGAACCCTAGCCCGATTGAAAAGAAAACATTCTAATATCATTTGTTGCTAAGACAATTCATTTTTTATTTAAAAAAATGCTGTTCTTAAACCTAGCCCGATTGAAAAGAAAACATTCTAATATCATTTGTTGCTAAGACAATTCATTTTTATTTTTAAAAAAATGCTGTTCCGAACCCTAGCCCGATTGAAAAGAAAACATTCTAATATCATTTGTTGCTAAGACAATTAATTTTTTATTTTAAAAAATGCTGTTTTGAAACCTAGCCCGATTGAAAAGAAAAAAAAAATTCGAATGTACTTCATTAACCACGAAAGGACGTGTATCTAAATCGTATATTTTTCCAAGCGCAATCATGTGAAACATAAGATTTCGGCATAAAAACCGATTCGTATAAGAGAATCGTTACAGTAGCTTTCAGCGAGTCGTGGTGTCTGGAGTTATATCACTAGTGGCAGTGTCGTTTTTGTCCCTCGGGCGTATGTCGTATGGAAACACGAAAGGTGTCTCCTTCTTCCGAGTGAATCAGTAACAACGCACGAATATACGACATATCGTCACGATTTATTCCAAGGAGAATCATTGCAGCTGCGAAATTCTTCAAAAAGAATAATTGCACTGCGTATATCTACATATTTAGTGTTTGTAAACATTGTTTTCGGTTTCTGATATTCTCGGTTTACTGTCAGCATCAGTTCCCGCCAAAAACAAATGAGTTAAGCAATGATGAGAGAGAGATAGATAGATAGATAGATAGATTGTATTTACCTCGTACCCCACCTGCACGGGTTAGGCACAAGGCCCTATTAACGTGGGGCCACCCACAAACCGAAGCTCATGGGTGGCAGGTGAAAAATTGCGTCGATCCGGTCGGCATTCCCCCTCAAGGGGAGCGCCTCATGCACTGGGCAATAAACCCAGCCATGTCCCTTTAAATCGAGGAGGCAGGTATTGCCTAGGGGGATAGCCCCCTGGGATCGACGCTATTAACTTGTAAAGATCCAGGGCCGAAGCCACTGGACCCCCACCACGAGGGCGGGTTTATATATATATATATATATATATATATATATATATATATATATATATATATATATATAGAGAGAGAGAGAGAGAGAGAGAGAGAGAGTTAAATTAAAATTATTATACTTTTTACATATTGATGTATTGCAATAGTTTTTTAGTAAACATATCAATTAATTAATTCAATTATTATTAGTGAAATAGATCACTAATTAGGACTGCCTGTTCTAGTAGTGACCACCCCAATCGGAGTTTAACAGGTTTGAATTTAGAGTTTTCCTTCTCATAAAATAGTTGTCTAACCAAGGTTAAAGAGCCAGGTCTGCCCTACTATTTACCCATAGCTAGAGTAATTAGCATAGAGTAGCTGGATTCCTACCTTTCCCAATGGTATTAGCGCTATGTGAACTGTAGCTTTGTCCAGGATTTGAACTGGGGTCGAGGAATCCATTTCCTAGAACTCTAACCATTAAACCATATCATTATCATACTGTGGTATATCCACAGGTCCAGCTGGTAAAATGATATTAGCTTCGTAAAATTAACATACAAAATATGATTAGCAAATACATTGTTTGCAAACACCAGCATTTCTAGAAGTAATAATGTTTTGCAAAGATTCTCGGACTTAGGGTCGGGTTAGTTCAGTCGGTAGAGCGTTCGGCTAGAAACCACAAGGTTCCTAGTTCGATACCAGCCCTCGCCAACGCAGTGTATGAGTAGCACAGGGATCTGTGCGGTAAAGTAAGGAGCTGATGGTAGGTGTGGTGCTTCACCTAAGACGTAAAAACAATCTCCTTGGTCTAGCGCTAGTGAAAAGGAGATAGACACGCTCGCTGATTGGCCGATACCGACTTTAGGCCACCCCGACCACCTTACTTACTTTTTTATAATTATCAAGTAGTTTATGTGTCCCATCGTGGTGTAATGGTTAACAGACTAGTCATGCGCATCCATTATTACTGAAAAGCGAGTTCGATCCTCGCTGGATTCCCCATAGTTTCGACCTTGTGTCACATCCTATCTGTTGTGAACGGTTTGGGTAAATACCTAAGGGTGTCCCAGTACAGTGTAATGGTTAGCAAGCTAGTTTCGCAGATCCATTACCACTGAAAAGCGAGTTTGATCCTTTTTGAATGAAGCTAATTAGGTGGATAATCTAATACAAACAACAGAGACCTCTGTACCTGACTAAACAAATCTTACACCCCTATTGGCGGGGATAGAATTTATAGACTGAATCCCCTGCAAAAGGGCAAGCCTCCACCCCCATTAAATATGTTGTACTGAGAATGACACTAAACTGCATCGGATAGTGGGGATATTGGTGATCTGGGCCATGTGGAGTGGTGTAATCGTTAGCAGGCTAGTCATGCGCAACAATTATTACTGAAAGGTCCATTACTCCCAGGTCCAAGCAGATCCATTATTACTGAACAGCGTGTTCGATCCGCGCTGCATGCCTTACACTTGTGCTCTTGTACCACTACCTATCCGTGACGAATGTGTTGGGTAAATACCTACACCCATGTCCCCTCTAATCCGTTACGCTCCCATTTATGAGTAAAATGTTATCATGAAAAACACTTAGAATGCTTGAATGATTACAATTAAAAATCAAGAAGAAATACTCCGTGGTTTAAAAAAAAACTCTGCTTGAATAATACACACAAACAAACAAACACACACACACACACACACACACACACACACACACACATATATATATATATATATATATATATATATATGTATATATATATATATGTGAGAATACGTGCTTAATTGAAGTCATACCTAATTTGAAAATTAATTAGTTGATAATTAATGAATTAGGCGAACACAAAGCGGCTTCCAGTCTATAACTCTGTTGATGAGGCATAATAGGCCGAAATGTACATACAGAGATTGACTTTATCTCGATTTGTTTACGCCTTACATTTGAATAGATATATTCGCCTAATTCATCAATTATCAACTAATTAATTTTCAAATTAGGTATAACTTCAATTAAGCACATATTCTCCCCAAATTGTCGGCTAACGACATATCAGAACAAACTGTTTGCGTACTCTCTCATATATATATATATATATATATATATATATATATATATATATATATATATATATATTATTACCCATGCAATTATTAGCATTTGCATTTTATTTTTGTTTAATGGTATATTAAACCTTGTGGGTTATTTGATATCAAATCTTTTATAAATATATATATTTGTTTAGGAAATAATTTTCATTAACTTCACGTCCATTAATCAATTGGTAGAAATTAATTTAAAGTTTATTAAAAACTACAGGTGGTTGATTTACAGATACTGTCTTCTAGCACCTATATGAGAAAACGTTGAGGCTGATTGCCATAACAGCAATTTGAAGAAAAAGTTCGGGACAATAATATAGTTGTTAGAGCTTGATATCACCAGCCGATTAATCGGTTAGAGACTATTCAACCGATCGTTTCGTCCAAATAAGGGCCTAAGTGGCGTGTTGCGTATTACAGGACCACATTGTACCCGGGCCACAGGCCGGCTAGTCCCCATAATCTTGTCCTCAGTCATTACGAATTACCACCCACGGCCAGAAAATGGCCCTATTGGGAAATCTTTCTCCCATGCAGTCGGTGTATTCTACAGCCCCAGTCGACAGTGCGTTATCACAATTAGATAAAATACTTGAAACCATAAAATGGCGTGCAAATTATTTGTATTAGTAATGCTTGATATAATCTCAAAAGTACATCCATACAAAAAACGGTAAATAGAAATGTAAAATGAACGTGCACTTCCTAATCTCGGTAATTTTCACCTTTAGTTGGCTAAATTCCTAGCAAATAAGGCCATTAGAGTAACCTCCCTTGACTTTCACTTTGAAACAAGCCGGTAGCCCTTTTGAAAGTCTCCGTGCGAAATAAAAAAAATCTTAGAAACTGTTTCGAAAACAATACAACTGCATGCTTTAACATAAAAATATAATAAAATGTGTTCTTAATAACAATTAAGTTCATTTCAGATAATGCGCACGCACAATTTAATGCTAGGAATACTAAAGGTGAAAATTACCCTAGGCTCCGGATTCCAACATAAATGTACCCGCGTACGAATAGAAGGTTTCTGAGTTCGACAAGAAATACCAGAAAAAGGTCGGAGGGTAAATCATCTGAAACTTTGTTGGTTGGTTGGTTGGTTGATCTTAACGACATATCAACCCGTCTAGGGTTATGTCTTGCCTAGCGGTTAGGAGGTAGTATACGTTGTGTATCTATATTTACACTTTTGTAATAATTGGTTTTAACAATGTGTTAGCATCATTGGGGATCATGTTATACAGTATTGATTAGGTTTTTATCAATATTCTATTGTATAATTTTATTTCCTTCAAAAAGGACAGAATTTTTTCTATGTTGACTTAAAAAAATAGATCTTTCATATTGTTTACATTAAAATAAAAGTTTCTGATGTGAGCAAAAACCCTGCGTTCTATGAATAAGTGTTTATAACAAAAAAGAACTCAGATGACAATAATAATAGGACCTTATTTGAAGAAAATGATTTCAGAGGTAAACAGGTAGTGAACTTTGGAATATTCCATCATACAGGTATAAAAAAAAAAAAAAAAAAAAAAGTTGATACGGCTGTGGGATATTTTTGGTAGGCAAAGAGTTAGGTATTACACTTATACTTTGGACTGTTACACATTCACATTTTTGCTTACAGAGTTTCAATGATGTAGAGATTTTTAATAATTGATAAATAATACAGTCTATTTTGATTGTATAATGTTCCAATTGAAATAATAATATCCTGGTATCTTTGATTCAGAAGAATATTGACTTTTTATTAAAAAGAAATATGTAAGCATGCTTTTACGAAAACTAAATGGGGCACGTCAGAAGCCAAGAAAGTTTTGGATATTGTGGCC
>CM042146.1:89020104-89022604 GCA_023376005.1 Doryteuthis pealeii | reverse complement strand
TAAAAATGTAATTTTAATAAATATATGCTTAGTATTATTGGTTTGGTTTTATTTTAATGAATATAAACAAAAATCTCTTCAATTAATCTTAAATGAAATCCATTAACAAGAAAAGATAAGTGTCATTTTATTTTTTATTTCCTATTTTAACTAAATACTTAAATTAGAAAAAATGACAATGAAAGACGAGAGTGATGGAGGAGTAAATTTCAGTTGTTCTATTTTTCGATTATACACTCCTCTGTTTCAAATCGTTTTATCTGCATTCTTATTTAGTTTCATTCTAATACTTTTCTAATTTAATACGATATTTCATTACATTAAAACTTAAATACTTGCACCCAGAGGGTGCATATATTTGCTAGTATTTGTAATATTTGCTTTTATTCCTGTCTATGCTTCTCTGTGATTCTTTCTATGTTGACGTGATAACATTAATATCTATACTACGAGGGTGTGTCAAAAAGTAATGTCATTTTGTTTCGTACAGCTATAATTACCAACTCACGAACATGTATCATATATCACAGTAAAGCTGGTCCTCTGTGAATCACATCCCTACTTCTCCACATAGTCACCGTTTCTCTCAATACCAATGTTCCACCTTTGAATGACAGCATGTATCCCTGCCTCGTAAAATTCTGTTGACTGTTTTCTGAGCCTCTTCCTCGCTACAGATTTCACTTACTCATCACTGAAATAATGTCTGCCTCTCTTCAGCCCCAAGAAAGACGGTTTGAGAAGTAGACATTATTCCAGTTGCGTGAAAGTGAAAATTGTAGTGAAGAAGTGGATCAAAGGACAAACAACAGAATTATACGAGGCAGGGATACATAATCTCATTCGAAGGTGGAACATTACTATTGATACAAACGTTGACTATGTGGAGAAGTGGAGATGTGATTCCCAGAGGACCAGCTTCACTGTGATATATGATACATGTTCGTGAGTTGGTAATTATACCAGTCCTAAAAAGTGGTATTATTTTTTAACTAACCCTTGTAGTATTCATGGCCACCTAAGTGACAACAATATACCCAGTAATTTTGCAATCACATTGAACTTAGATAAACATTAATGTTGGTTTGTATTTTCTTGCTTATGTCGAATACTTCCTTGATATTATATGTAAGTTATCACGTTTTATGTGTCAAGATTGAAAGAAGAAATAAAAAAATATTCTTCTACGTGTTCATTAGAGCCTAAAATGTAGATAAGAGCAAATAATCAAATGTTGTAGGAATATTGGAAGAGGTTACACACACACACACACACACACACACACACACACATGCAAGCACTCATACACACACAAAATATAATTGGTAAGCATACCTTTAGATAAAATCTAGATAAATTTTGATAAAATATAAAAACGTTGATTATACCAAAATCAGAGTGAATCCAGCAAATTCTTATTTTCCCTATATATATATATATATATATATATATATATATATATATATATATATATATATATATATATATATATATAATTACGCGATCCGCACTTTAATAAATACTGAACTCTAAGGAGATCCAGTAAAACGGTACTCAGGACATGAAAAATATGAATATATCATATAAAATGATATTTGAAAAAAAAAAAAAAACAAAAACAAAAGAACGATTAATAATTTCACGAGTTTAATCATATATATAAATATACATATACATAACACACACACACACTCATATATATGTGTATGTGCGTACGTATATATGTATTTAAGTCTCTCTCTCTCTCTCTCTCTCTCTCTCTCTCTCTCTATATATATATATATATATATATATATATATAATTTGTGTATGTGTGAAAATGTGTATGTATATCTACATAAAAAGGTATATATAAATATCATACGCATGCACACACAAACACATATATATGTGTATGTGCATATGTATATATTTATTTAAGTGTGTATATATATGTGTGCAAATATGTGTATGTGTTTCTATATAAACAGGTAGTATTTTTCTGTCTTTCAGTTTTTCCGTTTCCTCGTCAGCCTCAGGCTACGTGGCCTATACCAATTATGAATCATCTTACCCCAAGGGTGATTTCTTGTGCAAAAGGTAAGTAGCTAGCAGAGTTACATGGTGTTTCCACGGCACCAACTATGTTATAATATTTTTAAACATTTTTTGCATGTAATTACTACGTACAACATGTACACTTGGATTGTAGCTTCTATATTAAAACCATAAAACTATTTCTTAGTATAGATGCGGGTTCGTAAGCGTCGACTTTTTTCCATCAGGGACAATTTATGCGAATCTGTTGGATGTACAGGATGTATCAAAAAAATATCCAGATTCAAGCTGTATTTACCAAGATACGAATGAACAATAAATGTATTGTTAATTTTTTCGTTATACAAGGTGTGTCAAAAGTACAAATTTTACCATCAAAGAAGTGAAGAATGAATGGAAGGTTAATTTTTTCAGAATACAAGGTGTGTCAAAAAGTACAGAAAATCTCGATAATTTTTCGAAC
>CM042146.1:88977604-89017604 GCA_023376005.1 Doryteuthis pealeii | reverse complement strand
TCGTTCTCTCTCAACTTGCCTATTCTTTTCTGTCTCTCCCCTTACAACTGGAGTGCTTATATTGTCTATGTGGCTTAGCCGTGCAAATTAGACATTCTGCATATCCCTACACCCATTTCGCTTTAAATACCGATCATTGGATCTAGTTGGAAAATATCAAACTTCTTAGGACACGACTCACTCCATTACTCACTGCATGGATATCCCATTGTTATAGGGAGGGTCAAACATTTCACTTTTTTTTAACTCAACATGAATTAAAATTCAGGAAAAATGAAGGAAATGTTTTACAGTTTTAAACCGTGGTATTTTATAAATAAAACAATTAGTAAATGTCAAAATGGCGCATTTTTGACGTTTTTTGTCTCTTCAACATTGACTTTTAGCTCAATCGGTAGAAAATCAATTAAGGAATCACAAGGTTCCGGTTTCGATACAGGTCCTCGCCAACTCTGTGTGGATAAAGCACCATCTAGGGCTGAGGGTATGTGGTGGTGCTCAACGACAATCTCCCTGGTCTAGCTCTAGTAAGAATGGGATAACCTCCCTCGGCTGATACCGAAAATAGGCTACTCCACTGATTAATTACTTCTTACTTCATTTTTATGATTAGACAATTCAAGAAATTGTTTTATTTATAAGTTTAGGTTCTATTCTTAAGCGAAGAAATCATAAGTGTCAATTCACAATTATACATTGATTTTAATATTTTAAATTAAGTGGGAGGTGCCGTAAAAGAACAAATCATTATGGCCCAATAACGCATTGATCAAACATTACGCATTCCTTTATACTCAAACATGAACAACTACAGTGTGAAACATTTCAAACGCCTTGCGCTGTCAAACATTTTCTCATGGAAAGTGAAGCGATCATTAGTTGATTGGTTGGTTGGATTGTTCGTTTTTGATAGGGCCACGTGCAAAAAGACAACTTAAAAAAAGAAACAATACAAAAACTGTAAATATGAACGTACAATAACCGTTATTCCCTAACCTATAGGCATAAAATAAGCCTTGGCGGTTGGCATGCCTTTTAAATCAGTCAATCAATCAATCCATATACTAAAAAGTTTACGTGAAAATATATAAACGTGGCATAATGATGATGATGATGATGATGATGATGATGATCATCATCATCATCATCATCATCATCATCATAATCCTCCTCACGTCGTGCCGGCAGTACGGCTATCCATGACAATCTCTCGCCAGCCATCCCTATCGATCATCGCCCACTGAGTTGTCTTCTGTACCGCATCCCTAATCCACGCAGAATTGATCGATGTAGCCCCTTGCTAGGAAGCTCACACTAGCGTCCCCACAGGAGAACGTCACTTATAAGTTTCCTCATTGCTTCTTCCGCAGTGTCCAACATGTCTTATCCGTACTCGAGTGGTTTGAGTAATAGAGGGCAAATGAACGTGGAGCTGATGCCTTGTGAGGTGTTGTTTCCACGATTTGTCTAAGACCGCACGCAGCATTCTTGTGCAACTCCAATTTAGTTTGTTCTCTAGACATTTCGTTAGGGTCCAATTGGTGCAGCCGGGCACTAGCACTGATACAAATATGACATAAAAGAGTTGTCGCTTTGTTATCAGTGAGATCAGGACATACCACGACGTTATAATGGGAAGAGAGAGAGAGAGAGAGAGAGAGAGAGAGAGAGAGAGAGAGAGAGAGAGAGAGAGATTAGGAGATGATGATGAGGGCTTCTTAGTTATTCTCTTGTCTACTTGTTCCTGGCATTTTCCTTTGTTGGGGTTCTTCTGTGGGGTGTTTTTCCGGGTTGATTCTACTTCTTGTTGATTTAAAAAATAGTTTTATTTAAACAACCCCAGTCCAAACCGCACCGAGAAGCAACATCTCAAAAGAACGTCTTCTTTCAAAGAGTAATTAGTCGCCACTGAACTAAAAACTTCAAACTTCTGTCTCATGCTTCTTCTGACGCGTTGTTCGAGGGGTTAAAACAGCATGTCACCACAATTCAATCTCATTCAAAAATATCTAGCTACAGTACTTACATAATTCATACGATACCTATGAATTACGTAACTGACAACATGACCGCAACTCTCCCCACTATATCTCGTTTATGTGAATGATACATTTTTGACTTTGCATGTAGATTTTGATATGTAAAATTTCGAAAACATGGGAGAATAATATTTGTAAGATTAGGTTTCTTCAGTTGCGTAATTAAGCCTTACAAGTTACTGTAACAAAATGTATCTTACTATGGTAGCAGAGGCGTCATCCGTATGACTATGCTAAATTTTTAATCCTGAAACGAATTATGAATAAAACATGCACACAGAAAATAGATAACACGAGCTTTAGTTTAACAGACGTTGTCTTTTTATGTCTTCATATATTTTACGTACTAATCGATAATTTAAGAATATGCCTATGCGATCTTTTTGGTCAGGAGATGGCATAGGCGCAAAACTGACGGTTACCAAACACTATCGATTTTGTGCCTACGCTATCCTAACACACACACACACACACACACACACACACACACACATATATATTTATTTATATGTCGTCGACCAGAGTTCGAATCCTGTAGGATTCTGATTGTATTTCGCATAGCACTAACACTATTGGGAACGGTATGCATCCAAATAATGTCCCTCTGCCTATGGTTAAATGAGAGGGTATACTATTTAACCTTCGTTCGGCAACCAGTCTAGAAGGAAAATTTGGAATTCAAACGTGTTAAGAAATTAACATTGTATCACATCCTTCTCGTGCGAAGGGGTCGGTATGCACACACACACACACACACACACACACACACACACATATATATATATATATATATATATTTACCAACCCCTCCGCACGAGTAGGGGGCGACACAAGGTCAATTTCTTAAGCGGAGTTAAGCAGGTTTGAATTCAGGGTTTTCCTTCTCCTCGACCGGTTGCCTAACCAAGGTTAAACAGCCCAGTCTGTCCTACTATTTACTCATAGCTAGAGGGAGAGTAGGATTCATACCTTTCCAAGGGTATTAGCGCTAAGTAAAATGCAATTACCACATCCAGGATTTGAACTCGGGTCGACGAGTCCATTTCCCATGAATTTAACCATTACACCACGCGCTTCCCAATACATATACTATATATATGTCGCTTTGTTATCAGTGAGATCAGGACATACCACACACACACACACACACACACACACACACAAACATATATATATATATATATATATATATATATATATATATAGTCATCCACATACACCGTGTTTCGACGTATCACGTCTATTCAGTGTGGCTAGACATTAGCAGACTACCTCCAGTCGAGATGGAAACCCGATCGAGTTATTAACCACTCCGCCCTCAGCACCTACAGACTGGAACGAGGATTTTAACTGATAAATACATACTTGCGTATATATGTAAAGGGTGTCATAGACGGCTCCATCCATTTTATAGAAGAGTGTTGCCTTTAAACGTTGTCAACGTAATTCCCTTCAAAATTTTCACCCACCAGTGGTGCGTGTATATATAGACATCCACATACACCGTATTTCGATATATGGGTGTGTTTAGATAAAAACACTTTTCTGTTAACTACTTTATTCTTCCCTTAAAACCTTAGCTGCTACATCTCTGATATGGTATGCGTCAGAATTCCTGCTTTTGTTTCAATATGAATATAACTAAAGGTTCTCTGCATTTCAAATGATTTACTATGAAAATACATTGCAAATGATTTATTATGAATAATCCATTGTAAATAATTTACTATGAAAATGCATTGCAAATGATTTACTATGAAAATGCATTGCAAAGGATTTACTATGAAAATGCATTGCAAATGATTTACTATAAAAATGCATTGTAAATGATTTACTATGAAAATTTGAAAATGCATTTACTATGAAAATGCATTGCAAATGATTTACTATAAAAATGCATTGGACATGATTTACTATAAAAATGCATTAGAAATTATTTACTATATAAATGTATTGTCGCTTAAAGAGACGATGAATTGCATAGTCTTACTTGTAGCATTTGTCTCTCTCCTTGAAATCTCCTTGGAATCCCCGAGAGTAATAACGCAAATATCTTCAATCAATCTCTTATCCGGTGTATGTTCTTTGCTCTGACCGGCGCCTGGCAGATATTAATTGATGTTATTTTGAATGGATGTCTATTGATAAAGTTACCCTCAGATCGATGAGGACCAGATTCGAAACACACCCAAGATTAAATCGAACAGTCACTAGACACGATAATCTGGGTTTGTGGTCAGCCATCTTAGAATATTCAGCGGAAAAAAATCACTGGTTTAAGATAACTACATATTTCTGCAAGTCTTATCAATTCTTTGTGGTATATCTGTGGACATTTATTTATAAGTTTGTCAATGTATGTGATAATCGGTATCCTTCTAAAGGATAAAGGTTACAATGAAATACATACCTTGGTGATAAAGCAATATTTAGTTTGAAAAGAAAGGTTACGGGTATTTCGATGATTATTTAGACCATCATCAAAAGTTTCATTTTTGGCGACATTGTTAATATCAGAATTCATTCAATTAAAATCTACCATTATTGCATAGACCTTTTCTTCACTTATTGTCGTCTTATAATAGTTCTGCTTTTAAGCTAGATCGGGTATTCCACTAGGCCTTTCTTCTATTCTGTTTGTCTGTGATGTATTCTTGGGTGTTTCTTCATGTTTGTGACCGTTGTTGTTCTTAGTAACGAATACAAGACTTGTAATATTAATCAACACGCTTGCAAGAAAATAATATCTTGAAAATATGTCTGCCTCCTTCAAAGAATTCCGCTAATTCTCCCTTTTTAAGTCTACCTCCTGTTCTCCTGAATCGCTTTAACTTACCGCAGACCAAGTATAAAGTTAGCGAAAGCCCATGCCCTGTAAATTTACTTTTACGTTTTTATCCATGATTCCGTTATTTTTAATTTCTGCACAACCATATATATCTTATAGGAAACGTGGATCCTTGAATGCTTGAAGATGTACAGAATATGAGACAAATAATAAGATTCATCACTAATGCCATGAACAATTAGAATTAACAGCAGAAGGGCAGACCTTAGCAGAAGTAAACATTCAAAGAGACATCTTCCAGGGTGACTCCCTATCTCCACTGATATTTGTTATAGCATTGATGCCTCTTAATTTTATATTTAGGAAATGTACAGACGGCTACACATTTATCAAATTTACCTAATAAATCACCTTATGTACATGGATGATATCAACATTTTTTGCCAAAAATGAATGAAAGCTAGAAACACTTGTACAAAATATTAGAATATACAGTCAGGGCAAAGGGATGAACTTCGGCATCGACAAGTGTGCAATGATAGTTATATATATATATATATATATATATATATATATATATATATATATATATATATATATATATATATATGTATATATGTATATATATATATATGTATATATGTATATATATATATGTATATATATATTATGTATGTATATATATGTATGTATGTAATATATATATGTTTGTATATATTATATTGTTTATATATGTATATATATATGTATATATATATATGTATATATATATATATATATATAGAGAGAGAGGGGGAGGGAGAGAGATAGCGGGAGAGAGAGAGAGAGAGAGAGAGAGAGAGAGAGAGAGAGAGAGAGAGAGAGAGAGCATACATATAGCGAGAGATAATAATACTAAAAATGCCACTGCTGCTACAGAGTCCACATTCCCCTCTCACAGCTAATACTACTAACAACATCGCACTAACTTCAGATTGACCCTGAAGGTTTACATTTCTGTAAATTCGAAATAATAGCGGCTTTTTTGTCTCTCTTTTACGTAGTGTAAGTATACAACTACGCGAAAAAACGCCTACGAGATCATCCTCGTTTTACAACACATATACACATAACGACATGCGCATACCTGATATTTTGATTGCACATGCGTCAACATTTGCATTTATATCAATAGTTATAGATCTACAAATGTAGGTTCATGCAAGTACATGAATATATCCGGAGCCTATTGATTAAAATATATATTTAATTTGCATGAATATATCTTAAAATAATTTCCTTCCTTTCACCTCAACTTAAATAGGTAGAGAAAGTTAATCACATGAAAGGAAGTTATACACTGAAAATTTAAGGTAAAAATCCAGGGAATAACTACACAACAAGCTACGAATAATTCACAAAAGCATATATGTATACATTAACCAAACGAATAGGATGCGACACAAGGTCATTTTTTGGCGTAGTAGAGCTGGTCTGAAATAAGAGGGTTTGCATTCTTTTAGACCGATTGCCATACCAAGTTTAAAAAGGGAAAAACAAACAGCCTCATCCAGCATTTGAACTCGTCCCGCTGAATCCATTTTCTATGAAGGTCACCGTGACATAACCCAGTATATATATATATATATATATATATATATATATATATATATATATATATATGCGAAGTTTAACAGTATTAAATTCTCTTTTCCTTCTCATAGACTGGTTTCATAATCAAAGTTAAAGAGCTATATTTTCCCATAGCTGGAGGGAGAATAGTTTGATTCTTACCTTTCCGAAGTATATTAGATGTATGTGAAATGCAAGCAGTCCCGTCCAGGATTCGAACATTTCTCACCGGGTTTACTACGACGGTAACCATTACACCACACGACTTTCAAAGTAAATAAATATAGAATAAAACAAAGAAAAATACGTTGAGGCAGTCATTTCTATATTTATTCCCATGCGTCACCTATTAGATAATTAGTTGCCTATTTCATACACCATCTGTAATATCATAAAAGGAAGCAATAATCCTTAAAATATATATTTACCAACCCCTCCGCACGAGCAGGGTGTGACATAAGGTCAATTTCTTAAGCGGAGTTTAACAGGTTTGAATTAAGAGTTTCCTTCCCCTAGACTGATTACCTAGCCATGATTAAAGAGCCCAGTATGCCCTACTGTTTACCCATAGCTGGAGGGGGAGTAGGATTCATACCTTTCCCAAGTGTATTATCCTTAAAATACCAGGAGCTGATCGCAGAAATACCCAATTTTCCAAATTCTTTAAAAAATAAACGAGCCTTGCTATATTTAACTAAATAAACAGCAGACGCCATCCTTGATTAGAAAAGACCAAGTCTGGGTTCTTTGTATTGCCCTCTGTATAAAAATAGATTTAATGGCCACGCCGATATTTTAGCACGAAAATTACACATTTGACGAGAGTGAGTAAAAAATAATGCCATTTTATAGGACAGGTAAATAATAAAAATGTATCATACACACAAATGTGTGAATCACATTCCTACTTCTCCACATAGTCAACATTTCACTCAGTAGCAATGAATGAGAGCATATATCCCTGCCCCGTAAAATTCTGTTGACTGTTCTTTGAGCCAGTTCTTCACTACAAACTTCACATCCTCGTCATTGGAATAATGTTTGCCTTTCAAACCCTATTTCATGAGGCCGAAGAGATGATAGTCTGAAGGCGCTAAATCTGGTGAATATGGAGGAAGCGGTAAAGTTGTCCACCTGAATGAGGCGATTTTCTCCCTTGTCCTAATGCTTATGTGTGGTCGAGCATTGTCATGCAGTAGAAGAACATTGCCAATCAGCAAGTTGGGTCTTACACGTCGGATTCTTGCTCTGAACCTCGTTAGGGTCTCAATGTAGGCCTTAGTTTTATAAAAACAACTTCACATGCAATAAAGAAAATGGCATTACTTTTTGACTCACTCTCGTATATTTAAGAAATATGTAATCTTCCAAATTCATCAAAAAATATCGAAAGACCCTGGCTACAAAAAAAAAAAAAAGAAAAAAGAAAAACACCAGATGTCAGCCATGATTACAAAAGACCAAGCACGGTTACTTTGGATTGCCCCGAGTGTAAAAATAGATTAAATGGCGACGCCGACATTTTAGCGGGAAAATTACACATTCCGTGGAAGTGTATATTCATAAGAACTAAGAAAGCCACCTGTCAGAATAACTTCTGTAATGTGGGTTAGTAGGTCGTCAGATGAATGTCTTCTGGCTCAGCAATCAGAGGATTGCTCTCAATAACTGACATTTAGACTATTACCTGTAATTATATGAAGTAAGATGGCAGCTGGTATCAATAATTGCACTGATTTTCTGCTCCGAATGATAATGCACTTGAAAGAGAGTTGTATGATCTTTCACTGATAGTTTCAATTATTATGAGCGCAATTACGTTACCGTATTTGGTTATTTTTAGTGACTGCCACCTTTTTTTTAATAAGAGTTTGCGATGTATTGTGGAGCGTTAGGATCCATGAAAATCCCTCTTAAGTTAACCACTGCTATAAATAAATCAAAGTGGAGAGAGAGAGAGAGAGAGAGAGAGAGAGAGAGAGAGAGAGAGAGAGAGAGAGAGAGAGATTACTTCAACTAAGGAATGATGTATAAGGTAGCAGTAATTACAGGCCGATCTAAATCCTATCGTAAAATGGCTAAAACGATAGAATATCTCAATTCCTCTCGTCGAGTTGACAGAATAAATATCTAATGCACCATTGATTCTTGCAGTTCGGCATTTCGTTTTTGTAAGAATCTCAGTGACCGGAATGCAAAGGCGTTTCTAAATCAATCGATCCAGCTCTCTACGGTAGCCTTTTCAACTCGAGGACGGCAAGGGTTAGCGGAAGGATTTCAATTTATGCCTGTCACAGTCCGGTCGGGGGTTGTTCAGGTGGTCGTCAGGGAAAACCGGCAGATGGAAAAATAGATGAGAACAGAAGGCATTGGAACGTGTTTGGTAGGCCATGAGAGAAGCCAATGCAATCGCACATACCCTCATCCTCCTTTACGACGACGACGACGACGATGGCAAGAAAAGCGTCTATTTCATAAATAACTGTTTCAATGTCTACCTGGTGACAGGAGGTCCGGGAGGCGCGGTGTTTAAAACCTGGCATTGAGATACATTAACAAGCTCACGGCAACTTCCGTTTTTATTTACACATCAAAGAGTCGGTTCTTGATTGAGGAGAAAACCGACAAGGTACGTTGTCAATTACAAGACTTTAGCGATTTCCTGTGTTTTTGTTTTCGCCTGGAAACAAACTACCTAGCCGCTTTGTTGAGAGCCGGAATCAACTGCAAAGAATGTTTTCAACATTCATAGTATTTTCATGCAAAGAGAATTACGCTAAGTGTAGAGTATTAGACTGAAGAGCCCGGAGTCTAGCTTTCAATGTAGAAATTATTTTAAGGAGTGGCGCTTTGAAACATCCATGTTAACTGAACAAGAGTACTGCACGTTAAATTCGCAGACGATATATATGTGAATGTAATAATTTAGCACCTTGTAAAGAGAAATATATATATATATATATATATATATATATATATATACAACAAAAATAAAACTAATTATCTACTACACCAATGCAAAAGATCAAACCTCCTCATTAAAATAACACGAACTCCCCTAAAATCCCCTAAGCCAAACGAATGTAGTCTATAGATTCACTTGCCCATTCCGAGGGTACCACTCAGAAAATAAACCATACATTAATAGCTACATTGGCCATACAACTACAACACTCTCCCACCGCCTCACATACCATATCTCCGACACTAGCGCCATACAACAACACTTGATTAAAAAAAACACCCAGAAAAATCCACCTCCCCTGATATTAGGAAAATTCTAATCGAAAACACCAAAATTATCTACAAAAATAATAATAAGAAATGCCTTCAGATCCGTGAAGCAATATGCATAAAAGATTAAAAAATCTAACATCAATAAAATAGCATTTAAAGTCGGATACCACATATTGAATAACTTTAATAACTAACACACTTATCTTTCACCCCCTTCATAAAAAAATAATAGACTCTCCAAATTTAATAAAAAAAACTAAAAAAAAATGAACTAAAACCAACTTTAAAACCCCATGATGAAGACTGGCGAAAGAGTCGAAAGCGCTCGGGATAACAGTATAGGAAATATCCTATATCAAATGGATCCAAACACCAAAAAGATTGCCAAACGACTGGAAAAAATACAGATCCAAAAAATGAAGAAAAAGTACTCCGTGTTATTCAATAACACATGCCTGAAGAAATATATATATATTCTTTTAACTTATATATATATATATATAACAATGACATTTTCTTTATGAAAAGCGAATGCAAATATGCTTAATGCCTTTAGGGAAGACGACGTGTAGGATGGGACGCAAAGTCAAATTCTGAAACGGAATTTAACAATTTTGAATTAAAAGTTTTCCACCTTCCAGACTGTTTGCTTAATAAAGGTGATTCTTATATAGTGATACAGGTCAGCCGTAGTGAGAATTCGATGTATACTTATGGCATTGTGTCTAATAATATTGACATTTTTTAGCAGAATTTAGAATTCATGTTTTTTTTCTTTTTTTGACTTTTTTAAGTCCCGTATAGAAACTAATAAAAATCTTCTGATATAATTATTCAGACTCTTAGCTTTATAGAAAAATAATGTTTATATGTTCATTTTTTTTTCAGATTTAATAAAATAAAATAGGGGGGGGTCGTAAAAATATTTCCCCTAATATATTTCAAGGAAAAACCTTTCAAACATATTTTCATAAACAGATGGTTAATTACCGAAAATTTCATGAAAATTTGACTATTAGTTGCTTTTTCATAGAATTTTTTAAAAAGCCGGTAGTCAACTCGTTTTTGGCTACTGTAAATTTTAATTGATTTAACGGTGCAAAAAGGTAAACATTGTTTTCATTCATAATTTTCATTATTTCCGTAAGGTGAAACTTTTTTTTAAATCATCAGGAGTTTTTAATGTTTCTTTTTTTTGAATGGTTAAAAAATTTTGAAGATAATATTAACCTTTATTCAAGTTTTATTGTGTTAAATATAAATCCAGTTAGCAATTTTAAAATAATAATTGTATGTGTTTATTTTATATCCACTTTTTTTTAATTTGAAGAATTTTTTTGTTTACAACATTGAGAATGATATTTAAAAAAAAACTTTTTCGTACGTAAGACAATTTTAAATTCAGTTTTTAATTGATTGTTGTTATAAATAAAATGCAATATTGTAATTTTTTTGAGCTCTGAAACAAAAGTAACAAAGAAACCAACTAAACATTATATTTCGCGTTTTAATTCAAATTTCCCACATGTATTAGCCCTATGCGAAATGCAAACAACTTCGTCCAGGATTTGAACTCGGGTCGATTTCCTACGACTCTAACTCTTATACCACGCGCCTCCATGTTGTGTATATAAGAATAAAGAGGATAACAGTCCGACAATTTCAAATAATAACAGATTTCCTAAGGTTTTACGAATACTGAAAGCGCAAATAGTTTGAAATATCAATTAGTATTTATATATCGGATGTTCCGGGAAATATTTTGGCTTAAGGCACATTTTAACTCAGATATTAGAGGCAATGACATGTCTGGTAACTTTACTCTTTCAATTCACAAGGTCGGGCAAACACTGACCATATAAACAATGATTAAATATTCGCCGCTAGCAGAGGTTGTAAAACCATTTAGAGTCTATTGAGGGTATCGCCCGGCTGTGGCAAATTTTGCTACCAAACTTGGAAGTATTGCTGAGCGGATACTCACAGATTATGACTTATGACTTTTGAGGGACCACGGAAACTTATATAAGTCTGAGAATAATTTTATTTTCAGGTGGTCATGACACATCCAAAGACGTACGATTGCTTAGAGCGACGTGGTGATTAGTCTCTTTGCTAAACAGTTACACTAGCTCATTTGGGACCAACATTTGATTCAGACATTATCTTATTAAGTCCTGGACAATGCATACACTTCAGACCATATGCAAACATCTTACTTCTTTTTCTTCAATAAAAAAAAAAAAATAATAATAATAATTGGGACTTCAAGGTATAGACGGATCACCTAATCCCGGCCAGGGGACCAGACCTATTATTGATTGACAAGAAGAGAGAAGCTGTCATTTCGTGGATTTTGCCGTCCCGGCCGATCATCAAATGAAAACGAAAGAAAACGAAAAGATAGACAAATATTTAGACCTTGCCAGAGAACTGAGAAAACTGTGGAACATGAAGGTGTAATTTGGTATCATTGAGCGGCTCCCAAAGTTCTGGAAAAGAATTTGGGTGAATTAGAAATCAGAGGAAGAATAAAGACCATCTAAACTACAGCACTGATAAGATGGGTTAGAATACTCAGACGAGTCCGGGAGACCTGAGGAGACTTGCTGTCACTAAGCTTCCAGTAATTTACCAGCTACAGCAGGTGTGAAAAAATCAATAATAATAATAATAATAATAATAATAATAATAATAATAATAATAATGAGTTGAGGTACATAGAGCAATCCCCAAGGACATATAAAAGAGAATAGAGTAGGTATTTACCAAACCTTTTCGCCACGGATAGAATGTAACAGAAGGTTACTATTCAGTAGTAATTTTTTCTGCAGATCGATAAATATTACGCTATGATGGGTCACCTTGAATGGAGTAACTTCATCTTCGAGGAAATATTGAAACTGGCCACACTCTAGAACAGATGAATTCGGCAAGATTATTTAAATTTCCAAAGTCAACATTGTAGAAGAACACTAGTTATACTATTTAACCCGTAACTGGGAGACGATCGGGTTCATACCTTTTCCAAAGATATTAGTCTGAAATTTAAACATAATAGCGTGGCTAGGATGACGCAGCCCAGCACATTAGCCGCTACGCCACGGGAGAAAAAAAAACCAGCAAAAATGCACCATTTTGACAGATATAGATTTTAATTTATAAAATTATACCATTTTCAAGATTGTAAAATAAATAATACTAGCAAATATATGCACCCTCCGGGTGCAAGTATTTGAATTTTAATGTAATGAAATATGTTAAATTTGAAATACTTTTGAAAGTAAAGAATAAAAATCCAAATAAAATGATTTGAAACAGAGGGGGTATAATCGAAGAATAGAACAACTTTGAAACTAAGTCTTCCATCATTTTCCATCACTCCCTACTTTTATTGCTGAATTTTCCTAATTTAACTATTTAGTTAAATTAGGAAGTAAAGAATAAAATTACTGTTATTTCTTTATATTAAAGGATTTCTTTTAAGATTTATCCCCGAGTTTTTTGCTCATATTCATTAAGAAAAAAACAAACAATTAGAAATCAATAATACCAAGCGCATATTTAATAACATTAAACTTTTAATATCAATATGCAAATTAGCTTTCCTGTTCACACTGTAACCCGCTATTTTGTTGCATATATAAATACAATTGCATGTTATTAGAATGTAGATAAAGTCAAAAGTATTAATAAGGTATAACAATTTTATCAATAACTGAGGTTTAAATAAAAATAAATTCATGGTGAATGTGACGTCAATAACTAAGGGAATTGTGACTTGAGTAGTGATTTAGTTTCGGCTTCAGACAGACAAACACACAATCTCCATTATAATAAGATATATATGCAATACTAACCTGTTCAACTCTCACTTACTCTCCACAGTCGTCGCAATTCAGAAAATAAAGATATGATATATTTTTATACATGTTTTGATCTTTCTTTCTTAATTCCAGCTGTAGTATACAACTCGATACCAAGAACTTAAGAAGCAGTATATTACTGAATTAACTAAATATTGAGATTATGTATGTATGTATTGTTCACACGCACTCAATATCAACAGTCAATCCAGCATAAACACATTGAAGATTTTTATTCGTGGTAATGAAAAAAAAACACTAGTTCATTTAGTGATGTCTCTGTTCATGGTGTATTAAATTCTTTGTATGCGAAAAGAAAATGTGATATATTGTAAAGAATAAACAAATCAATAGAATAACTTGGCGAGAATCAGTTTTGTTTTTCTTCAATAAGTAGCCATCTCTAATATTTTTCCTACTTGTTTATACCTACTCAATTATTTACTAGAGTCGACTTGACTAGATATGTTTACTACGAGGGTGAGTCAAAAAGTAATGCCATTTTGTTTAGGACAGGTATAATTACCAACACAGGAACATGTATCATACATCAAAATGAAACTGGTCCTCTGAGGATCACATCCTTACTTCTCCGCATAGTCAACGTTTCTCGCAATAGGAAAGTTATACCTTCGAATGAGTGCTTGTATCTCAGCCCTGTACAATTATGTTGACTGTTCTTTGAGCCACTCCATCACTAGAGATTTCACTTTTCATACTCACCAGACATAAGACCTTTGGACTATTATCTAGTCGGTCCAATGAAAGAAGTTTTGAGAGACAAACATTATTCCAGTGGCGAGGAAGTGAAATCTGAAGGGAAGAGGTGGCTCAAAGAACAGTCAATGGGTTATTAAATCCTTGTAGAATAACAGTAGTCGTTCGATTTAGCCAGTAGCGAGGTACAGGAGGGCTTATATCTTTCCTAAGAGTGTTAATCTCAAAGTGAATGTAATAGCCTGACTGGAATAATGATTTATATATTTTATAATGATTTGCAGTCCATAACTTTAGTAACTACGCCAAGGGTATTCCACCTAAAATGTTTTGTGTTTTTGTGATATCTACACCCAGGACGACTCTGATTATCTTACATGTCTTGATACTAATCTTTCCTTAAAAAGCGTATTCATAATTGGTGCAATATTCTGTTGCGGACTGTCTTACCTCTTTACCTACTGTAAGTCGCTCACAGGGGCTCTCCCATCACTGCAATCTTACCGTAAGCCGCTGACACATGATTATGTATTAGATAGAAACACTTGATAGGTATACTTAATACACGTATAACTAAAATTATTCGTATTCGATATAACCTTCTGCAAAAATGTCTTAAAAACAACTAGCCACAAACGTAAATATGAAGTTCAAATCAACTCAAAGAACGGGACAAACAAAGAACCGGGTGATATATCGTAATATTTTGTTACAGAATCCCGCAAGAAGACCAGACCTAGTGTTGATAAACAAAAGAGAAAAAACTTGCCAACTGGTGGATTTTGCAGTGCCAGCAGATCACAGGATGAAGCTAAAGGAAAATGAAAAAATGGACAAATATCTGGACCTTGACAGAGAACTGAAAAAGTTATGGAATATGAAAGTGAAAGTGATACCAATTGTAGTCGGTGCACTTGGAACAGTCCCAAAAGGGTTGGAAAAGGTTTTGGAAAGTTTGGAAATCAGAGGAAGGATTGAAACCATTCAGAACACTGCACTGCTGCAATCTGCCAGAATACTCAGAAGAGTCCTGGAGACCTGAGGAGACTTGCTGTCACTCAAACTCCAGTGAAAGACCATCAGCTAATGCTGATGTGAAAACTCAAAAGGAGTAAATAATAATAATAATAATAATAATAATAATAATAATAATAATAATAATAATAACACAACTTCAACGGGAAATAACCTAATGGGTTGACATGCCAAAAAAACCAACATGCCCAAAAATTAACTTATAGTAGGAATGAATAAAAAAGATATTGTGACATTATTCGTTTAATTTTTAAAAAATCCTTCTCTCCGTGAAAATCTGCATTTCTTATCAAATTTTAACGGTGCCGGAACCCATTCTTCGATAGCTGGCAAAAGACAGTCACGCGCCAGATTAGTATAGCTAAGATAAACATATGTTCGGATTAGGTTTATCTCCATCAATCATATGTGAAAGCCGGTGTCCATTTATTTAGAAGGCAAACTCGGTTGCATTTGAAAAATAACGTCTGAACAAATGATCAAATTGCAGAAGCGATTAAAAGTTATACAATATTACCTGGAGCAAATCCTGCTATAACTGTCCAAGTACCTGGCATATTAGAATAAATGTCTCTGTCAGGCGCCCACAGTCATATACCGAGACGACCAAATGTTTGCTGCTGGGCCCCCAGGCAACAGAATAAACAGCAATCATGAACCAGCGTTTCAAGTGTTGGATGCGTTTGTTTATCTACACTGAAGGATTCCAGTCAAGAACAAATCTTGAGACTACTCTTTCTTTGGGCACCGCGTGATGTTATAATGGTTAGAAAGCTAGCCTCGTAAATCAATTACCACTGAGTGGCGTGTTCGAATCTCAGTAGGCGGCTGTCTTATAACAAATATTACGTTTATTTTCGTCACGTCGTGCGTGGAAATGGCTAGCGAGATACACTAGCAGACAATTGATACTTGGGTTTATTCTTTTTAAGTACCACACATTCCTGTCGGTTGTGGCTGTAGAATACGCCAACTACAGTTCTACAGAGGGGTAAGACCTCTCCAATGGGGCCAGCTGTAGGCTGAGGGGGGTGACCCATGATGCTTAAGGTCGGAATCCTTGTGACTGAGAAGTATGTAAGGGCCAACCCCTTACTTGGACTAGAAAGGTGGTCGGAGATAACTGGGATCAATGGGCTGGTCGCATCAAGACCTAGCACATATGATATATATGACCCTATTCCTGTTAATGGCAACCCCCAACTTTTTTTATTATATAAATACTAAACGGTGGTAGCCGAGTGTCCTAGTGACATGGGTATGACGTTAAATTACCTCTATTATTTAGGTTACAATTCTGGAACTCTTGGGAATGTGGTGTACTCCTTCATCACTATTATTCCCAGTCTACTCTGACCCGGAGTGGTAGTACCTGTTAGTGTGTCATATATGGTTTACATAAACTTAAACTTTAAACAGAAACTTGTTTATAGATTGGTCATGGTGTCATTGTTCGTAATTAAAATAATATATAAATAAAAATACAAATATAAAACATATAATATATAAATAGATACGTTATTACTGAGTAGAGGGTCTAATACCCACTAAGTACCCGTTATATAACGCTTATTGTCAAATGAAATGGACACGATGGCGCATGTTCATATACAGGGCGAGGTTGGTTGCATTTCACATAGTGCTAATACCCAAGGAAAAGTATACATCCAACTACTCTCCCTCTAGTTTCCCCTAATCGAGGTGTAATGGATATCAAGCTCGTCTCACAAACTCATTACAACTGAATAGTTAGTTCGATCCTCGCTGGAAGCCTCATGTTTGTAAACTTATGTCACATCCGACCCGTAGTGAACGATTTGGGTATATACCTCCAACTGCTTTCCATGCAGCTATGGGTTTCTAGTAGGGCAGACTAAGCTCATTAATCTAGTATTGCAACTAGTCTTGGAGAAGGAAAACTCTGAATTCAAACACTTGAGCGTGTCTCACGCCCTACTTACTGGGGTGGAGCGGTTGGTAAATAGATACTAGGAGTTACATGCAACTAGACTTGTACGAAATTTAATCTATTCTCATTGTGCACATTATTTCTGAAGCAAGCGTGAAATTTATCAGCCAAAAAGTCGTCTGAACAAGGAATAGCCTAATTTTCCGAAGGATTCTTTGAATCGCAATGCCCATTATCAAAATCCTAGATTGTATCTCAGATTGTATTTTAGATCTCAGTCTTGTACAATCCAAAACAGACAAGGAGGTCATTAGGTGCACACATTTGCTGACAAAAAAAGAAGTAAGAACAGGATTAACTTGGCGCTTGGTAACTATTGATAAGTATTCTCAACAACATAAAAATTTAGACACCCAGACAAATTTCCTAAAATTAATTACACATGTAACGAGTGCAATCAACATATCGGTTCAAAACTCGATTGTGAGTCACAGTACCAATTTTGTACAGATCAGAAAAATGAAAATCAATGAGATTTTCAGTTTTTTACATCATCATAGAATTAAGAGAATAGATATATTGAAATTATTTCGGATTACATGACAGAACAGAAAAATACTGGTCGGCAAGTTGATCTGCTAATTCTACTTTCTCATCTTAAAGGCAATTAAATTGGTTCTGTTAAGTTTTTTTCTAATTCTAATTACTCTAGAAATAAACATTTTTGTCTGCTACTAAAGAAGATTACTCTTTTCTTAAATGTGTCCATTGAAATCTGAAGTTAGAATTTTGCCATAAGGCCAGGTGCAGTTATACAAATTTAAATAGTATAAACACAATGTTACTCTGCATGCCACGGGTGGGTCCCAGTAGCATAGTGGCTAACGTGCAGTACTACGACATCGTAGTAAGCGAGTTCAACAGCCAGTCGTGCTATTGCGATCACGTTCGAATGAATACCATTGGGAATGTTATGAAGGTTATGTTAGACTATGTAACATAACATAAGCTGTAGTCATGAAATAATCCTAGATATCCGAGATAAAATGCTATTAAAATCAATCAATCAATTTACATGACATGTAATATGACATATTGTGACAGGGGACTGCAAACCTTACTAGTGTGACCACACACACACGCACCCCCCACATATATATATATATATATATATATATATATATATATATATATATATAAGGTGTGTCATAAAAGTATCAAGATTGAAGCTGTATTTACTGAGATGGAAAAGAACAATGAATAGAGCTTTATTTTTTTTCAGAATACAAGGTTTGTCAAAACGTACAAAAATTCTTGATAGATTTTTAACACACCTTTTATATATATATATATATATATATATATATATATATATATATATATATATATATATAGTGACAGTTAACTATCCCTTTGATATCACATTGAGTTCGGGTAAAGTTTATGGTCTGAGATTCACGTTAAATATCAAGGTAAACAGATATTTTTATCACGTAAAAATCTGAAAAAGTTAATTTTATATCATATTGCATCAGTGAGTATTCCAATGAATAATGAAAATAAATCAAATTCAACTGAAAACAGAAAAGAAACCATACGATTTCATCTAAAACACAATAGGAAAAACTTTCTTTAGCAGATCTATTAATGATTTATACTTCAGTGCTACCTGCCAGTGGATGGAGTATATATATATAAGGGGCCGGGTTAGCTGTCGGTAGGGCGTTCGGCTAGAAACCACATGGTTCCTAGTTCGATACCGGACCCCGCCAACTCAGCGTATGAGTAGCACAGGGATCTGTGCGGTAAAGTAAGGAGCTGATGGAAGGTGTGGCGCTCCACCTCAGATGCTAAAAACAATATCCTTGGTCTAGCGCTATTGAAAAGGGGATAGACTCCTTCGCTGACTGGTTGATACCGACTTTAGGCCGGCCGACTTATATATATATATACATATATATATATATATATATATATATATATATATATATGTGTGTGTGTGTGTGTGTGTGTGTGTGAAGAGAAATGGAAATGAATCCGATGGTATGTAGTATAGTGAAAAATTTGAAAAAATAAAATGAGTGGTAAGTTTATTAACCAACGCTGCAGTGTTTCAATCTGTTTAGTAGGTCTTCTTCAGGGCTGTGATAAATTTATTATCCTTAAAACAAAAGCCCTGAAGAAGATCTAATAAACATATTGAAACACTGCAGCGTTGGCTAATAAACTTACCACTCATTTTATTTAAACCTATGTTTTTTCAAATTTTTCACTATACCACACACACACACACACACACACACATATATATATATATATTATATAAGGCTAGTGTGGATATGAAGTCAACACCGTTTCGTTACTGAACTTTTCTTTCCTATGCAATTTATAAACGAAGCACTCAGTTTGAAAATCGCATAGGCTTGAAAAAAAGGGCTGTTGACTTCCTGTCCATGCTACCTTAGCTTACATGCTCTATCAAAGATATTGAGCACTATCTACTAATAAATATAGTACTCTATATTACCAAGATTATTATATATATATATATATATATATATATATATATATTGCCTACATTTTATAAAGATTTTAACTTCGTGCCAGGTAACCACCCATCTGATATCTCATTGAGCTTAGATGAAGAGTATTCATGTTAAATAGCCTGCTGTATATATGTTGAAATATTTCTGTATATAAAGTTTTCTGTAAGCCACCACTTTCACTTCTAGATTAAGCGAGGTCACGGGATTTAAACCCCCAGCCAATCAACAGCCCGAATACGTGGTAGTTAACTATTTAATCGCTGATATTGATAGCCGTTCATTTACACGTTATTCGACATTGACGAATGGACCTGCAACCGAAGGCTCATACGCAAGGAACACCAAGAACACCAAGGAACACCAAGTAACAATCAAAGGATCATACCCAACATTAAGGGGCACCAAGGAACAACCAAAGGATGATATTCAACACTGAGGGACACCGCGGGGCAACCAAAGGTTTATTCCATAGGGATCGCGCTCTGCTAAACAGAAAGGGCCTATGCTGGGGAGTGCTCTTGCTTGAAACCAAAGGATGGCCACAAAAATCGTAACAATATATATTTTTATTACCTACCTATCCAACAAAAAATCTCCATCGGGGAGTACAGTAAAACCCTCAAATTCGATGCAAAAAGGAGTAAAAAAAAAGAAGAAAGAAATGAATTCGCAAATGATGTTACACAAGATTAACCAGCGAGAGATCGCTGTACATAAGAAAGAAGATAATAAATTCTACTTTCCCCCGTGACAGGATTTATCGGATTCCGGAACATCCTTAATTGCTACAGCCCGCGGCTACGTTTATCACTCTTTCGTATTCGTCACTCTATCTAGCTACTGTATCAGTCAGAAAAAAGCTTTTATGAAAGTAGATTTGCTCAGTCGGTTTGCCGTGGGTGGCAATCCGTGATGCTTAAGGATGGAATCATGCTGGCTGAACAGTCCCTGACATACAACACTCGGATAAGCGTAGTGTACTGGCTAGAGCCGTTGCAAATGGACTCGTCGAACCGAATTCAAATCCTGGACGAGGCTGTTTAAATTCCCATAGCGATAATACCATAGGGAAAGGTATGCATCCACCTGCCCCCTCCGGCTATGGGTAAATAGCAGGGCTGACTGGGAATTTTATCCTTGGTTTGGCAACCAGTCTAGGAGAAGGAAACAACATCTAATAGTGAATTTCCAGTTCTGAAGCTCTGGAGGAGCGAAGGAGTACCCCTTCATCAAGAATGAATTCAACAAAATGTATTTGGCATAAAATAACCCAATAAGGGTTGACATGACGTAACATTCAACCAACCAGCCACCCAAACATTTCATTCAGTCTTTTACCAGTTTTTCACTATTATTAAAAAAAAAACAGTAGTTTAGGTACTCTCTTAATAGGTAACTCCATCGTTTTGATGGTCGTCCTCTTGGCTCTCTACAGAAATAGCCGTAGCACAGTGGGTATGGTGCTGGTTTGCGACATCGTAGTACACGATTTCGAACTCCAGCAGATCTATTACGTTCATTTTCTGACTAATATGCTTAAGGAAGGCATGAACTGTCTCATCCCCCTTTATGGGTTAAATAGTACCACTACATCTCTGGTCGTCCTCTTGGCTTTCTGGGGGGGTCACAGTGCGTAGTGGCTTACGTGCTAGCCTGTCTCCTCGTAGTAAGCGATTTTAAACTCTATTGGGTCTATTACTTTCACTTTAGGACTAATAATTTTGGGAAATGTATGAACACACTCATACCTACCATATATGTATTATAAATAGTACCAATATGTTCAGCTATAAGGATGAATTTGGTATTACATATCAGATAAAGGGTGTTATTAAACAAAGAAACTAAACAAAAATCAACTTGGTCTTCTGTTTTTTAAATTAGTCTTGCATCAATGGGTGTCATAGTTTGTTTGTTTTGTTTTACGGCATATCAACCTCAGAGGGTCATTTAATGCCGATAAAGTTTTTAAATAAATCAATTCTTAATGGATAATACAATTTTTTTATAAATACATTTTTCTATTTAACCCATAGATGGGTCCCTAACAGGTACTACCACTCCGGGTCAGAGTGGACCAGGGAGCAATGGTATGAAGGGGTGCTCCACATTCCCCAAACCTCCAAAACTGGAAACCTCACCATCAGATAGAGTTTAACGTCATTCCCAGGACATGTAGACCCTCAGCCACCTCCTTCTAGCACCCGTATGATAAAAAGGGGTTGGGACTTGCCATAAGGGCAATAGTGTTGGGAAAATCATATAGGTGCTAGGGCTTGACGTGACCAGCCGATTGATTGGAGGGGGCCTCTCCGACCGCCCGTCTAGCCCAAGATAGGGCCAAAGTGGAGTATTGCTCATCCACCTGGGCTCTATTCTTAAGCATCACGGGTCGCCACCCACGGCCAACAGGTGGTCCCATTATGGGAGTCTTACCACTCTGCAGAGGTGCAGTCGGTGTATTCTAACGCCCCAGCCGACAGGGCGGTGTTTTTTTTTGTAGCACGAAAACAAACCACATTAATCTTTTCTTCTGAAAAATGTCAATGATTTTCATATGATATTCAAATGTCGTTCCTTATATTGTCTATTTTATGTGATTAATTTGCGAAAATCCCTGTATAGATCATAGCAGTCATTCTGAAATCATTACATTTTATGTTGTCTCCCCCCTCTCTTCGCGTTTCTCCCGCATATATAACTTTTGGCATTATATTCTATGGGCTAGAAGGAAATTTAATCCCCCAAAGTTAAACTTCCTATATTATTCTTGTATTCCCGGTTCCTGTGGGACCAAAAATAAAATTTTACCATAGTAAACTCATTCCCACAATTCATTCCCGCTAAAAGAAAGAAAAGGAAAGAATGGAAATCTCTATTTTGTGTGAGGGGGGAACCTTAAAGCCAATAACTTTTTGTTGAAGAGTCCAATTACACTAAATCTCTATCGTTTTGTAGGTTTATGATATCTTTCCAATCCCATTATAATTTCAAAATAAAAGACATTTAAATAATGATTTCCCTAAAGGCGGAAAATTCAAATCAATACGAGAATATCTTATTCTCAAGTGCAACTATCACATAAATTATTTATATCCTAGACATGATTGGTGTTTTGTTGTGGCTTGGAGTCCTGTTAAACAATAAAATAATGTTACTAGAACATATTTTATTTGTATCCCACCAAAACCACCAGTTTTTAACACCTGCTCTAAATGGCGTAAAACCTCTTTATTCGCAGAAATTATATCAAACCAATAACTTCTCTTTGGATAGACAAATTGTAATAATATAAAATTTTGTCAGATGATGGGAGCTGTAATATAAATTTCATCACGGGTAATGAATCAGATAATTAAATATGATATCAGGTGGGTTTTTAAACATAGTACTGATCAATGCAAAAAGTCACAATTCCAAATACCAACATTTCAGAAAATTTTATTAAAATTGTATTGGGATAAATGATCAAAGCAAAATATAATAAGATAATTCTATGATATGTATAAATTATCCTATAGTACAGGTTGGTCAGAAAGTGGTGTCACCCATAACAAAAAGACCTGTGAGAAACAATTTATGTTTCATGTGGAAATCCTCCATGCTCTTATCAGAATGCACACGATCGGGTTTCCATGCACTTGCTAGCAGCTTCTCTTCCAAAATGTCAGTGCTCGTATCAGCCATCTGAAATAGAACATTATTATTTCTCCTCTTGTTTTTTCACATCAGTGTTAGCTGATGGTCTTTCACTGGAGTCTGAGTGACAACAAGTCTCCTCAGATCTCCAGGACTCTTCTGAGTATTCTGGCAGATTGCAGCAGTGCAGTGTTCTGAATGGTTTCAATCCTTCCTCTGATATCCAAACTTTCCAAGCCCTTTTCTAATCCTTTTGGGACTGTTCCAAGTGCACCAACTACAATTATTATTATTATTATTATTATTATTATTATTATTATTATTATTTACTCCTTTTGAGTTTTCACATCAGTGTTAGCTGATGGTCTTTCACTGGAGTCTGAGTGACAACAAGTCTCCTCAGGTCTCCAGGACTCTTCTGAGTATTCTGGCAGATTGCAGCAGTGCAGTGTTCTGAATGGTTTCAATCCTTCCTCTGATATCCAAACTTTCCAAACCCTTTTCCAATCCCTTTGGGACTGTTCCAAGTGCACCAACCACAATTGGTATCACTTTCACTTTCATATTCCATAACTTTTTCAGTTCTCTGGCAAGGTCCAGATACTTGTGTATTTTTTCATTTTCCTTTAACTTCACCCTGTGATCTGCTGGCACTGCAAAATCCACCAGTTGGCAAGTTCTTTCTTTTTTGTTTATCAACACTAGGTCTGGTCTTCTTGCTGGGATAAGGTGATCCGTTTTATCTCAAAGTCCCAGAGAATTTTGTGCGTTTCGTTCTCAAGAACAGATTCTGGTTTATGCATATACCATTTTGTTGTGTGGTCAAAATTTAATTTTTTGCATAATTCCCAGTGGATCACCTTCCCAACCCAGTCGTGTCTAGCTTTGTATTCTCGTTGTGCTAGTTTGCTACATTCGCAGAGTATATGGTTAACAGTCTCATCTCTATTACCGCAAAGTCTACACTTACTATTCTGTTGGGTCTTATCAATTTTCGCTTTGATGTATATTATTATTATTATTATTATTATTATATTATTATATTATCATTATTATTATTAATGATAATGAATGATATATCATATAATTAAAACAAAAATATTGTACGATAAAACAGTATGTAGGGTGACAAGTCTTTTTGACCACCCTGTATATATATAGTTATAATAAATAAAACAGACAATTACTGAAATGAACAGTTCAGATTGTGAGTTTTACATTATTTAGCGGTTAAAATTGGATAAAATATTAGTTCATAACTTTGTTTTTTTTTTTATTGCAAAATATATCAATATTTAACTACTGATATATTCTACATAGCATTTGCTTATAAATCATTAAGGAAATGCTCATTAGAACTATGACTGTAAGATGACATTTTATTTAAATCATTAGTATCACTATTAGATTTACACTCAAAGTTTTCAAGAACATCGACAAGCTAGACCGGCATGTTTAATATAGTATTATTTCATCATTTTTACTATGAGTCTATATTTATTTCTATATTTCTTTATATATATATGGATAACATTACATATATTATAACATAATTATGATGGATATAATATTTGAGTATTTCCGCTGTTTTTTTTTGTTTTGTGAATTTAAACTTTACCATTAGATGGAACCATGTATTTTGGGATACCTGGTATTAAGACTTAAACGTACAATAAATATTGGTTTATGTAATATACAGAATAGATAGCAGAACATCCAAGAAAAATATTCAAATATCTAATGATGTCAGATTTGGTGCTAGGACACAATGGAGGGAAACTAATTGAACTAGGTACTCTAGACCTGCAATATAAACTGGCACACAATTCTTATAAGTTACTATAACTATGAATTTATTAGATGAAGCATTAATGTTTTTTTTTCATCGGCTTTACGGCAATTTCTGACATTTTACCTTCTCATTCCATGCTAGAACGTTTCCCCCTCTTGTCCTCATCGACAAAAAAGACAAACTGAATAACCCAATCTTATTATTATTTATTGGGATTCTCAGAACAACGAATCGCCACTCCCGTTTGCATGATCGAAATGCTTGAGCAGCTCTTGAGATGACTGATGGAGTCTAATGATTTAGTTGCTGTTTTCACACCACAATGCCAAAAAGAAAATCTTATTACAATTAGTCTACTTTTCCTTTCTTTTTTTTCTGATTTTACGGCATGTCAACACTTGTTCGTTTATTTTATGCCGAAGACGTTTTGTTCTATTCATTCTTGGAATTTTTAAACATATTTTTATTCACTCATTTTCTTCTATTTAACCTATAGATGGGACCGAACAGGAACTATCACCCTTGGTCAGGGTGAAATTGGAATTAATGGCGATGAAGATGTACTCTATTCTTCCCAGAGCTCCAGAATTTAAACTTTAACATTAGATACAGTTTAACGACATACCCAGGACTCAATAATTTTTTTAGTGAAATAATACGGATGATATTTAAAAATTCCAAATTCCAGTTTTTATCAATTTGAACACTTTAAGTGTTATCTCTATCTTGAATAATTATTTTATCTCTATCTTGAATAATTTAAGTGTTATTTGTATCTGTCTCTGTAAAGCCAGTGCTATAAACACAGCTTGCAATTGAAAATCCAGTATGGAACTGCGAATAACCTCAACTGTTTCAGGCTTCAATTTTTCTATGTTTTTCAATTAATCTATGCAGCACCTTAACGTACTGAATCAGTGAAATATTATGAAAATAAAGAATGTACTTTTACAAAGACTTTTTGTTATTGTTCTTATTAAATAGAAAATAGATGCTTCAATGTGGAGAAGATGATAGCCAAATTCCAATTCATAAATTATATTTTTCTGTTTAGTAATAATATAATTCTGAAATCAGACATTGTAATTATTTCATAGCAGTATTAACAACATAATTTGATATCTAAAATATGATTGCAATTTAAAATCTCATCAATTGTTACATTGTTTGTTATTATATGAGGTGCATTAATAAATTAATAACAAAACAGCGAAATTTAATTGACTTATAACAAAAGGTAAAGGATTAGAACTATATTCAAAAGATTCATTCTATTCAAAATGGTTCCTACATGAATGTGGAGTCAGTAGACGCCACTAAAAATCTGGAAACTCTCTTTATCACTTTTTGGGCGCGGCAGTTACTATATTCTTTAAAGAATATTTTGCAATCTGCAACAGTCATATTTATACACATATCAAAGAAGAGTTGATTTGATTTCTATTGTCATTTGTAAAATAGTGTATTGTCAAAATCAAAATGAATTTTGACAAGTTTTTAAGATTTTCATTTCGACACACTCAAATTAATATATAAAACTCTTTCTATTCAGAGTTTCTATAATCGCCCCTTTTCATATGCAGTATATGTTGTTGTATGGAATCTTCGCCGGGTACTGCAGCTTGTTATAAAATATAAACTGAAATTTAGATGAACGTAAAAATAAAACTGCTTTCAATCATTTTTTTCAACCGTCATCATAGTTATAAATTACTTATTCTTTCTGATTAAGGAGATGCGAGCTAACCAAGGAACACAGAAAATCGACAAAATTTCTTTCTTCTAGACTGGGTGCCAAGAAACGCTGGGATGCCAAGGTTAACTTGTTTGTTCCTTGTTTGTATTTGCGAAAGAATGTTCATACCTTTCCTAAGGCAATTGTACAAACTCAAATGATATCCTTTTTGAAGAGTGGGAAAATACCCCGTCGGTCTTGTACTCGTTAGAGCTTGCGTAAATTACATCTGCTCGGTTATTGGATTTGGGGTGTGGGCTGTTTTGAAACGCTCTCCATTGGACTCAATTATTTACCGAAACTCGCTTTACCGGAATCACTTACTAAACGTGAGAGCTTTCCTATTGTAACATTCTGCAATTCGCTTCAGGTGTTTGCAGGCTGATGTTTTCCTGTATTTCTCATAGTGTTTCTTTTTTGTCTTCTTTGACTAAAGATTGCAGCAAAGTGCCTTTTCAATGACATACTCTGAGTGGTATACAAACATAGTTTTCTGAATGTTGTCTTTTATTTTACTTATTGATTTAATGTTATTTGTATGCTTTTCTGTAGTTTCTGTGTGATTAACTGATTGATTTTATCTAATAGATTGTTTGCAACACACACACACACACACACACACACACACACACACACACATATATATATATATATATATATATATATATATATATATACATATATATATGCACACACACATATTCATATATGTATATATAGAGATATATACGTATATATATATGCGCACACAGACACATACATAGACAAAGACACAGACACACACACACACACATATACACACATATATATATACATATACATATATACATATATGTATGCACACACACATATTCATATACGTATATATAGAGATATATATATATATATATATATATGCGCATACAGACACATACATAGACACAGAAAGACACAGACACAAACACAAACACACACACACTATGTATATGTGTTTGTGTGTGTGAGTCTATGTGTGTTTGTGTGCCTCCTGCATACGCACCTGTCTATTGTTATTATTGATGCGAAATTGATCTAGCACAAACAAGGCAAATAAAATAATGAACAGACCGCTTCAGGCAGACTTAAGACAACCAGCACACTTACAAGAATACCTAAGACGATGGCACATACGTTAATGAATTGATAGACCTGTTCTTTTATGTTTGCTTTTTTGAGGTGCAGACTGTTCATCAAGGGAAAAAAAGTTAACTATCAAACGTAGGAGTTAATTGATACTACGTAATTAGCATCCTGATAGACCAAAAGAGAATAATAAGAAGTATATATTTAACACATCTATACAAGTGAAAATGCCCCGAAATAAAGCATTAAGAAAATGATGTAGCATTAAAGATTGTTTGCCTGTATTACCGTATATTAAACACTTCCTTCTGTATACATTTTACATATAATAACTCTAATAATTTTCTAAGCATTCCTATTCTGTCAGTGAGGCTTGCATTAGTTACCGGCCCCAAAAAGCTTTTTCTTTCTGATTTCAAACTCATTTCGCAAGTAAATATAATTTGGAGTGTATTTAGATAATAACATATCATCATCATCATGTCACGCAATCTGCACGGATATCCATGACAATCTCTCACCAGCCCTCCTATAATTCATTGACCAGGCAGGTCCTCCACGCAGCATCCAGCATCCTCGAAGAGTTGGTCGATGTAGGTCCTTGGTGGGCGGCCCACACTAGCATGCCCATGTGTTGGCTTCTACGGAGAATGTCGCTTATGAGCTCGTCCTTGCTTCTCCAGCATTGTCCAGCATGCCTCGTCCGTCTCACTCGGACGGTCTGTGAGATGGGGAGGAGCAGGTGGCCATACAGCTATTTTCTTGTGGTGTGTTGTTTCTATGATTTTTCAAGACCGCACGCATCCTTCTTGTGCAGCTCCCATCTAGCTTATTCTCAAGGCGCCTTTTTAGGGTCGAAGTTGGTGCAGCCATACAGCAGCACTGATACAACCAAAGCCTGGAAGAATTGTTGCTTTACTTTGTCAGTGAGATCGGATTTCCATATGACTGATAATTTGTTTGTGGCCGACCATGTCTTTCCTATTCGTGCATTAACATCGCTTTCTGTGGATGAGATATTACTACCTAGGTATGTGCTTTTTCTCGTTTGTTTATATTATATCTAGTTTCATATGTACCTAAGTCGCCCTGTTGCCTGGGGCTATAAAATACGCCGACTGTGCTGATTGACAGGACCCCAAACGAGGGCCTACTGTTGAACGTAGGTAGAGACCCATAACGCCTGAGGACAGGATTGTGATTGCTGAGCGGTCTGTGGCCCGGGTATGAAGTAAGTCCTGTTACATGCAATTCGTTCTTATATGGGCTAACGGGAAACCCCAACGATTAATGGGCTGGTCTTGTAAAGCTCTAGCAACTATATGCTTGTTCGCGTGCGTGGTGTAATGGTTACAGTCGTAGAAAATGGTCTCGTCGACCCGAGTTCAATTACTGGACGAAGCTGTTTGCATTTCACATGGCACTAATACCCTTGGGGAACGTATGAATCTCCCAGCTATGTAGGGCTGACAAAACTTTTAATTCAACCCTGTTAAACTTAAGACATTGACCTCGTGTCACAGCCTGCTCGTGCGGAGGGGTTGATATATATATATATATATATATATATATATATATATATATATATAGATAGATAGATAGATAGATAGATAGATAGAAAATAGATATGCTTGTTAAGACTGTATTATTCAAATCGCCCTAAGGGCAAACACTCACCACTTTTTTAATATATATAGAAGATACTCAACCACTAGTATCATCAATACACATAAAATTAATGAAAATGTTTCTTAAACGAATTGTATGATATAAAAACAAGACTTGACATTAGATAAACCACAAGGGTTGATATGGAATTAGAATAATGCAACCAGACCAAATGAACAAACTGTTTAGGATAGGAAGGTAGTATCTGTATATGTTGAAATAGCATTGATTTTGATTGGCTGGTTATAATTGCATATCGACCCCTGTGGGATATTTAATGTCCAATCTTGTTTTTTGTATATGGGAATTGTAAGCGACTAGTTTGTAGGTACATAGTTTTGTATGGTTTGGTTTTATAAACTGGTAGAAATAATTATCATTAATTTACTATGTATTAATATATTGCAAGAAGTAATTTTCATTAACTCAGTGTGTATCAGTATATTGGTTGAATTAAATGTCATGTCAGATTTATCATTAGCTTCATGCATATCAATAAACTGGTAGAAATAACTTCATTAACTTGCAAACATATGTATTTTACCCGGGGAAGGAACGGCGATAGGTGCTATCACCCAGAAACAGAGTGGATTAGGAGTAATGTCAATGAAGGGTTATTTCTCGCTCCCTATAGATCCCTATAGAACTTACTACCAAATGCATTTTAATGACACGATTGATTCATGAAAAGAAAGAAACTATAAGATTCAAGATTGGAAGCGCATGGTGCAATTGTTATATTGTATACTCGTTCAACATCGGGTATATAAACAAGATAGAGACCGAGACAGAGACAGAGAAGGGGATGATAGATTTGTTGTTCTTCTTCTATTTCTGTCGGTCGCCATATTCTCTTGTTGATCAGTGGGCTTCTATCTTGTGTTGGTTCTTCTTTCTTTGTCAACCTTATTCCTTGTTTAAATGAATTAAGAAGACTTGTTGTTTTTCTGTTAAGCATTTATTTAAAACAACCCAGCCCATCTTTGACCGCACGTTGGAGATCGACTCTCACAGCGAACGGACCTATGCATCCGCTCACTCTGGATTCCTCGTCATACCTGAATAAAACTTCTCACGTCTGGCAATGGCATCTTCCGGGTGAGTCAAGGAGCCATCATCAATAATTCATAATCTTAACGGTTATGGAAATTCCCCACTTAACTCCCTCCGATTTTAAATCTAACGAACTCTTATTCAAAATATTTTAATACAGGTACATACATAATTCATAAGCTGCCTATTAATTATGTAACAGTTACCGTCGTAGGAAATGGACACGACGAGATCATTCAAATTCTGGACGATGCCGTTTGCTCATTACATACTGATAATACTCTTGGGAAATGTATGAATCGAACTATTCTCCCTCTAGCTATGGGTAAATAGTATGGCGGACTGTGCTCTTTAACCACGATTAAGCAACCAGTCTAGAAGGAAAACTCAAAATTCAAACCCATTAAACTTCGGACCTTGTGTCACATCATTCTAGTGTTGAGGGGTTGGTAAATAAGAAATGAAATAAGATAGAAAATACCCAGAAGAAAATATCCATTTTATTAGATTCTAAGTGGTGCGGCTATACATTAGTACTGAGATGGTATGAATATATTAAGAATATAAACTTGTTTTGGTACGAACAAAAGCCACATACAAAGATTATCAAAAGGAGATTTCATACATAAATTTTAATACCGCTCTGCAGAGTATATAACCGGCGGGATGGGAAAGAGATTGTGATTGAGAAAGGAAAGCATATTAAATGACAATTATGACTCTAGAGAAATGCTGGGAAATCAATAAAAAAAATCCATTATTGCTTTAAATTAAAGATTATCAATCAAATAAATATGCAATCGTAATTAAGTGATTAATTAAACAGTTAATAAGCATTAAATCCATTTTAGCAGAACTCATCATCATCATGTCGCGCAATTAGCACAGATATCCATGACAATCTCTTGCCAACCCTCCCTATCATTCATTGTACAAGAGAGGTCCACTGCACAGCATCCAGTATCCTTGAATAGTTGGTCAATGTAGGTCCTTGGTGGCCGGCCCATACTAGTATGTCCATATGTTGGCTTCCACAGGAGAACGTCGCTTATGAGCTCGTCCTTGCTTCTCCAGCAGTGTTCAGCATACCTTTGCCGCATCAGTCGGTTTGACAGATGGGGGGCAGGTGACCACACAGCTGTTTCCTTATGATGTTCTGTTTCCACGACTTATTCAAGACCGCACGCAGCATTCTTGTGCGGGTCCTATCTAGCTTATTCTCAAGACGCTTCGTTAGGGTCCAGGTGGTGCAGCCATACAGCAGTACTGATATAACCACAGCCTGGAAGAATTGTCGCTTTAACTTGTCAGTGAGATCGGATTTCCATATGTGTAAAAATGTATATATTCTAAGCATTACAGTTTGCATATATATATATATATATATATATATATATATAATGCTGTCACGTTATATATGTGTATGTATACGTGTGTAAATATAAGCAGTTTACAATAAATGTATACATACATACATACACACACACACACACACACACACACACATATATATATATATATATATATATTATATATATATACATAGGAGTTTTATAATTTGCTTGAAGCATTGTGTTATATTGGTCTGTTGATTGGGTTTGAAGGCTATCACAATTCAATTGTAAAGAAGATCCCCAGGACTGAAGTTGTGCTAGTCGCTGTACAATTAATTTTATTTTAAGCTTCTAAATCCAACACACACATACATATAAATGGAATAACACACACACACACACACAAATAACACACACGCATGATGTTGAGACTTAAGAACACGCAACACACACAACAGGATAGCAGGTGATTTGAACAGCAATAAAATAAAAAAAGATAAAAAAAAGTTAGGCCAAATTCTGGATTGGTGATCCGATGGTCCTGTTAGTCAAAAAGATTTATGCTTAGAGGGCGAGCCAGATCTGCAATGGTAATCAAAAAGCGAACAGACAGACAGACAGACACACACACACACACACACACCACACACACACCACACAGACAGACAGAGAGATTTTGAAAGCATGAAACAGAGCCAAATGGACAGCGGCTAGCAACAACTTCAGTCCTGGGGATTTCTGTGGAAGTGATTTTTCTCGAAATATTAGGAATAAATCACAAGTTAACAAACAACGTCATAGTTACCTTCTTTTTCTTTACACCTGCATTGTGATAGCCTTGATATATATATATTTTTTACGGTGAATTGACGAATCCTGGACGAGGCTGTTTGAATTTCACATAGCGCTTAAACACTCGAAAAAGGTATGCCTTTTTCCTTCAGCTATAGGTAAATATTAGGTCAGACTGGGTTCTTTAACCCTGGTTAGCAACTAGTCTAGGAGAATAAAAAAATCTGAATTGAAAACCTGATAAACTCCGCTAAAGAATTGACCTAGTGTTTCATCCTACTTATGTGAAGATCTTGGTAAAATATTTACGAATAAAATCAATAATCATAATAATTTGCATTTGAATGTTTACGCAAAAAACACCATAATTTATTTAATATATAACCTAATACATCTATTTGATTTCAATGAAATGCCCCGTATTTATTTAATAAAAAAAAATCTATTAATAATGGAGATTCACTTCCGGTTTTTGTCTGTAACAAAAACTACACCACTGCTTACGTCACATTACCCAAAATCGTCATAACATAAAATAAATACACTCAAAATTTGAACATGCAACATTAGACAGTCCTCATTGTTTTTTAAAACAAGTTTTAATAAATACATGACTGGTATTATATATGTATATATAGTTTGTTTTATTTTAATATATCTTTAAAGTTTACATTTCAAATTGTTTTATTTTTTAATCCTTTAATGAATTTGATGATTTTACTTACTTAGGGTACAAACTCGCTGACATTGAATTTTTTACTCCCACACCCTCAGGCAATATGTTTCAAAAATCTATTTTTACATCGTCCGGAGGGTGTTTTTTATTTTGCTAGTATAGATAAGTTATCTTCATTCGATGAAAATAATGTGATGAAATTGGCATGAGATAATATTTGCTACATTTAAGTTCTATTGATATCAGTAATATTGTACTCAATATGCAATTTGAAATTGAACTATATGTTTCATGGGTTCGGAACGTCTGCTAAACAGGCTCCTGTCTGAATTAGATTTTGTTGATTTAGTGAGGTTTGACCCGTAAAAAAATTAACCCTATTTTTTGAATGGCAAGAAATATCACACAGATTAAAACTTGTATTTTCACAGCTTGTTAGAAATATTTGAAAATTTAGCTATTTACCCAACCCGTTTCCCATGGTTAGCACATAATACAAATCTACAAGTATGGGGGACTTAACGATGATCAAACTCGCTATTAATTAATCATTGACCTGCAAGACTATCTTGCTACCGATTGCTCCAAGACGGGACGCCCAAATATTTGCAAATGAATCTTATTATAATGGAGATTGTGTGTTTTTCTGTCTGTAACCGAAACTATATTCTACTAAAGTCACAATTCTCTTAGTTATAGGCATCACATTCTCCATGATTTTATTTTTATCTAAACCTCAATTATTAATAAAATTGTCATACATTATTAATACTGTTAACTATGTCTACATATTGACAACATGCAATTATATTTATATATACAACAAAATAGCGGTTTACAGTGTGAACGTGAAGGCTAATTTGCATATTAATATTAAAAAATCGAATTTAATAAATATGTGCTTAGTATTATTGATTTCTAACTGTTTGGTTTTATTTTAATCAATATAAGCAAAAATCTCTTCAATGAATCTTAAATGAAATCCATTAACAAGATAAAATAACTGTCATTTTATTCTTTACTTCCTCTTTTAACTAAATACTTAAATTAGAAAAAATAACAATGAAAGACGAGAGTGATGGAAGAGTAAGTTTCAGTTGTTCCATTTTTTATTATACTCATTCTGTTTCAAATCTTTTATTGTACTCCCTCTGTTTCAAATCTTTTTATTTGTATTCTTATTTAGTTTCATTAGCCTTTCTAATTTAATACAATATTTTATTACATTAAAACTTAAATACTTGCACCCGGAGGGTGCATATATTTGCTAGTGTTATTAATGAAGCATTCTTATAAACTATTCAAAAATAGATCTCCATCATTATCAAGTTGTACAGACAGCACGGATTCCCATGACTCTCTCTCCCGCCACCTGTCCATATCGGTCATTGCTCCGTACGGCTTTCGGAAAAAACAAACTCATACTATTAGATATTTTCTATTTTATTTCAGATCTGATGTGTTATAGAAATTCGATATTCACTATGAGATGTGAATAATACTGTCATTTATGATGGGACCTATGCTCGTAAATAAGTAACGAGTGTCGAGAAATATGTTTCCTAAGCTTTAATCTTAAAGCAATAAATATACTGCGATGAAAACTGATCATATGATATATAACGGATCTTTACAATGAGAGGCTGGTCATCATAAATTTGGGAAAAGTTTTATATAGTTGAATTGCAAACTTATTCCTGTGTTGATCAGAATAAACTATTGTCTTCTGATATCACTAATGACACTAAAAGGAAAACGTGTGTATATATATATAATAATACTGGCTATAAATTATGGTCAGCTTTAATTAATTAAATCCTATCATAGATTAAATTAATGAACAACATTTCCCGAGTTGTAATGAATATTTACAATCGTCTCTGCTACCATGTTCCCCAGTACAACTGGAGCGTGGTCACCGTTCTAGTGGGCACAGCATTAAATCGAACTATGTAGCATAGTCACGGTGCTAAATCAAAGTATGAGGTGAGATAAAAGGAAAAATGAACAAAAATAATGACTCAAACAAGTAGAAGTAGAAGTAGGAGAGAAATATTTCGTCCTTCTCAAGCGAAGAATATCTTCAGTCTGATTTTATTCAAAACAAAATACATACATTTGTATTTATAAAAGAGAAAGTGAGTGGTGGAATTGAGGAGTAGGGAGGTTAGGCAGGATTTGATTGAAATGAGAATAACATCATATAACGTGGAGGGGGGTTTAGAGGATGGTTGTTTGTGTGGGAAGATGAGAAGAGGGGGTTGCTAGGTGCTTGTTGGGAAAGGGGGGAGGAGTGGGTAAAATTCTTGGTTAATAGGGAGTTTGATTTATTGCATGGGGATGATATGGAGGAAGGTGGTGTTGGGTCTCATTAAATTATGCCGTCAGTTTTATGGTGGGTTTGGATGGGAATTTTGATTCTTGGCGAGTAGAGGGGGAAGAAACGAGATGAAACGGGGTAGGTAGTCAATATTTATATAGTTGGCTGGGGAAGTTTTTTAAATGTTGGTGTTGTATTTTTTAACCATATTCTTGATGGATCTTAATTTTATTTTCGCAGCCTATTCATCTTATGTTCTTAATTCTATCGAGTATCATGTTCTTATAACTCCATCGGTTCGTACCGTGTCTCTGGTGTATCTCTCACTGAGTTCCAACTTGCTGAGCAATGTTCGAGACGTATTTTTGTATGTGTAACTTATTTCCCAACGTCTACCCAAATGGGCCGCTAGCCTCAACTGTTCTAACTAATTAGACAGTCAAGAAACCCTCTCCATTTTATAAACAATTTCCATCTAGAATGTTCCTATGTTTCATTTTCTTGTTTCGATACCCCGCCTCTGTGGGTGGTTTTGTCCTGTTCACTTCAATGGCGATCGTATATGATCGTATTTATCTATCGCCTATTCTTAATTCTAAAAAGTAATTTTCAAAGAATAAAAAGAAAGCTCACTTCATACCGTGACAGATATAATAGGAGGTCAGATTCGCCACCCATGTTTGCTTGCTAGCCTAAATTTAAAAAAAAGTAATTTAATGAATGTCTTTGACTCCATAAGGTGGCTAACAAAAAGATTATCAATTATCCTGACTTGCTAATGGTTCAAACAGAAACACACTCCAAAAACAAAAGTTTAATGAGTAATTTATCACGACCCTAGACTCTACTGTACTTGCTTGGACCAGATAGCCCCTTTAATCTTTATTAACAGAAGACTCATCCTCCTCATCATCATCATATCGCAAGGGTGGCACGGATATCCATGACAATCTCTCGCCAACCGTCCCCGTCACTCATTGTCCCTGGCAGATCCTTCTCGCAGCATCCAGTATCTGCACAGAGTTGGTTATGTAGGTCCTTGCTGAAGACCCGCACTAGCATGTCCATGTGCTGGTTTCCACACGAGACGTAAATTCTGAGTTCATCTTTACTTCTCCAGCAGTGTCCAGCATGTTTTATCCGGATGGTTTGTGTGATAGAGGGCAGGGGGGACACTACCCCGTGGCCGTAAAGCTGCTTCCCTGTGGGGTTCTATTTCCACGATTTGTTCAAGATCGCATGCAACATTCTTATGCAGCTCCCATCTAGCCTATTTTCCAGACGTCTTGTGAAGCTCAAAATGGTGCAGCCATACAGTAGCACTGATATCACCACGGCCTGGGAGAATTGTCGCTTAACTTGTCCGTGAAATCAAATTTCCATATAACGGACAATCTGGTTATAGCCGTATGATACACCTTATCGAATGCCTATTGATATTTACTAAGCTTTGTTAAGTCTATCACATAGGCCACCTGTCAAATGCTTCTTTAAGAGAAGATGGAGACCACCAATTAACTGCCATGATACCCTGAGGGATGTCATTGCTAAAAGCTTATAATATCTATTAAGTTCAGCTTAGTGGGTACAATAACAAACGATAGTAAGTTTAATTAGGCCAATAAGATCTGGCAAAGCCATACATCGAAGTTGTGGTCATCTATCCAGAAAATTCAAATTCTTCGTAGTGAATTATATCTGGACCCTCACATTGACGTGTGATTACCGCCAGGAATCGAAGAAATTGCTGAGTAGAATCCTTGTAATTTGAGATAAAAGTCAGAAATAATTAGTTGATAATTTTCTAAGTAAATAAAGGATGTTTTCGGGCGTTTCTTTCAGAGAGTATTTGTAGTTTGCAAATATCTTTGGTCTATTATCCTTATTCTTATTGTTCAGAGAACAATCATTTAGTTGATGGGATAACATAACAAGAAACATTCGGTAAGCAAAGACAAACAATAAATTTGCATGAACAACGCATTTATGAATATTTTAATATATGCACATGAAACAACAAAATAACATATGTCTCCCCAATAGATAAATTATGCATAATGTTCCACGAATAAACAAAGCAGAGGAAAAGATACATTAGATGGTGAGAAAAGACTTAGTATTCAATGGTCTTCATGAGGAGGTGCAATAAAATACCATGCCAAATTTAGAGATAAATTGCCTCTATGTTTAGAAACAAATGTAAATATTTTTTTCGCTCTGAGAGCAAAGACTGAAAAAAAGATAGTTCTTGTCCATTCCACGAACTGCTCTAAAAGTAGAAAGTTTTAAGGAGGTAAATGATCATGTGACTAATAGATATGGGATGTGGGAATACGCGTCCACAATTCAAAGAAAAACAATAATTTTTGTCTTTCTAGATTAAATTCAATAAAAAACAATTTGAAACTAATTTTGCTAATGAGATTTTAAATTCGGTCAAGATTGACCGAAAACACCTAATTTTCAACAGATTTAGAAAGATGCTGGGCATTGTTGGAGAAGTGACAACGAACACATAAGTGACACTCTCCTCTAGACACCAACACACGAACACACTAATGTAGGGTGATCAGCAAAAGCATACACCACTCAGCTCCATACGAATTTAAGAGGCTAGGCGGAGTACCTCCCAGTTGTGATGATCGATTGGACGTTTGGATAAATATATATATATATATATATATATATATATATATATATATATATATATATAGAGAGAGAGAGAGAGAGAGAGAGAGAGAGAGAGAAAGAGAGTCATGGATATCTGTACATGCAGGGTTGTTACATAATTCATGGATAGCTTATGAATTATGTAAGTAGTGTAGATAGAAATTGAATTGAGTTCGTTAGAAAATTCAAATCAGAGAGTAAAGTGGAAAGTTACTGCCGACCGTTATGAATAACAAGTGGTAACCTCCGGTTGACTCCCCGAAAACCGCCCCAGTAGAAGTGTGTGACAGTTTTTAGTTAGTTGCGACCAGTTACCCATCGAGAGAAGAGGTTCTCTCAAGACGTTCTTCTCACCGCACGGTTTTTGGTCGGGGCTGTGATAATAAAGAACAGAAAACAAATCATTGTTACTTAATCAACAAGGGATGAGAAGACTGCACAGCCCGAACAAAAATAGAATCAACCCGAGGAAAGCAGCCAAGAGAAGATGATGGCCGACGAAGTTAGACAAGCAGAGAACAAGTAAAAAACAAATCTATCATTACCCTTGACAAAAAAAGAGTGGTCCTGAGATTGTCTGGATAACAGTGTAAGTAAAGTGGTTGGGGTGGCCTAAAGTCGGTATCAGCCAATCAGCGAGGGAGTCTATCCCCTTTTCACTAGCGCTAAAGCAAGGAGATTGTTTTTGCGTCTGAGGTGGAACGCCACACCTACCATCAGCGGCTTACTTTACCGCACAGATCCCTATGCTACTCATACGCTGAGTTGGCGAGGGCCGGTATCGAACTAGGAACCTTGCGGTTTCTAGCCGAACGCTCTACCGACCGAGAGAAGGAAACGTTAAAAAATGCTTTATATGACAATAAAATAAGTAGAAATAGGAAAATTTGGAGACAAAATAATTGTTAATTACTCTTGACAAAAATAGAGTGGTCCTGAGATTGTCTGGATGTCAGTATAAGTTTAGAAGGAAACGTTAAAAATGCTTATAAAATGTCCAGCCATTATCATATGCTATTTATACTCATATTATATATTTAAATATCAAACTGTTAATTTCCTGAGCAGAAACAGAAAATTCACCTCATTTATGTAATATTGCTAAATATCAGGAAATTGAGGTGAATGTTTGACAGTTGCATGAAAAAAATATTGAAAAAGAATTTAGAATTGAGGTATATCTCTGATTAGGTTAGTCTGAAAGTCTAGTCTGGAGTCGCCAGTGATTATCTGAGTAGGTTACTCTAACGAAACACCTACAGAGTTAGATTTCCCGGTGTCTGGTGCAGTATACTCAACATGGAATATATAGCTCACTGTTAAACACATCCTCCTAAACTGCATTAGTCTCAGACAAACCCGCACCAAATATTACCAGAGAAAAAAAATTAAAAGACCGCTTCAAAAATATCAAGCCAGAAGTTATTTTAAATTTTCTAAAAAAATGTTGTATATTGTACAAACGGAAATAG
>CM042146.1:88952604-88970104 GCA_023376005.1 Doryteuthis pealeii | reverse complement strand
CAAGTCGATCACAGTTGATGTTTAAATTTACTTTTCACAATCAAGATTATCCAAAAGCCCCGTCGGTTATGACAGTAGAATACCCCGACTGTACTTCTCGAGGGGTAGAATCTCCCAGTGGGACTACCAATTGGCTGTGGCTATAACACGTAATGCCTAAAGATGGAATCCTGGTGGTTATGTTATATACCCTTTACTTGAGTGTATATAATCGGTGGAGATTTCTCATGTACTCAATAAAGAGAGTTCTCGGGTGTATAAAAGAGAGAGAGAGACAGGCAGACATACAGACAGAGACAGAAGATAGGTGATTATAGTTCTTTCTTTTTACACTGCTGCTTCTGATTATTCATCTAGGTCATCTAACTTGTTTGATGCCATTTTCTTTGGGCTGACTTTTATCTGCTGGTGGTTGATTTCTTTCTTGTTTTCTTAGTTGTGCTGGGCTTAACATTGCTTGTTTAATAATTCAATTAACAAACACAACAACTTATTTGTTTCTTGATCAAGTTTTATTTCTCAACCCATATTGATTCCACCGCGTGGGGAGATGGACACCAGGAACTGACAATCGTGTCTGTTCTCCTTTGAAATCGGGTCGCATCTGCTCTAAACAAGAAAATATTCCCACGCGTCCAATTGCGCACCTTTTTCAAGACGTCAAGGTTATTAACCTTCCATTGCAGGTAACTTTTCATAGACTTCTTGATTTTAAATTAACGGTCCTCATTCATATTTCTAGCTACATATACGTTCACACTTTATGAATGCCCATGAATTGTAACAGATAAACAGTCCATGACATAATACGTCATTTTAGTCCCTAATTATGCTAGGCAGGCGTTGGAGAGGCCTTCTCCGATAAATCGGCTGGTCACGTCAAGCCGTAGACTCAATATGATTTTACCGACTCGATTGGTCTTATGGCAAGTCCCCAAACCTTATATCATATGCTAGAATGTGGTGAGTAAGGATGTTAGTGTTCTACGTAGGACATTAAACTGCATCTTGTGATGTACTTCCAATTCTGGAGCATTGGGAAGCGTAGTGTACCCTTCATCACAATTAATCATTGGTCCACACTGATCCGGAGTGGTAGTACTTTATAGAATTTCATTTAAATAGATTTAAAAAATGAGTTTTTAAAAAATGTTGTTTTTTTTGAGTTTGAGAAAAAAAAATGAATACCCCCCCCAAAAAAAAGAATTCTTCGGCATGAAATAACCCAAAATTTAGCATGCCGTAAAAACCAACCCACCAGCCAACCTGCCAATCCCAAATAATGAGCTCTCCCAAAGTAATAACGAGAACTACAAAATCTGCGACACCCAAACCTTATATCGATCGAGGATTACTTAGCAAATGTATGCTGTATATTTATCGGGTCCTTCTTTCTTGGGGGTTTCTGTTATCTTCTCCTTAATTTAGATTCCTTGAGCACGAACACATCCTAATTAAGCTAAACATGCTCTTCTCTATCAAGATATACACGCCTACGTAATTTAAGTATTTAAAGGAGAATACTGCCCACAGAAAGTTGAATTGTTGAGATATTAAAAACATGATTACCAAAAAAATCCTATGCCCAAATGAAGCTACAACAAGTCGGTGGGGTCTAGAATAGCCTGAATGCATGCCTGTCAAGACAGTGTTCTGGATATGACATGGATGGTGAGGCTCCAGTTCTGGAGTGTTGGAGAGTGAGGAGCACCCTTTATTGCTATTAATCGCAGGCCCACTCTGATTCAGAGTGATAGTACATGTTAAGGTCTCGTCTATGGGCCTAATGGATTTGTTTAAAATAAGAATACTTGATATCATATAACCAAAAGCTTTTAAGAAAGATCTACTCAAAAATGTCGATATAAACGTACTATGAACCAATTTCCTTAACCACCTGGCATGGAATAAGCCTAGACCGGTTGTCATTACGTTAAAATCAATCTAACCATTTTTCCTATTAAAATAAAGATGTTATATACTCACATAATACGTTGGGTATGTAATTGAGTGTGAGTCATAGAGTAATGTTGTATTGTCCTCGGCCGGAAAACGAAGCTTCCGGAAAAAAGACAAAGAAAATATAAAAAATATATATTTAAAAAAGGGAAAACGAAGCTTCCGGAAAAAAGACAAAGAAAAATATAGAAATATATATTTAAAAAAAGGGAAAACGAAAGCGAGGCTTTCCGGTCAAGGAAGCAGGGAGAAGATAAATAAATATATAACAAACATCCGTTATCAGATCAAAAGTTAAATATGCGTAGGCGTGTCGTCAATACCAAAGCCAGACGGTCGAGCTGACAGCAGTCAGACACAGAGACGCCAGTCGACAGCCGAAAGGACACTTCACGTATCCCGTCAGAAAACACCCCTCGGGCACTGATTGTAAGCTCTGCGCCTTCACCACCCACACACCGAAGAAAATAAAGAAGGGTCCTCTCTTTGTACATACGTATCTGTTGTTTATTGAAGTCCAGTAGTTGGTAGTAGCTGACTACAAAAATACATCGTTTTGGGTACAGTGAAAACCCCATACTAACATACACGATTTAGCGTCGTGAATTTGAAGCCGCTACGCAACAGTAGTAGAGAAGATAAATGATGTTCTTACTTGTTAATATCTGCTTACTAGTTACTTCATCTAACTCGGCCGCCATCTTCTCTTGTTGATCTGTTTTCTCAGACTGATTTTCTGGGGTTGCTTTTCCGTTTTGGGCTGGACATTCTTGGTTGAATTAATCAATTAACAAGACGTGGGTGGTTTATGATAAATATTTTATTTCGCAACCCAGCCCATATACATCCGGCGCGTTGAGACCGACCTATCAGAGCCGACAATAGCGTCCACGCTCCTTGGAGATTTGGTCGCTTCTGAAACTAATTTCCACGCGTCTGTAATGGCGTGTTTTCAAGAGGTTAAGTGAAAAGATTACTAATCACCAATAACTGTCGCGTAACTTTCCATAGACACCGTCATTCTAAATCTAACGGACCCAAATCAAAATATTCTACCTACATGTACGTACATAACTTATAAGCTGCTTTTAAAATTACGTAATAAATAGATCGTTCATCATCCAGAACTACAAGCCTACGTAACTTCAGCATTTTAAAAGGAGAATATTGTTTCATAATAAATGGAATCGTTGATATATTTAACACATGATTACAAAAAGACTAAATACATTTACACGTCTTGTAGCATTCAGAAATCACACTAAAATAAAAAAGCACATCATTTTAATAACCAAAAGGAACCTACTTCTCCCAACCACTACATTATCGTATCAACTATAATCAGTTTTCTGAAACATTCAATGCCTCTTACATAACGACGAAAACTACGGGTGATTGTAAAGTAACTCCTTCTCAATTTTAAAAATCTTGTAATTCTTTTCTGAATCATTTCTTTTACAAGAAATGAACCAGAAGAAAAAAAGATAACATTTTTTAGAGTTTTATTCAAAATTCTATATGGACACTAGCATTCGCCTTCAGCCTCTCAAGCTGCTCGTGAATAGCATCAGCTGATCTTCTCAGGAACTCTTGAAGAATGACAGAAATAAATTCTCGTATTCGTCCTTCATTTTCTTTTAAGAAAGAGTACACCTGCTTAACCAACCCAAAGAAAAAGTCGCGGTGTCTTAAATCAGGGTCCTCGTCTACCCATCTATTTTCCTGGAAAATGGTGATTCAGCCATTCACAAACAACAATAGTAAAATGGAGAAGCAACATCAGCAATAACACGGACTTAATTATTGCATACTGGGGAATATACATTAAAGAATTGAGAAAAATGTAACTGCATATAAAAGATATAAATATTTTAAAATAATGAGTTACTTTTCAATCACCCTGTATACAATTTATAAAACTAGCATATTTCGATGATTATGTAGAACAGGTAGGTATTTACTTAACTCGTTCGCCACGGGTAGGATGTGACACATGGTCGTAAGTATGGGGCATCCGCGAGGGTCGAGCTCGCTATCAACAAGCCTAGGTTTATTAAACCTTTATACCACTCTAGGGAACCCTAGGAATTTACCCAACCCAATACCCACGCGTTTGATGACACAAGGTCTCAAGTATTGACATTCTGTGTGGATCAAACTTGCTATTCATTTGTAACGGATAAACGAGACTAGCTTGTTAACCATTACACCATGATATGGTGTCCTTTTCCCAACCTGTTTACAATCGGTGGGGTCGCAAATATGGGGCATCCAGCGAGGATCAAGCTTGCTATTTAATACTAATGGATCTAGGAGACTAGCTTGCTAATCATTGTCCATGATGGAACGCCCGTTCAGCAGGTAAGTGTGACATTTTCTGGGTGTTACTTTCTTATTGGTTTCTGTCATACTACGCTTAATTTAGATTCTCCGATCACGGATTTGCGTCCCAATTAAGCTAAACAGGTCCCTCTCTATCTGAATAAACACGCATTTAAAGGAGAATACTGCCTCACAGAAAGTTGAAGTGTTGAGATATTTAACTCGTGATTACAAAAAATACCTTATGTTGAAACGAAAAAAAAAAGAAAAAAGAATTACAGTGGGAAGTAACACATGCAAATGACAATCTCTATCTTAACATTACTATTTTTTTTATTTGAAAAAAGAATAGAAAAAAAGAAAAGTAAAGAAGATTCAGGGTTTCCTCTAAAGTTGTGTTTATCAATTTTTCGTTGTTTTTTTGTTTTTGTTTTTAATCTTCTTTTTAATGCGGCCGTCAGACGTTGTTAATTTGTAAAGCGGGCAGAAGTTTAATCAAAATCCAAAATGAAAGAATAATTAGCTTCAACGCTGCGCACAGAGAATACAGAACGTCATTAATTTATAATTAAGTAGGAGAACCCTACTTGATTTATAACTTCATTGCTTCGGGAGGTTGCTTAGATTTGTACAATAAATTAAAGCCCAATATGGCTTCCTGGTTGCAACTTCATATCATCCATTCAAAAGGGCTGGGTTCAATTGTCTACACTAACTGAAAAAAGTAAAAAGCATATAAAAATGTATTATTCAATAGTGCAGTCAATCTGTGTTTAATAGAATGTTGCACCACGCATTCTCAAAAGTTAAAACAGGGATTTCCATGGCGTTTTTTGCTAATACCCTGGACTACGAAATCTAAGTAAGAGACTTCGAACTCCAGTCACGATTTTTGTTATTAGCATCCACCTAGGAACCTCAACAGTTTGGATTTGTGCGGAGAGCTGTCGGTAGATGTGGTGCTCCACCTCAGATGCAAAAATATTCTCTCTGTTCTAGCGCTGGTGAAAAGGTAATAGTCTCCATCGCTGTCCGGTTGATACCTACAATAGGCCACCCCGTCAACTTTTCTTATTAATTTATTTAATTTATAATTTATTGCTTTGAGGGGTGCTTAGGTTTTATATAATAAATTGAAGCAAAATATGTTTTCCTGGTCGCAGCTTTAAATTATCTATTCAAATAGCTACACTAACTGAAAAAAGAGGAAAACGTATAGAATGTATTATTCAATATGATTGGTTAGTTGCAGGCACATGATGTAAAGGTTACCGGAGTCGGAATAGCGACAAGGTCAGGAAAAGTTTAAATCCTGGACGCGGTTGATTGCATTTTACATAGCCCTAACACCCTTGCGAAAGGTACGAAACCAACTATTTTCCATCCAACTATGGGTAAATAGTAGGGAAAACTGTGCTTTTAAACTTTGGTATGGCAATCGGTCTAGGAGAATAAAAACTCTGAATTCAAACAAAACGGGTTCTCTTCTTGTTTGTCAAAACTACCTTGAGAACCCTTCCTATAATTCATCCCTCTCAGCTAGGGTTTTAGAATACACCAACTGTACCTTTGTAGAGGGTTAAGCCACTCACCAATGGGGCCACGCTGGATGTGGGTGGTGAACGTGATGCGTATGGACGAAATCCTGGTGTATGAGCAGTCAATGACATGCAACACTCCACAGACTCTTACTTAGTCTAGACGGTCAGTCAATCAGCTGGTCACGTCAAACCCTAGAATTTATATGATTGCTCAAATCATGTTGCCCTTATGGCAACCTTTTTATAATATATTTTATCATGTATTTGCTAGAAGACGGTGGCTGAGGTATCTTCATGTCCTGGGAATGACGTTAAACTCTATCTGAAGGTGTGGCTTCCAGTACTGGGGGTCTGGAGAATGGGGAGCACCCCTTCATCACCATTGCTCTCTGGAGTGGTAGTGCCTATTAGGGTTCCATCTATGGGTTAAATAGAAAATTATGTTTATAAAAAAGTGAATATACATTAAGAATGAATTTATTTCAAAACTTTGTCGGCATTAAATGACCCAATAAGGTTGATGTGCCGTAAAACAAACCAAACCAAACTAAAACTTTTTAATTGATTGTTCCACCAATTATCCCCAAAGGTTAAAAGAGGTGAAGTACTAAGTTGACCAAAAAGTAGGCAAACCATATCAAATCAGCACGGATTTATAAAGACTACATGAATATTGACATCTATATTCTTTTTGTATGGTTTCATTTATTGCTTCGAAGTCAGTAAGATCATGTACCACCAGGGGTTCCCGACCTGAGATGATCATTAGTTGGGGTAGGAGGCGCAAGAAGCGTCTGTTCAAATTTAGATTTTTCTTTTGTAATTAATATTATTTATATTTTCGCTTCTTTATTTCAGATTATTATCATCATCATCATCATCATCTAGAGACTGAAATATATATGATCTCTTGATAAAACTGTAGTATGAATTCACATTCTAGATTTTTGAACGAAAGTATAAATTGTAGGGGTGCGAGGTCAGAACAAAACTCTTTTAACGGTGCGGGAATAGGTTTGGTTTGTTTGGTTTGTTTGGTTTTACAGAATATCAACCTCGGTGGGTCATTTAATGCCGACAAAGTTGTGAAATGAATTCATTCTTAATGCATAATACAATTTTGTTTATCAACTCATGTTTTTCTATTTAACTCATATATGGGACTCTAACAGGTACTACCACTCCGGGTCAGAGTGGACCTGGGAGCAATGATGATGAAGGGATGCTCCCCATTCCCCAAACCTCCAAAACTGGAACCTCACCATCGGATAGAGTTTAACGTAATTCCCAGGACATGTAGACCCCCAGTCACCGCCTTCTAGAACCCATACGATAAAAAGGGGCTGGGGCTTGCCATGAGGGCAATATGGTTGGGAAGATCATATAGGTGCTAGGGCTTGACGTGATCAGCCGATTGATCGGAGGGGGCCTCTCCGACCGCCCGTCTAGCCCAAGATAGGGCCAAAGTGGAGTATTGCAAGTCATAAACTGCTCATCCACCTGGGTTCTATCCTTAAGCATCATGGGTCGCCACCCACGGCCAACAGATGGCCCCAATGGGGGAGTCTTACCCCTCTGCAGAGGTGCAGTCGGTGCATTCTAATGCCCAGCCGACAGGGCGTGGTGCGGGAATAGAAATCGCTTGGAAACCACTGATGTAACATCAATGTTTTTTAAATGCATTGAGAAGTCTGCAGAAAGTTGTCAGGATATTTGGATGAAGGTTGGAATCCTGCATACCAGTACTTCCTTATTTTGTTTGGGAGTCAGTTGTTTGCTTAGAGAGAGAGAGAGAGAGAGAGAGAGAGAGAGAGAGAGAGAGAGAGAGAGAGAGAGAGAGAGAGAGAGAGAGAGATTTACCACTAAAAAAATAAGAAGAAGGATGTTGCAATATTTGGATGAAGGTTGGAATCCTGCATACCAGCACTTCCTTATTTTGTTTGGGAGTTAGGTGTTTGCTTGAGAGAGAGAGAGAGAGAGAGAGAGAGAGAGAGAGAGAGAGAGAGAGAGAGAGAGATTTACATCTTTAGAAGAAGAATGTTGCAAGAAAATTGCATGAAAATTGCATTATTTAATACGTTATGCTAAATAATGCCGTCATGATGTTTTTAATGCAACGTTGAACCAGTCATTCTCAAAAGTTCAAAGAGGCAAAATACTGCTTTGATCAAAAAGCATGCGTGTACAGCGTAAGTCACCAGAGGGAGCTGCATGTACAGAATAATTCAGTGAAGGGGTGTGCGTGTAGAAAATTATTTACCGAAGGGGATTGCGTGTACAGAATAGCTCAAGAAACAGAGCGGCGTGTACGGAATCGCATTTTCCTATATTATTTTACTAATAAATTTATCGAAAAATGGAATATAAACGAATGGTGTGAGGAATTCAATCTGACTATTAAAATAAAAAAATGCATAACTTGCTGAGTTGGAGGTGCCTGGTGTAATGGTTATAGTCGTTGGAAATGGACTCGTCGGCCCGACTTTAAATCCTAGACGAAGCTACAGTTCACATAGAGCTACTAGCTTTGGGAAAGGTATAAATCTACCTACTCTTCCTCCAGCTATGGGTAAAGAGTAGGACAGGCTGGTCTCTTTAACTTTGGTTAGGCAACCAGTCTAGGAGAAGGAAAACTCTGAATTCAAACGTTAAACTCCACTTGGGGTGGTCATTACTAAAATAGTCTCAGTCCCAATTAGTGATCTATTTCACTAATTTGTGAGCAGATGTTCAACCATGTACGAATAAACCATAGATGATAGTGCCAACAATAGCTTAGTTCCGTGTTAATAGTTTTGCATGCCAGACACCAGGTAATAAACCTGGCCTTACCAATTTCAGAAGGGCCGGTTTAGCTCAGTCGGTAGAGCGACTCTCTGGGAACCACAAGGTCCTTGGTTCGATAACAGCCATCGCCAAATCAGCGTATGAGTAGGCTCATCTGTGCGGGATCTGTGCGGTAAAGTGATGATCTGATGATTGGTGTGACGCCCCACCGCAGACTCTAAAAACAATCTCCTTGGTCTACCGCAAGTTAAAAGGGGATAGAGATCCCTCGCTGTCTGTCTGATACCGACTTTAGACCACCCGACGACCTTTTACTTACTAATTTCAGACAAGGTAACTATAATGAAAAAAACCTCTAGTCCAACTTAACAAAAAAGTGAATCGAGTACTTTTGATACTACAGTCACATGAGCTACCACGGATGTGTTGGTTTGGTTTCTTCGTTTAATGGTATATCAAACTTCGTCAGTCATTTAATGCCAAAGCCATACTTGTAGAATAACAGTAATGGTACGATTTAACGCGTAGCCTGGGGGTTTTGGGGAGTTCATAGTTTTCCAAGGGTATTACTCTGAAAGTGGACGTTATCGCGCAACGGGAGTTCGAAACCAAAAATGGGCACAACATCCTGAAGCTAAAGTTGAAGCACGAATACTGAAGAATAATTAAAGTTCCAATTACCGTCGAACTGGGAAGACAAGGCAACAAACGGTTGTAACTGAAATACAAACCCGAATGTCACAAAGTCTACTGCAGAATGACATGATATATATAAGACTCCACTCAAATCAAGCAGTCAAGCAGCCAATCAGAACTCAAGGAATGGAATGACCCAAATCACCCAAATTCATGAATGGGCCATTCTGGATTTCTATATATACCAACTGCTTAAGTTGTACTTAGTTAGCTGCTGTTATTCAAACCAACAGTAGACTTACTGACCTCAATATGGCGAAAAATAAAATAGAAATAATATCCATTTATTTTGTTCCTAATTCTTTTAATGCATCATCAACTAACTATGTTAACAGCCGCTTTAAGAAATCATCCGGCTCAATGTGATTAAATCTAATAGATCTGTAATTCAAAGATTTTCCTTTACGGCCAAAATAAAGTAAAATTGATTGATATTAATCATTATTACTTCTATTATTTCTTTTAAGCTTCTGATTAGGTTAATGAAAAACCTAAGATACAAATTATTTCTACCAGCTTTTAATATACATGAAGTTAATGAAAATCATTTCGACCAATTTATAAAACCAAACCAAACAAAAATATTTACCTACAAACAATTCGAATTTAATGAAACTTATTTTTACTCGTTTATTGTAAAACGTGAAGGTAATGAAAAATCTAACATAACCCCAGTCCATTAAAACACAATTTAAAACAAGTTATTTCTTCTAATTTAATGAATCTATTCGCTTATAAATCCTATATAAAAAAGACAGGTCTTAGCATTTGGTGACCAAGTGGGTTTATATGACATTCAACAAAATAACCTAACTACATCTTTTGTTTGGTTTATTTTAACAGCAAATTACACGTCTGGGTTTATTTTATACATAAAAATTAGGGAATCGCGTTCATTGTACGTTTATATTTACATTTTAAAGAGCTTTATTGCATACATTTTTATGATATCATGTATTCCTACCTAATACAAATAATTTGCAACTTCTATCTAATACTAATAATTTATACACCCTTATGTATTTTAAACTATCCACTTCTTTTATATAACAGTTATTAGTTGTCACACATTTTATGGTATCAATAACAAATAATATCCTTAATAAACAATTATAGTTTCAAATAACTATTCCTAATACAATATTGCTCTGGATATGATGTTAACTGCATCTAAGGTAAAGTTCCAATTCAGGATAACTGGGGAGTGTTGAGTACGCCTCCATCTCCATTACTTCCAGGTCCACCTGGTAGTACGACTTAGTGTCTGGGTTAAATAGGAAAATGAGTTAAAAATGTGTATAAATTTCAATACCCATCGGGAATGAATAAAACAAAATGTAGGATGTGACACAAGACCATTTTTGAAGCGGAGTTTAATTCAGTTTCTCATCTGGACCGGCTATCCAACCAAGATTAAAGACCCCTCTGCCCTACATATTACCCATAGCTTGATGAAGCATATTTGGATCTTACCTTTCCCAAGAGTATTAGTTTATGCAATATGTTGAACATAGTTATATATTATCAAATATTCCTTTCTAATACTAATAATTTTCAAATACATTTATTAACCTCATTGATGGAACCCAATCAGATACTACCAATCCGGGTCAGAGTGGATCTGAAAGAAATAGCAATGAAGGGGCACCCCACATTCCACAGATCTCAAGAAATAGAGCCTCACAATTTATTTATTGGTTTAGTGTCATACCGAGGACATCCCTTTTTGGGAAAGTCTTTACCCCTCTGTTAGGGATACAGTGAGAGTATTTTGCGACCCGCTGAAAGAATTGTCTTTCTTCCTTTCTTTCTTTCTTTTATTCAAATGAACAAGTTTAGTAAGAGCTATACCGATAAATCTAGCTGGATGTGAGCCAAGGAAAGTTCATAAAAATGCGAATCACAGACCGACTCGGCTCTTTGTAGATAATAACACTAATTAATGGAGGTACAATTTATGTCGGCGGGCACATGTGATGATAAAAGTTACGCTGCGGCCGGAGAAGCGAGTTGTTTTTTTTTCTCCATTGCAGACCGACTCAATATCTCCCGCCCCTAATACCACTCCCACTCACTTTGCCGTTTTCTTTGCTTACCCCCACTGCTTGTGTTTAGCAGTTATCTAAAAATCTATAAAGTTGCCTTATAAACATTGCCGTGTTGACAGGGGTTAGTGGGATTGGGGTAATCGTATTATTAATTTTTTCTTCTAATCTTTGTTCAATTTTGTTTACGGTTTCTAAATCGAGTTGAGCCACTGATCGATACAAATTTGTTCACGAATTAAGATAAGCGATTTAATTGCGCGCTGGGCACCGTTAGACCCACTTCAACTCTTCCCAACCCACACATTCCATCTTTCGTTTTCTCTTACTCTTTCTAGCACTCTTTCTGTCTTTTTCCCTTTCTCATCTTTTTCTCTCTTTCTCTTTTCTCTTTCTAACACTCTTTCTGTCTTTTCTAGCACTCTTTCTATCTCTTCCTTTACTATTTCCAGCACTCTTTCTGTTTTTCCCTTTTCCTCAATATTTCTAGCACTCTTTCTATCTCTTTCTCTTACTCTTTCTAACACCCTTTCTGTCTTTTTCCCTTTCCATCAATCTTTCTAGCACTCTTTCTATCTCTTTCTCTTTCTATTTCTAGCATTCTTTCTGTCTTTTCCTCTTTCCCTCCATATTCCTATCGCTCTTTCTATCTCTTCCTCTTTCTATTTCTAACACTCTTTCTGTCTCTTTCCCTTTCCATCAATCTTTCTAGCACTCTTTCTATCTCTTCCTCTTCCTCTTTCTAGCACTCTTTTTGTCTTTTCCTCTTTCTCTCAATATTTCTAGCACTCTTTCTATCTCTTCATCTTACTCTTTCTAGCACTCTGTCTGTCTCTTTCCCTTTCCATCAATATTTCTAGCACTCTTTTCTATCTCTTTCTCTTTCTATTTCTACACCTCTTTCTGTCTCTTTCCCTTTCCATCAATCTTTCTAGCACTCTTTCTATCTTACTCTTACTCTTTCTAGCACTTTCTGTCTTTTTCCCTTTCCCTCTATATTCCTAGCACTCTTTCTATCTCTTACTTTTACTCTTTCTAACACTCTTTCTGTCTTTTTCCCTTTCTCTCAATATTTATAGCTCTTTTTCTCTCTTTCTCTTTCTATTTCAAACACTCTTTCTGTCTCTTTCCCTTTCCATCAATATTTCTAACACTCTTTCTATCTCTCCCTCTTACTCTTTCTAACACTGTTTATATCTCCTTCCCTTTCTCTCACTTTTTCTAGCATTCTCTCTATCTTTTTAAAAATTTCTTTCGCTCTTTCTAACACTGTTTCTGTCTTTTTCCCTGTTACCCAATCTTTCTAAAACTCTTTATTTCTCTTTCCATTTTCTTTACTATTTCTAGCACACTTAATGTCTATTTCACATTCCTTTACTCTCCCTAACATTCGTTATTTCCCCTTCTCTTCCTCTCTCTCTCTCTCTCTCTCACTTTTTCTACCTCTCTTTCTTTATCTCACTCTTTCAAGGAATCCTTCTGTCTCTTTAAACCCCCCTCTCTCTCTCACATTCTTTCTGTCTCGCTTGCTTTCCCTCATTCTTTCTAGAGCACTTAATGTCTCTTTCTCTTTCCTTTGCTCTTTCTAACATTCTTTATTTCCATTTGTCTTTCACTCTCCATTCCCCTCACTCTTTCTAGCTCTTTTCTTTTACCTCGCTCTTTCAAGCATTCTTTCTGTCTCTTTTAACCCCTCGCTATCTCTCACCCTATTTCCCCCTCTCTTCCTAACCCTCTTCTCTCTATCTTTTAAAACATATATCCACCTTGCACTCTTTCTCTTTTGCTTACAAGCACTCTTTCTGTCTCTTTGAACCCTTCTCTCCCTCTATCCCCATCTCTCTCTCTCTCTCTCTCTCTCTCTCCCTCTCTCTCTCTCTCTCTCACTCTCTCTTATCACATATACCCATCTTACACTCTTTCCCTTTTGCTTTTTCTCTGAAGTATTTCCAGCTATGAAACTTTATATGCGGAGGTCACTGTTTTGCAATTTTGATTATGTACAGATTTGCGAACTGAAAAAAAAAAACAAGTAGGAGGGAAATCCAACGTAGGAAGTGCAGGAAGTAGGAAGTGCTGTGCATGTTGTGGGGGGGGGGGGGTAACGGGTGAACATAGTTCAACATACTGAACTAAAAATCCCCATTCAGTAAAAGTGCTCCAACACCGACAGATTTGAGCGGCAAGATATAAGCGACGACCACAAACACTAGAGTCGCACCAGGCGTAATGATTAACAATGTAAGACATAAAATCAGCGACCAGAGGTCAAATTCTGAATGAGGCTTTTGGCCTTTCACTTCATGCTTCGGAGAATCTGTGATATATATATATATATATATATATATATATATATATATATATATAGATAGATAGATAGATAGATAGAGAGAGAGAGAGAGAGAGAGAGAGAGAGAGAGAGGAGAGAGAGAGAGAGAGATAGATTGATAGATGCGTATAAAACACTTGACTACATTTTGATACCATATAATTGAACTTAAACCTTTGCTAACATCTACCTAGAATTTACGGTATAGTTGTTACTAAACTTATTCATTAAAAAGAAAGAAAGAAAGAAAGAAAGAAAGAAAAAAAAGAAAGAAAGAAATTACGCCCTGTTGATGGAGCTTAGAATACGCTGACTGTACTCGCTGCAAAGGTGTAAGAGTCCCCCTAAAAGGGTATAAAAATCTTTTTTTTAACAGTGAAACGCAGTAGAAAAAAAGGTTTATTAGGCAAATATGCTTACACTTGACGAAATATGATTTAAATAAGAACATCAAAATATTATTAGTTTGTTTGTTTGTTTTAAGGTGAAGGTTGTGCGAATTGTAACTGGTGCTCTTGGAACGATCCCGAAGGGCCTGGAAAAGAGTCTGAGCGAATAGGAAATCAGAGGAAGATTCGGAACCATCCAAACTACCATATTGTTAAGATCGGCTAGAATACTCAGAAGAGTCCTGGAGATCTGAGGAGACTTGCTGTCACTCAGCCTTCAGGGGACCACTGGCTAGTGCGGGTGTGAAAAACTCGAATGGTGTCAAATAATAATAATAATAATAATAATAATAATAATAATAATAATAATAATAATAATAATATTATTATTATTATTATTATTATTATTATTATTTGCCAACTTTAACCGTTTCGATTAAACTATCATCAGGGAATTGTCATTATGAGATGTATCTTCTGAATTATATTTAATTTGAATATGGAAAGATAAATGAGAAAAATCTTAGCATTTTTTTCACTCGTGTATCAGAGTTAACAGAGAAATAATAGGAAGAAACACAACGAGTAAGGAAAATGTTTACTAACCAAAGATACAAGGTAAACAGTACTTAGTAATTATTTGGTTGCATTAACAAGATCAGTGAGATCACGTTGTTTCTGTCTTCCGAGGTTTCGTCAAACATCATTTATATAAAAACAGACGATTCCCTTCACATTATTTAGGTAGTTTATGACAGTAACGAAAGAAGAAAAACTCCATTTAAACTATTTCAGTAGCACCAAGTCTTGCTTTTTACACTAAATATCTACAAACTTTTACTCGATCAGAAACTAATATTCATTAATGAAGAAAAAAAAAAAGAATAAACGATTGCCACGTTAAGATAGATATTATTCATCAGAAAAATGTTTATGTGCGATGAGTCGACTAAATGAATATACTACTCATTGAAAGGCTGTAAAAGGCGGCAGAGTGTGTTGAAATCCGTCCAAGAACGACAGCTGAACATCTTCTTCCCATGGGTCATTATGGTAATAGATTTAAACCATAAACCATTTTAGACCATTCAACATTTAATAAAGAAAAGAGAGACGTCGTGTGTTGGTAGCGAGGGGATTGTAATTTTATCCATTTACCCAAAAGCTCCGTCACGTGTATAATGTGACACAAGATCAATGTTTAAGCGGATTTAAACTGGTTTTCATTCTCTTATGCTAGTTGCTTAATCAGAGCTAAAGAAACCAATCTTTCTTACTATTTACCTGTTAAGATTCTTGTGGCCATTTTTAGGCTGCAGGTGAGGGCACTTTACAGCGGAAATCTCTTGTGGCTTTTAGTTTGAGTGGAATCGTTGTGTTCCTCAGTGTTAAACAGAATACTTGTGTTCCTCAGTGTTAAGCAGAATCTTGTATTCCTCAGTGTTAAGCAGGATCCTTGTGTTCCTCAGTGTTAAGCAGGATCCTTGTGTTTCTCAGTGTTAGCAGGATCATTTGTGTTCCTCAGTGTTAAGCAGGATCCTTGTGTTTCTCAGTGTTAAGCAGAATACTTGCGTTCCTCAGTGTTAAGCAGGATCCTTGTGTCCCTCAGTGTTAAGCAGAATTCTTGTGTTGTTGATCCGTTCGTCCGTGTTAAGCACGAACAACTGAGGTTCCAGGATCGATACCGGCCCTTGCTAACTCAGCGTATGAGTAGCACAGGATATATGCGGTAAAGTGAGGTGCTGATAGTGCTCCGCCCCAGATGCTTAAACAATCTCTTTGATCTAGCGCTAAGGAAAAAGGGATAGACCCCCTCGCTGTTTAGTTTTAGGCCACCCCGACAACTTTACTTATCCTAATCTGAGAGGGGAGAGGAAATATTGTCGCGTATTTCTTAGTGTCAAGTCAAATGCAAAAAAGTATCGTTCAGGATTAAGCAGAAAACTTGTGTTGTTCGTCCGTGTTAAGCACGAACAACTGAACGCCTTTCCATGAAGAACATTAAATAGTTAACCAACCACGTATTCGAACGTGTTTATTGGTCGATTGAATCCACACGGCCAGGAAGAGTCTATAAATTTAAGTTGTGACTTTCAGCACATCATATATAAGAAGATTATTCCAACTGAGCGCGAACAGACTGATTTAAGCATTATCACGAAGTGAAAAACAAAAAGCTTCGTTCATGATTCGAACTCGGGTCACCGATTCCATTTCCAGTGACATTAACCATTAACCAAGAGCGCCATTATTTTGTATGTTTGTATACATATGCCTATAACTTAGGGAAAATGGCTCAACATACCGAAATTTATTATAGGATGTTCGCTTGTGTAACGGTTGGGTGTGACCCAAGGTCAACTTCTTAAGCGCTGTTTCATAGGTCTTCTTTCTCCTAGACGTGTTGCCTAATCAGGGATAAAAAATTCCATTCTGTCCTAATATTTACCCATAGCTGGGGCGAGAATTGTTGGATTCATCCCTTTTCCAACGGCATTAGCGCTACGTGAAATGCAACCAGCGTCGTCCAGGATTTGAACTCTTCTCACTTTGTCTATTTCCAATGGTGATAACAATTACTCGACACGCCTCATATTTATTATCTAAGATATAACACTTGATAAAGCAATTATCATATTACAATTGATATAGTATCTATATTTTACGTGTTGTAAAACTATGGAGGCACTCGTATAATAAACAGTGTCGTAAGAAATGGACTCGACGACCCGAGTTCAAATCTTGTATTATACTGTTTGTATTTCACAGAGCGCTAATACCTTTGGAAAACTATGCATTCAACTATTTTCCCTACAGCAATGGGTAAATAGTAGGGAAAACCAGGCTCTTTAACATAAGTATAGAAACCGGTTTAGAAGACGAAGAAACTCTGAATTCAGATATATCAAACTCCTCTTAAAAATTGACCTTGTGACGTACCCTACTCGTTAGGAGGTGTTGGCTAAATTCAACTTACTGAAATCTTTCTACAAAGATAACCCTTACACTAATTTTTAGTTTATAGCAATTTTTTAACTTCATCGAAAGCCATTGATCGTCATTTCTGTCCGGGTTACTGTAACGTGGTGATATCGATATATTCACGGTACCCAAACGGATATACGTAACGTTCTAATAGCGATATATGTTGTATAGCGGGTCTTGTCAACGTGCCTCCAAATTCACGTCACTAAAAGGTATTCGGCACGTGGCGGTCATCTTGTCGATAAAAACAGTACAAAACGAGAAATATATCGTCACAAGCTGCTTAGCTTTTATTTCCAGGCTCGTCTCGTGCGTCTCGTGGGTTGTGTCGGAGAGGAGGAAAGGCAGAGAGAAAGAGAGAGAGGACACTGTTAAATTGCTACTGTATCCCGCACTGGGATCAGAGGTCCGGTCCGTACCCTACGCGTCCGAAGACAAAAAGAGGAC
>CM042146.1:88842604-88947604 GCA_023376005.1 Doryteuthis pealeii | reverse complement strand
GCCTTTGAACCTACTGGCCTAATCCTTTTTGAGAAAATTCTTTCTTTTCACCGTGTTCGACAGTCGATATCTTTGCTATCTGCGCTTTGTCATCGGCAATTCTTTAGACATGTTCACCTATCTTCTTCCATTATTATTATCTTTTGTTACCTCACCATATACATTACTGGATATTCTGTAGACGTAGGTAGGATTATATAATTTTGCCCAAAATATCGACGTGATATCTGCATTATATCCATAGTTATATATATATATATATATATATATATGAGGAAAAATGAGTAAAGAAAAGAAATGTAGATGGATAAATATGAATTTTATCGATATCACTTTTAATCGATATCACTTACACATGTGTTTCGGTCTGTTTTCAAAATGTATACGGATTTACGTTATTATTATTATTAAAATAATCAGATGGAGTTGAAATAATGATGATGATAATAATAATAATAATAATAATAATAATAATAATAATAATAATAATAATAGGAAAAATGCATAAAATGTTCCGTACACAGTTTTGCCGACCTTCATCAGAGTAGAATTTTTATTTTTTAAGTTGAATAAAAATAAAAATTTTTGAGTTGAAAAAAAAAAATTCTACTCTGATGAAGGTCCATTTTTCCTCATATTGTCGGATTCATTTACCATTCTACACACACACACACACACACACACACACACATATATTATATATATATATATATATATATATATATATATATATATTAACAATCCTCCACACGAGTAGGATGCGGCACAAAGTTAATTTCTCGAATTTATCAGGTTTGAATTCAGAGTTTTCCTTCTTCTAGACTGGTTGCCTAATGAAAGCTAAGAATCCTAGTTTACCCTACTATTTACACATAATTTAAGAGAGATTAACTGGATACCATATCTTTTCCAAGTGTATTAGTGTATGTACTATGTTGAACGTAGTTAAATGTTAGGAAGTATTCCTATCTAATACTAATTTTCAAATAGATCTACTTGACCAATAGGTGGAACCAAAAATGTACTGCAATACGGGTCAGAACGGTGCAAAATGTCTGTAGTTACCAACCCCTCTATACGAGCAGGATGTGGCACCAGGTCAATTTCTTAAGCGTAGTTTAAAAGATTGAATTCAGAGTTTTTTCTTCTTATTCTAGACTGATTTTCTAATCAGGGTTAATTACTCCATCTGTCCTACTATTTACTCCTGGCTAGAACAAAAATATTAGGACGAATATATTTCCCAAGAATATTAGTGCTATGTTAAATGCTAACCCTTGATTTGAACTCGTGTCGCCGAGTCTATTTCTTATGGCGATAAATATCAGACTTGAGCGCCCTCATAGTTATAACATGACTAAAATATTGACACTATATCAATCTATTGCTTTATGTAGTGTTCTATCTTGAATGATAAATATAGGGGTGCATTGTATAATACTTATCGTCGGAGGAAATGCAAAAAGTGAGACGATTTCAAATCCTGGACGAGACTGTTTACCCTAATACTCTTAAAACGTACGAATCCAACGATTCTCGCTCCGGCTATGGGTAAATACTTGTTTAGGCAACCAGTCTAGAAGAAGAAAAATATGAATTCAAACCTGTAATACCCCACTAAAGAAACTGACCATGTGCCACATCCTACTCTTGCGTATGGGTTGATGAATATGTATATCCTGGATAACACATTAAAAAACAAGCAAGTACACCCTACGGGCACAAGTGTTTAAGTTTTAATGCAATGAAATATATTAAATTAGAAAAAAACTGATTAAAGTAAACAAGAATGCAGATAAACTGAAACTGACAAGGGTATAATCGAAAAATAGAACAACTTTAAAACTAACTCTACCATAATTTTCCATCATTCCCATCTTTCATTGCTAAATTTTCATAATTTAACTATTTAGTAAATTACGAAGTAAATAATAAATTACTATTATTTCATCTTGTTAATGATTTCTTTTATGGTTCATTCCTTGCTCCCCTGCAAATGGCAACGCTAAAAACTAAGAACTGCAACAATCGAAAATAGAACAACAACTAACTATTCCATCATTTTCCATTAGTTTCATTGGTATTTTCCTAATTTAACTATTTAGTTAAAATAGGAAGTAAAATAATATTACATTATTTCTTCATTTCATTTTTGTTTATATTTCTACCATATTTAAAATTTTAAATATCAATATGCAAATTAGCTTTCTCGTTCAAACTGTAAACCGCTATTTTGTTCTTATATAAATACAATTGCATGTAGTTTAGATGGATATGGCCGATAGTATTAATAATGTAGAACAGTTTATTAATAATTGAGGTTTAGATAAAATAAAATCATAGAAAATGTGACGTAAATAACTAAAGGAATTGTGATTTGGGTACTGATATAGTTTCGGTTACAGACAGACACACAATCTACATTATAATAAGAGATAACCAGTCAAGATTATTTTCATACACTATAAGGTGCGTAGGTTTGTTAACTATTTCCTTACGACTGTTCTATCAACAGCCAGTCACCTACCGCGATTAAGATATTTGGCCAGGAAAATTAATATATTTATTTCGAAGTAGACATTTGTTTTAATATTTACACATGGTTGCCGGAACAAAAACAGTATCATTTCCTCATAGCAACAATACGCAAAAATGACATGTCGGAATATTATTAAGTGCCTCTCATTGCTATGCCAGTCTTTTATTACAGAAATCCTATTAAACATGTCCGAGTCATTTACGATTATGAACTAAGGAGATTGTTCAGGAAATCTTCAAGAAACATGATTTATTGTACTTTGTTCTTAATGAGCACCGGCCAAGCGATTGCTTAATTAAGAGTCTTGTTTGAAGCTTCCCCATAAACACAATGAAACATGGAAGATGCTTGATTACTATGCTCGGGGCGAAGGGTCAGTTTGATACGCATAGAGAATATATGATAACCTTTTTACAAAGGAGTGCTCATCCAATTGTAACCTATAGCAATCTGGACAAAAACACGTTAATAGGCAAGGAAACTCGAGGGCACGAATTAAAAAGTGTGCCGAAATAGACCAGTCAGAATTGTTCAATAAAACGATTTACATGATAAAACTATTTCCCCATAAATACCAGTAAATATGTCTGGGTCACCTGAAATTAGAATAGGAAGAAAATTGCCCGAAACATATTATCCGAAAAAAGATTTGTTTCTTGTTTTTAATACAATATAATCAGATTCCTATCTATTACGAGGAAAATAATAGGTCTAATAAGTTCCAAGTAATAATGTTTTTGTTTTGTTTGGTCTTGTTTGGTTTAACTGCATATAAACCGTGTGGGTTATTTAAAGACATCTTTTGTATACAGATATCTATCATTTGAATAAATAGTCTTCTTTAATAACTAAGTTCAACGTAACTAAATATGTATGTATCTACCTAGATTCACGTTTCTTAAAAAGACATAACTATCTATGTATTTATTTACATAGTGATGAAAAAAATTAAAACATGAAAAACAATATACAAAATGCGCTGAATAAGGTATCTATCTCCATCTCTCTCTCTCTCTCTCTCTCTCTCTCTCTCTCTCTCTCTCTCTCTCTCTCTCTCTCTCTTTCTCTCCTCATATATATATATATATGTTCGAAAAGAACATCGTCATACGAGAAAAATCTTCCTATTCAACTGATCTTGCTGCGAGGGATTTTTTCCTCCAAGCTCAAGGGTATCATCCCGTGGACCCGTTTTGAAGGGATAAAGTTCATCAAGAGAGCCGTTTGATCGAAGTCGAGGAGTATCTCCAAAGGAATTATTCCAACATTGCTAAGAAGCGTGACAGAAAAAGAAGGGGATGTGCATTACTCGAGGGGGATCACTTTGAACAATAAAATATTTAGTTTGTAGTTTGGAATTGAAATAAACGTTTTGTGACACCAGACCTGTTATTTTTAAGACACACTTCTTATGTATTTACATAACTATGATTATCTTTCTACGAATCTTCCCCCCCCCCACACACACATATGTATATATATATAGCAGCAAATTTCCCTAAAAATACTCTATCCCTCAATCTTATTGTGATGGGGAAGATTTAAGACATTTAAGAAAAAATGAACCTAGTGTTTTGACTTGCAAATGAATACGTAAAATAGCAAGTCTGACTTTTTGTTGTGTGCCATGACCATACTTGTCGGGCCAATGACCTTACGAAATCCCTTCTTATATATATATATATATATATATATATATATATATATATATATATATAGTAAGTCATCCACAGACACTGTGTGTCGACGTTGTACGTCTCTTCAGTGTGGATAGACACAGCAACTGTTGCATAGCCCTTTTTGTTCGGCACTAAATCGTATATGTTATATACTGTATCTTCAAACTCACGCTGCTAAATCGTGTATGTTAGTAGTAGAGTATAAAGATCACAACCAGGCGTAGAGTAGGAGATTTGACTTTATTTATCTCATCGGCTGTATGTGGTGGGTGGCGAGCGTACACAATGGGAACTGCCCAAGGGTTGTCAATGCGTTCTACTGCTGCTGGGATGACTAGCGTTGGTGACGTGAAAGGGGGTGGCTGGTGGCGTCTCACCGCCATTAGCCGTGGCGGTGCGTGACCGCGTCGGTCCGCCGTCTCTCTACTGACTGGGCTCTGTTCACTACTGGCCTCTGGCTTTTGTGTTGACGATACGCCTACGCATCTCTACCCTTGATCTGACAACCATCTCCGAACTTATTGTTTCCCATCCTTCCCCTGTTCGCTTTACTGGGAAAACAGTCCTTAGTCATCTTTGTTTAATCTAACCGGAAATTCATATTTCCGTTTGTACAATATCCAACACAGCTACATCTTACCTCTCGGTCATTTGCAGCTGTCCTAAAGTGGTGGTGTTTAAACTATTAGATACATACATTTGTTTATATATTTTACAATCACCAGAGTGACCCAGTCTGTAAACAGACGATCATTGCTTTATGCTGGCAGTCAAAATTAATTTAAGTCACCCCTAGAGAACTCTACCGGGTTTTGGGAGCATATAGTAAGTCATCCACATATTTTGGCAGCAAGCTATTATTTAAGCAGCTTTTCTTAAAGACCATCTAATTAAAAAACATAACAATAACACTGAAAACTCACATATTACGACTTATTGATAACACTCAAATCATATATAAAAATAACAATAAAAACACGTACAAATTTGAAAAACAAACCAATATAACAAAAGTAAAATAACATTTAACACCAGTAACAATATACTAGACATCTTTAATAAATAATGCCCTAACCTGAGCAACCCTCCTAAAAAGATTATCCTAACGAAATTAATCACAACAAACCCGAACCACTAAAACTCCCACCAAAGAAAAAATCAGTAGAAGCCATACCCCCCCCCCTGAAAACGATAAGTGAAATGGCTGAAAGCGCTTAGATAAAAAAAAAATATGGGATATTTTCGCGACCATCTTGATGCTGATGTACGGAAAATAAAAAGAAGACTTTTGCTTATATTCGTTCTCCGCCTATTCACGTTCATGCATACGTCATCATGTGATCTTCACCTTCCATTTTTGCACATTCATTGATCACGTCATTGGCTTTCGTAAACAAACGCGCATATAAAAATTAACGGTTAATAAAATCATATTCACACATTCACTATACACTTAACATATTTCATTTTGTCCCTCACATAAACATTACTTAACTGTGTCCTAAAGATGGTACAATATACCGAAATGCTTAAGTATTGACACACAAAAAAAATTGTTTCCTGATCATAACATCCTGTGTTTGTTATATTTTAAAAATATTTTCTTCTCATATTGTCAGATTAATTTCCCACCGTATTTCCATATATATATATATATATATATATATATATATATATATATATATATAGTGTGAACAAAAATTATTATTAAGACAATCAGGAATATTTCTTGTATTTTGTTTAATCTCAACTAGTTTCGACCTTCGGTCATCTTCAGGAGAAAATTTATTATTTGAAGAAATTGTTGATACATTATTAGAAAGGGAGCATTATAGAAGAGTTATAAATGTTCAAGTGTTATAGTGGGTTTAACATGCTGTTAAAATCCGGGTAGGCGAGTGTGTCTGATAGTAGCATGTTCATTCGTTCTGTGAAGAACCTCTATGAGGTAGTTTGTTTTTTGGATGCTCTTTTATATGTGAGGGAGGGGTTCGTGGGAGTTGTGTGTATGACTGTATGTGTATACATGTATATGACTGTATGTGTATATGTGTGTGTATGTGTATACATGTTGTATGTGTGTATACTGTGTGTGTGTGTATGTGTGTGTATACATGTATATGTATGTGTGTGTTTACATATATATATATATATATATATATATATATATATATATATATATATATATATAGGGTGACCCAGAAGTCGCGCACAATATATATATATTTTTTTGTTGTTTTTCAGATTTTATTGGATATGGGTGAGAAATTAACAATACAAGAAAGAGTTAAATTGGTTTTTATGTTTGGAAGAGATGGGTCTACATACCACTCCGTAGCTGAAGAATTCAACCGCACTCATTCCGAGCGAGAAAAAACATTGAACCATACTACTGTCTGCCGTTTGATAAAGAGAATTGATGTAAGTATCAATGGAGAGAGTGAACAATTTGAGCATCTATTATGATTATGATGAATAAAATTGATATTCATATGTCTTTTCATACTTTTTATATGTATTTTCATACAGGGTGCGCGACTTCTGGGACACCCTGTATATATACAATAAATGAAGGAAAAAAATTTCCCTTCATTTATTGAATATCTTGCTCTGTCCTTCCATTCACTGGCACTTGGCACATTGCACTCTCCTTACGGTCAACCCGCATCAGCTTGGTTAAACTACACATGGAAAGATCCTAACTACCGGAATATATATATATATATATTACGGATATATATATATATATATATATATATATATATATATATATATATATTCCGGTAGTTATATATATGAGAAGTAAATACACAAGTGATGTGTTTTGATATGGCTTTTTTTAGCCGACAATCTTTGGGAGAATATGTGCTTAATTGAAGTCGGACCTAATTTTGAAAGTTAATTAATTAATAATTAATTAATTAGGTGGGCATACCTATTTAAATGTAAGGCTAAACAAATCGAGAAAAATCAATCTCTGTATTTACATATATATATATATATATATATATATATATATATATATATGTATGTACATAATATATATATATATATATATATATATATATATATATATATATATATATATATATATATATATATATATATATATATATATATGTCTGTGGATGACTGATATATATGCTCCCAATTTTAATGGTAGAGCACTGTAGGGGAGACATTAATTGAAATTTCACCGTTTAGCATTTTAACTCGCATGTTGTTTACAGACATGAGTTCTTTGTGAATGTAAAAACATATATCGTGTAAGTATGCATCAATTAATTGTTCATCCCGCATGGGTAAGGGACTTGGCAGACGAAAATTCCGGCTAAAGGTAGCTGTAAAAAAAGTCGAGCCGCACTGATTAGACGTAAAACGTCGAAACACGTGTCTGTGGATGACTGACACACACACACACACACACACACATATATATGTCTATGGTATATGTGTATGTGTTTGTGCATATAGACATATATGTGTCTTTGTGCATAGATAAGTATAACTATCTTTCTATCTATATATCCAAAAGCATGCATTGACGCATGCGCAAATACACACATATACTTTGATATATCTATAAGTAAATAGTTATCAGTATTATTGATAGAGCATATACATCTAAGTTAGCTTTGTGAAAAACAAAGTCAGTGGCGTTTGATGACCGACTGTTTGTCGCCCATGTGATTTTAAAACCGGATTTCGCATAGGCAAGAAACTGACATTCATCAAGTGCCTTTATGTCTTTGCTACCCTACACAACACACACACACACACACACACGCACATATATATATATATATATATATATATATATATATATATATATATATATATATACACGGCTGTTTGCGTGTGTTTGTGTCCATATACCATCATATTTCATAAAATAAATGACGGGGTTATTAACTGACTGACACTTTTGCTTACCTAAAGATTTGAAATAGTGGCATCGGTCTTGTTGGCGAGTCAATAACATGAGAGGATTGCTCGATTGAAATCCTTTCAAATCACCCGAATAAACAGAAGAAAGAAATATATGAACAAATTGCACAACTCTACATTTTCCTCTAAATATTTCGTAAAGAAAACGTTTTCCTGCATTTGGCAACATCCAGTTGGAGGCCATTATTTCTCACTAATTCCACTGTGAAAATCGATGGAGCTGTGCTACAGCAAACATGGCAAGAAATCGAGTACCGTCTTAATGTGCTTCGTGCAACTAATGGTGCACATGTAGAGGTGTATTAAATGAGGTAAATAAACTGGAATATCTAATCCTCATTTTCTAATGTAATTCCACATATTTGTTAAATTATTTGCTTTTTAAAGTTGTGGGCAATGTATGGTGAAATATGTTCCTAAAAACGTGTCTGTTCTTGGTGTTCTTGGCGTGAAGTGCATAATGGAAGCAAATTACTAACTTTTGGAATTATAGAATTATCGGACGGATACCGATTTGTGCACGGCAGAGGTTTTAGTGTTTCGTTTATATATGTGTTCGTTTTTGTATATGTTTCGATGTTACGAAATTATTGCAGTTTTGTAAAACAAAAGGTGAGTGGACTTGTCTCTGAGAGAGAGAGAGAGAGAGAGAGAGAAACGAAACGAGACGGACGTTTTGTCGAAGTGTGTTATTGAAGTTGTGCGCGTTCGAGTCACCGGATAATGTCGTCTCTCTGTATCTGGTCGCAACTCCCCGTATGTCAATCGGATTCTCTCCCTTGATGTCTTTCCAACTGAATCTATCAACTGCTGGGCCCTTTTTATAATTTTTATTGTTATTCATACGTCAGCTTTGAATAAAAATCAATAACAGTTCATTTAATGAGGTATGCAATACCTTCCAATATCGAATATTTGTATTACTTACATCATTCGTAAAACGTTGGTTTTGGATTATTTACATTCTAACTATTGTTTTAAAATATTCATAAAACTATTTTTCCTTCTATTCTCTTTCCAGCACAATTCAAAACCTAAACCATAATATACAATTATTAAGATAATTAGTATTATTTAGATTATTAGGACTATTGTCCTCATCTTTATTATTATCTGTACAACGTTTCGGCCGATGTTCCCCCGACCTTCTTCATTTATTTCTTGTCGGAAACGGACCTGCTATATTCCTCGGAATGCTGACCTCTAGAAAGCATTATTAGTTGTTTGGAACATGGTGGTGTGAGCTACTTCGTAGTCAGACAAGCAAGTTAACTCTAAAAGCCAGGAGACTGACTAAGCAGATAACGATGTATCAGATATATAAATAAAAGTAAAGTATTATTTGTGGCAGGAAATTAGAACCAAATAGATCGCCCAATAAATATGTTATTTATGATATACCATTAAAGGCTTATTAATATATATAAAGAGGAATTGCAGAAAAAATAAATAATTGGTTAAGAAACTTATTACTATATTCCCGATAAGCCAGTAAAGATATACTATAGTGATGTAAGTTAATCCTATAGAGAGACCTTATATAAACATCTGGGTGAGAGGCGAACTCTAAACACTTGTTATTGGATCTTACTATTTATTCCTACATTTGTCTCCTCAATTTACACATTTTGCTATTCTGTTATATTTATACTCTTTGATAATCAATGAACTCTCTATACCATATGACTATATAGTTCGTTTACACGCTTATTCTTTGCTATGACACTTTCAATTGTTAATGTTTTTACTTTCAGCACTTGTGTTCTCTTTTTTATTTCGACACACTCTCTACAATAGATGTATAAAAAATGAAAAGAAGGATGCTTTACAGCTTGTCAGATGGTTACATACATATTTAATTATTCTTGCTCTCATTTTAACCCGTGTGGTACTTATTTCTTCACTAAATTTTACGGAGTAGCTATTGGGGGAATTAGTAACAAAGAGTAACAGCAGTAACGTCAAACTAATCAATTAGCATGTGAATTTTGATTAGAGGCGCTGAATTCAATTATTTATTGATTTGATAATACATTCCTATAGAGAAATCTCTCACAATTAAATAGAGTAGTCCTCGGGTGCATAGTTAGTCCGAAGAGAAATGACACAATACATCCTTCACCTTTATACTCTATCCTATTGATGCGTGTTAGTACAGATGGAATTGGTGGATAACCTGCGACTCATAGTAGGACAGGGATGCGCGACTAGAGTATAGGATTAGATTACCACTTTTTGATGCAACTTCGAGGATACTTGTGAATAAGCACACAGTCGTAAGGCGCGATTAATATAGGATTTAAAAGGAACTGATTATATCGATTATTTAGAGTGTACATCCGAGGACAATTATTAATTGAGCTTACAGCACATTCAAGTATTTAATAAAGCTCTTTTCATACATATATATTACTATTATAAATAGTATAAGGTAAGTTATATATAATGACTTAATGAGTAGATCTTTATTTGAGGTAATATAGTCGTTATTTATAATAATATCTATTATCTAGATATGTTGCAGAAGGTTAATAATTTGACTGAAGCTCTGGGTGATTGTATGAGTGAATACACCTTCATATCAGCCAATTGCTCAGCCAGGTGTCAATCTTACACCTGACACAGGAGTAGGTGTGTGACTGGCTTTGTGTGGGAGTGGGTCTGCAATCTTATAAGATTAGTTAAATAAGAGGAAATACCTGAGTTATCACGAGAGAAAAATTAGGTAAGATATTATTTTTTCAAATGAAAAGAGATAGAAATAATAACAATATATAGTTTGGTTTCGAGGCACAACTTAAAACAAAATTAAATCTCTATATACAACAGTTGAATTTTCACATGGTAATATATATATAGCATTGGAAGTAGGGTCAACCGTAAAATATGTTGACCAAAGTCAACGAACAGGAGAAGGGCAACTACTATCAACACACTAACTCACAGGGCAAGCACTGTCAACGGCGTCACGCTTACACACGTTGCATCTATAATACTAATAGTGTATTAATATAAGTTATATTATTAAATATATTAATTGAATTACAAGTCGGTGCAGGAATTGTGGGACTATTACACATTTTTGAATGCAATAGGCAGCAATCGAATAGATAATAGTTACATACATATAAGCACATAAAACATAACACGAATCACTCACAGTCACACACACACACTCATACAACAATGATAGATCAAATATATTATATCATATAGCATCACACACACATATATATTACAAATTTAGTGCTCAACCTAGTTATTAACTACTATTAAGCTTAGTAATTCAAACACTTGATTGGAAGATATTGAGTATTGAATGGAGTGATATAATAAAGAGTAATCTAAACGTAAGAAAACTAAAGCAAATTATAGACTACCTGAATTTAAAATGGATAAGTAATTTTATACTTATCGGCACAATGTATTAGGTTATAGTTATAGAGTTTACTATTAATGAGCCTATGTCACTACTATGGTTTACAAGGTAAAGATTAATATATAATGAAGATGACCATTTATATAAAATCTTTTGAATAAAAATATTCGAATCATTTAAAAAAGGATTATTTACTATTTATAAATAATATACTATGAAAACTATATTGATATATTCAAGTCCTTAATAATTAATAATTAATAATTATCATTTTACTCTTTATATATAATTTATATACAGCTTATTATTTTGTAATTCGAATAATTAATAACAATAAGAATAAATAAGGAAAAATTTATACGTATAGGATAAGATCTGTCTAACAGCGATCGTAGTAATTCATAGAGAAAGAAGTCAACTCAACAGATACACTGTACGTGTCTTCACTGTCTGCTGCCTATTTTTAATATTGCCGAAATATCTAAGGGTGTAGATAATGTTTGTCTTGTTCTTTCTTGTCTCATCGTCTCTCTCTAATCTGTTCTTAACACTTGATAAGCTGTCTGTCTGTCTATCTGTCACTCTGCTCTGCCGTGACTTACTTACAGGATTCGCATCTAGTGTGTTTATATAATATAAATAATTTAATTTTGAATATATGTAACCATGGTAGACCCTTACTTTTTTTTTTCCTCTTTATCGATGTTGTGTTGTGTAAGCTTATTGTTAGTGTATGTGTGTATTTTGTTGATTGTGTGTGTGTAGTGTTATTTAATAAAAGCACATCTTAAGGCATTATATGGTTTCGTGTTAGTATAATCATTGCTACTTTGGGGAAGGCTGGAAAGATTCAAGGGTAAAGCGAAGTCCAAATTGACCCGGTAAATTATGTTTCTGTGGATTAGCCCGGTTCAGGAAAGATAGTATTTGTTACTTAGAGTTCAATGGACTACATCTGACTTCTCTCTCTGTAGTCCTTACAGTTCATACTGTTAGCTTTAATTAACGGGGTTATTGTATATTGATACTATTATTGGAAACTAATAATTTGTTGTTATAATAGAGGGATAAAGGGGGTTGGAGACGCATGAGGACTGAGTAAACTCGACTATAAATGCGCTCGGGCGTATACTTGAGAATACTTTCTTCCTATAAGTGACGCCTGATAATACGGGTTATGTTTGTTGTGATTGTGTAGTTTGGTTGGTTGGTTGGGTGGTTTTGGTTTTCGACGCATCGCTACACAACGAATTTGTTTGGAGAGCAGCTTATTATCATTTATTATATTGGGCTATGAAGTTTCGGTTTATTATATTTTTATACGCTATCATTGAATTTATTTCTAGAAACTTGATGTAGTATAAAATAAATCCTAGTGGAGTCAATTAAACCTACTATTATTTTTCGGGCAGAGTACAAGCTCAGTATATAGTGTGGGGGGCTAAAGATACTTTTGTAGTAGGGACAACGACGGGGGGTGGTTACATTCTTTACTGTTTAAGTGTGTTGTCTATGTGTTGTGCATTAAGTATCATCAGCTCACTGTTGTGTCACACCTAATTTATCAAAAATAAATAAGTGCAGGTTTTTAATCGACATGAATATTTCTTTAATTTAAGACAATGAAACTTATAAGGGCGTGCTGTTTTTTATTTGGTCAGTAATGATTGCGTAAGGTTAAAGGAGCGTGTAGTGGATTTTATTGGGGGACTTGGCTCCTTTTTTCTTCTTCAGTCAGATGTTAGTCTTGAGAGCTTTATGGAACTTAATAGTGATGATTCTTCGACATCTTAGATAGGAGCGCTCTAGTGGGAGCGTAGATCTCGTATTGGGTGAGGGGAGTCACGTGGTTTCACTGAGAGTTAAAGCTCTCTGGCGTCTTTTGTGCACTATCAATAATACTGTATATATATACGCAGTTTTAATATAAGCTAGGTATCTGATCGTACCTAATAAGAGGATGTATGGCAAGTTAGATGCTGATTTGTTGTATTATTTTTGGTCAAATCTATATCCAATCACAGATTTTCTTTGGGTACGTATATTTGGTGTTTTCTTTTTTTTCAAACTTTTTTTTATTCCTGGTTTGGATGAAGTATACCTCTTTTTCACAACAATCTCATGCTGGTGGGGTGTTTTATCTCTCCGGCAAGGATCTACAACTAACGTTGGGGATATGTTATAATATATATATACCTCAAATAGAAGGAAAGGTGATCCTAAGCATATGGGGTAGAAGGTGAATAAACATGCGTTCTGTTGCGGGCTATATTGATTAACGCACATGAACTTCAGATATGTTCTTGATAGTTTGTAAATTTTTCGTGGGAGCAGGGGGCGTTAAACAGTCATGCACCAGCGCACGCTGGTGAGGTATGCTTTAGGCACTGTTCTAGCATGGGGGAATATTACTATCGGCATAACAATATTGGATGTTTGTATGGGGAATGGTGAGGTGGGGGTTTTTATTTTTTTCTTTTTATTTATCATCAGCAAAATATTTTAGGTGCTGTAGGATTGACAAATTCAAATATATCACAAGGGATGATAAATGAATAAAAATTTCGCTTATCATTATTAAGTATGGGTATTTTAACGACTCTCTCTGCCATCAAAGATCGGAATGATATAACACTAAAGTGGGCCTAACGATGTAAAATGCTAGTATAGTTTTTAGGGCTTGACGTATGAACCGTTTAACTGGTAGTGTAGTGATATACTCTCGCTAGGATGTATGGAGGCGTCATTGGCCACGCACTAAGATAATGTCCGGGCTAGTTTTGGTAAGTGTTATGGCTCGTGTATCATCTTCGCGGATTCAAGAATAACTACGAATAGTTGTAGGTTTATTATCAGATAAATTGGGTGTAATTTTTCATAAATGCAAAGCTTGGTATGTATTGCGTGAAGATGTTGGTCTTTGTTGTCAAAAATTTATGTGTTTGCATATGAGTAAAAAAAAGAAAGAAAAAAAAAAGTAGAAGATCGTGTTGTTGATGATAGTGTTGTAGATGATTTTGGGTGTATTAATACAGTAAGGGTGATTCATTATACTATAGGGAGGGTATAATCAAATCATTACATACTAAATGATTGGCTACAGGATTCAGATGCTATGGTGGCTACTATGACATAGACAACTGTGTTCGAAAGGAATATTGAGACACAGTAGACAGATGAAGCAGATATATCTCTTTCTCTTATCTATCACTTTCTCTCACTTTTCCAATATATCTTTCTTCTTTTTTACATTTACGTTAATTTATATCTTCTCCTTTCGCGGCTCGGGTATTAATTATACTATGCGTGATACTGATCTCTTCGGACATCCTTTCGCACTTGTCTTCATCGTCAGCTTAGTTGATTGCATGCAGAATACAAACCTGGATTTCTAACATTAAATCCGCTTCACGCTATATGTTCTTATAATAATCATATCTATTCTTATCCACTTCATATACGTCACAGGGAGGGGATTGTAAATATATATATGCATACAAACAATTTTCTGGGTGGGTTATGAAGAGCAATATTTTATTGGTTGATATTATAGGTATCAGCACACACCACACTCTCGTAGAGTGAGCAAATTCTTCCATTTTCGAAGTGACCTCGGAATTTCGCTCATAAATGACACTACGTCAGCAGGTGACATCATTCAGTCCTTCTAATAATGTCACTGATCTTCGCTCTTCTCTCTGTCACACGCACACTCTTACACACTCACTGACAGGACTACACTATTCACTCGTCACTGAGCGACAAATAATGAGCTTCGCTCAGAGCGATATATCCTTTACCACCGTGAGGAAAGAGGGTTTTAGAGGCAAAATATTTTTAGTCGACAACAACATCTGTATGACCAGCGGCTCAAACACTAGTCACCAAATATTAAGGGGCAAGGGAATAATGCTCATGTGAAGGGTTGGAATCATTGCTATTGAGAGAAACTGTGATTATATGGAGAATAGGGATGTGAAATCACAGGAGACTAGCTTTTATTTTCATGTATGATACAATGTTTTCGCGTTCACTTATTATTGCTCTCTAAAATCTATACGTGTAGTCTATTATTTTTTTGTACACTTCTTGTTTATTCAGTGCGGTACACTATTTTATAAGCACTAAAAATAGTATGGCGAGCAGTAAGAAATTAAAACATAATAATAAATATCATATTGTAAATGGTCAGACAGCTAGATTCAACACAAACAAACTTAAAACACAAAAAGAGTTTAAGTAAATGATCGTGGGAACTTGAGAGAAAATACTATACAAGAAAAGAAACACTTAAAGACGTCTGCATAATTAGGACTATATAAAAAGAGAACAGTACCGATATTCAATAAATATATCAGACTGGGGGCTGACTACAGAAATTAGATTAAACCTTCGACATTACAACAACAATACAATCAAGGATTTTTAGTTCTATTCTTACCGAATTAATATCAACCGTTCCTACACGATAATGTTACGTATACGCTATCCACTAAAAGGACAGTGGGAACTAATGTACTTTGATAACTGTAAAATTTTCAGCTGCCGATTTTCTACATGTGTCGGGTGACGAATTAACACGTCACTGCATGTACCTCAACGTCTTAGCCTACAATTCTATATATTACTATGACATGCATGTGACAACTGTGTTTGCGCCAAGGTCTCAAGCATGGGATACTCATTATATCTGACGGCGCTCGTGACAGGAAACAATGACCAATTTATACTGGTCGCTCTAGAAAGCAATTCACTTTGAACATATAAAAGTGATGAGAGATAAATAAGCTTTGTTAAATCTGCTATATCATTATTCCCACCCCCTGTTTTATTGGGGGTGGAGGAGTTATGGTTGGGCAAATGGAGGATATGCAATGACAGTTGGCGCTTTGAGGAATGCAAATTTGGCATCGAATGGATTGGTAAATTTGTGTGTTGTCAGCAGGTAGGGTTGGGATTAAAATTATAAGTTCTGCGTTCACATTCACTATCGGTGACTTACATATGACTCTTAAAAGAATGCTTATGTTGTCATGATAATAAGAGTCAGGTTTCGGCTTCTTTTTTAATGGCATATAAAAATGTGTATTGGCATATAATACATATTCTGAAAAACATGTTTACTGGCATATAAACATATAAAACTTTTTAATGGCGTATAAACTTTTTAATGACATATAAAACATAGTTTGAAACATTTTAATGGCATATAAACAATTAATATTTTTAATGGCATATAAAACATTTTAATGGCATATAAACAATTAATATTTTTAATGCATATGATAAATATTTTAATGGCATATAGAACATATTTCTAAAGAAATTTAATGGCATATGAGCATATGACATTTTTAACGCATATAAACCTATTTAATGACATATCAAACTTATTTTTAATCGCATATAAAACTTCAGATTTTAATGCCAAAAGCAATTCTTGTAGAACAATAGTGTGGTCTGTTAAACCGTTATCGAGGATTGACGGACTCATACTTTCTAAATAGTTTAGTTTGAAGTGAATTATTTAGTTTCGCTGGAGTCTGAACTGCCAGAAAATCAAAATATAATTGCGTGATCAAGCTAATTCTAAAAAATTGAGAGAACATATATATGTCTTATTGGGTGACTGTTTCGACAGTAATTTTCGTGACTACGAACTTTATTTTAAAAAGAAAATTACTCTGTAGAAGAAGTAATAGGGGTAAGTGAGATAACCCAAATCTCGACTCTTACCATGCGGATATCAGGGTAATTTCGATGAATTCTAAATTAAATTAAGTATTATATGATTGAATACTGATTAATGTGATAGGTATATGATATTTTTTTTAGTACCTTATATATTATTATGTGGGTGTGTGGTGTGGTGTGTGTGTTGTGTGGTGGTGGCGTGTGTGTGTTATATATCTGGGAAATGTAAGATGCTTATTCATATACTTATAGTATAATTAAATAGTATATAGTATATATAGTATATATAGTTCTTGCCAACGATGTTTTCATTGATGCAAATTTCTTCCAGACATTAGATATATGAGTCTATTACGAATGTATTCTTGTTCACTTAATAACTCCAATGTAGAGCCCAAGAATATAGTTGTTGTTGAGGAAAAATTGAAAAATAAGAATCATATAGATAAATAACTGAAAATTAAAATATAATTCGCATACTTATTATAGCAGGTGTGTCAATCGGATACTATATGTACAATAATGACAGAAGTCTTCAGTCCTGAATGTATAATGATGAGATATCGATACCTCTCATTAAGTATATATATATAATATATTATATACAACATTACTTACATCATCGGGTGTATACAATCAGGAATGTAATGGAAAATAACATTTCATATTATAGTCACAATTTTAAAATGATCCTTATGGGGAAGGAAAATTGGATGAATACACATTTATACGATCATTAAGTTTATTCGTATTGTTTTTATTATGTAATATAGATGAATTAGCATATATTAATGTTGTTTTCATTTCATTGATATAGATGAGTCGTGTTGAAATTAAATCTGGTGGCAAGTTAATTGTGGGAGCAAATTTAATAAACCATTGGTCTCTGAGATCTTGTAGAATCCATTGTATATATATTATAACTCTTTTGCGTTTAATTAGTTAAAATTCGCTCACAGTAGTATATCTATTACTTGCTATTTACACATTAATTACTTAGCTGTCTACTTATATTTATTAGCAGAAGTACCGTTCCATGACCGGGCAGCTAAATAAGATTTCGGGCACTAGTTGGAGTGGAGGAATAGAAGAAAGATGCATTGATCTCATAAGAAAAATTGTTTTAAATACTTGAAAAAAATTGAAAAAAATTCTTTTACATGGATTCATGCGTTATAGATATTTATTGGGTTTTTTATTACACCGGCTGTTTTGTCCTTGTTGTAATTATTATGGTAAATAGTATTTTGTTAAAATATAACTCTAAACTCGTAAGGTTTTTGAAATCGAATTTATTTTATCGAAAAAACCGTGTTTGCGCATAAACAGGTAATTCAATTCTAGTTCATTTTGTATCTTGATGTTGTACGCTAAGCTCTAACAAGAATAAGTTATAATCGGTTTACTATTTTAATTTGCTTTTGTCATAACCTCTAGAGAGGGTCAGTTCGACACAAATTAAAGAAGAGTGATACGGCAGAAAAAATTTTGATACAGCTAGCTGAGTTGAGAATTTAGGACTTAGGATTGTATAATTAAAATGAGTATTATTTCATTTATTTTATGAGCCATTATCATTAAGCCACGTTGACAGGGTCACAAGGGATTAAGATTGAGCCGCACTTATACTTTTGCTCATTCTTTTTTTGCAATAGGGGACTCGTCGGTCGACCTAATTATTCTTAAATTAGAGAAAGAAAAATGCGTCTTTTAAGTAAAGATTGATACAGCGTGGGGAAATTTGTGTGGTTGGCGTTAACAGGGTTGGAAATCGAATGAAACATTTGTGCTCTTATGCACAATAGGGGTACGTCGGGCATATATATGATAGTCGAATAGCAAACAAATTGCCGCTTAAATAGGGCTTCTAGAAGTGGATTTAACGGAAATTTTAATTCCCCGGGTCAGTAAGCAAGACAGGTTGGTCGGGATTTGTTGACGGGGATGTTGGGAGTTCTCTAGGATGATAGATTACATATATAGAAATAAGCAGTACGTGGGGGACTGATTTGTGTGGGCGAAGGGCTTAAGTGGTTATTTGCATACTAGGGATGTATGTAATTTAGCACTTTAAAATGTAGCCTTGCGTTTGTTAGGGCACACGTGGGGAGATTGGATCTGCGGTTGCTAGGGGGGAGATTCGCGTGTGATAGTGCCAACTATTAGCGCTGGATAGTTCGAAGCACGGGAAGCCGGTCAATATAGTAATTGGACTCTTGACTTAAAGCTTAGTTTTGCTATAAGGAACGAGGTGTTGTGGATGCTTTTTTTATTTTTCATGTCTATCATTGGGTAAAGTAACTTTGTATACTGGGCGATGATAGCTTGTCTAGTGCTGCTGTTGATTGTTTTTAACAAACGTTATTATTTCGTCGATACATTTGACTCCTGTCTAGTTTTTATGGGGTAATTCAGAAATGATGATTTTTAAAGTGGTGTATCAACGTGATTTATATGTTTTTACAGCTTATTCGTGCATTTTTTGAGTGCCTGGCTTATTTAGGCTATCGTATATTGATTATATATTTATAGACTATTACTATGACTCTCAGACTGGGACTGGTTTTGGACAAAGGTTTTGTTATTTCTATGTGTATTATTTTTGTAAGCGGACTCACATGCTGAGAGCACTTCATACGATGTAGTTTTGTCCGTTGGGTTGCACGCGGATTCATTGGGCTTTATATGCTTAGTACAGTTAAATTAACGAGTTAAGTTTATTTAAATTCTTTAGAGATTAGTTTTATGCTCCACTCAGTGATCCTATCAATAGTCATTCGTGATTTTTCGAGTTAGGTCTCTGTCCCAGTTTCAATCAAAATCCTAATGTACTATTATGACAATTATCGTTAAGAAGTATACACTTTATGCATTCTATATTAATCTTAGTATTATGCGTATATAGTAGGTATATAATTTATGAGTAGTAGGCCTGCTCTATTGTCTTAATTATACGTTATTAGTAATAATTTTTTGTTATGAGAGTGCTTTTTGTGGGATGAGGGAGCTATTTGCGATAATTTTTGAGAAGATTAAGGCTTCATTGTTTTATACTTTATTGGGAAGGAATTACAATGGCGTATAATGCGTTAAATATTTTAGCTGGTACGGACCGAGTACATCTGCATGCAAGATCAAGTCTGATATTTGAGGCACGGCCAGGCGCGTTAAACTCGGCCGAGTCTTCTTATACTTATTGTCAAGGGATTTATTATCATATTTTGAGGAAAGTAAGAAGGTGACATTCATATTACTTGGTATTTCTGGTTAGTTTTTTGAGGTTGGTGAGGAGGTCTTCATAAATCCTATTATAAACAATATATATAACACAGGTATTTATTTTTTGATCGGGGTATAAACATTAGTAATTATTTTTATTTTTAGGTATATGATCATCATAAGACAGTATATTATTGATTATTTGAGGACTTATATGAAATTTACAATCATTTACCTACAACGCTTTTCTTTTTGTTTTACATATTCTCGGCTAGTATTTATATATAGATAGTGAAATTACTTTCAGTCATTTCTATCAAACTCGTGAGGATTTGGAAGGGTTAATGTTATTTTGATCCTTTCTCGTTAAGCAAGCCTTAGCCACACCTCTGTAAATATCACTCAGGAAACGGCGGGTAATAACAAAAACCATGTAACGCAATCAGCCACCATTTCAAAAACGCCGACCAGTATGGAAGCACGGCGGCGCTAAAAGAAAATTAGCACTCTGTTTATGCAAAAGCCCCGATACGAGGCTTGTTGAACTTGATCTGAAGGCTATCTTACACATCACAGTACCGAAAACTACAGCGCAATTCGGAGCTAAATGAAAGCACGAGAATAGGTGCGCTTTAAGCGAATGCCTATTTCCTTAGAGCCTGAACCTTTGAAGCCGGAGAGAATTAGTATTTTGCACTTGAGAGCATGTTCGCCGCTGATTCGCTTCCGTTGATTCCCCTTCATCGCATTTGCCTCAGAGCCTGGCATCTGCATCTGATGATGTCGATTCTAGATTCATTATATAACCAAGGCGTTTTTATTTATTTTTATTTTATTTTTGGTGCTGTAGGGCTCGGTCCACGATTAGGTGACTACGAACAGGCATTCAAAAATAGGGAAATAATAGGCGGTTTAACTATGGCAACATACTGCTAGAGTTAGTGATATGGTTTTATAGATTTTACTGAAGTGTGGCCTGATTGCATTGAAGTTTTAGATATAAACCGATGATAATACTAGCTGTCAGGTAGAGTTCTATTTTTATACAGAGGATGTTTCTTAGGCTAATAAACAGTTTCACTGCCGGATCCTCTCATTTTCTATAGCGTGCAGGGCTGCATTTTACACACCCATACACACACACACACACACACACACAAAGACACACATACAGAAACACTCACAAACACTATTAAAAACCCACTAGAAATTGTTAAAACAAACTTAAGTTAAAAATACAAAGCCTTTAAATCGACTTTAATCATTATATGAATTAGTTTATGTATCTTTAACAAGTGCAGAGTAAAAATATACATAACAAAAATGACTGTACTTAATTGTTTTTCTAATAATAATGCTCGGTAGCAAGACACACACTTTTATTTTTCATAAACTATATATATATATATATATATATATATATATATATATATATATATATATATATATATGAGGGGGATTCAAAAAGTAATGCTATTTTGTTTAGAACAGGTATAATTACCAACACAGAAACATGTATCATACATCAAAATGAAGCTGATCTTCTGTGGAATGCATCCTTACTTTTCCACGTAGTCACTGTTTCTCTTAATAAAAATGTTTCACCTTTGAATGAGAGCATGTATCTCAGTCCCGTCAAATTTTGTTGACTGTTCTTTGAGCCACTTCTTCACTACAGATTTTACTTCCTCGTCACTGGAATAATATTTGCCTCTCAAAACCTCTTTCATGGGGCCCATGAAAGAGGGTTTAAGTTTAGTTTATCTATTATGATCTAGTGAAACAGGAAAAATAATAAATAAAACTTACTGTTTAACTAATCATAAATGAAATATCTTTCTGTTTTGGTTTCTTTGTGTAATGTGATATCAAACTTCATGTGTTATTTAATGTCAAAGCATTAGTAGTCGAAGAACACTAGTGGTAATATTTAAGCCATAGCTGGTGTGGGTATGAGGAGGTTCCTTTGTCAGAATGTAAACGTTATAGAACGACTGCAGACTGTGTCGCATTCGAGTACGTTAATCAATAAGCCACATTTAATATCAAATAAAATGTATTATCTGTTATAAACAAGTGTAATACACCTACCCCCCCCACGAGACAAACAAAAACGGCAAAAAGTCCTACCAAACTAGATTAATTAACTTGTGTATTGTTATAATCGGAATCGGAAACATCTTGATCAAATTCGATTCCGTAGATCTTAATTTTACTCAGTTTTGAATCGGAATCCCATCCAAAAGACATTTGATCAGAGTTTTCTTAGCACCATTTTACTCTTACAATAAATTATTTGGTAAATTTTTCATTGAATATGAACTTTTTTTCTAACAATAAGTTAACTTTTATTTTACAAGGAATACATTTGAAAACTTATTTTATACATGACTTATCTTATTTTTATTTTTTTCAGAATTCAGATGAAAGCAGCAAATTTCCTTTCCTGAAATAAGCCGACCAAACGAGTGTATGAAGCTGGTTCCTGCTGCTATTTTGAAAGGAGCCGTCTTTTTTTATGATGACTATTCTTCTACTTTTGACGGAAGATCATTATCTCTTTTATCATTTATCTCAGTGGGTTATCTTGACAAAAAGCATAGCAAACATAGACGAATTTGGTAACAGCATAATCAAAAACACCGCTGAAAACTTTGCAAACTACACAAATTACTGACCAGGAAACAGAATTCTGACGCACCACGGTTAGACTTCAACTATAGTCAAAATCAGCACGGATAAAGGAAGTCGACTATAGATAATAATAAGAAATAAACCGGCTAATTCCTATAGTTTTTAAACAGACTTGTTCATTATTTTTAATCATGATAAGTCTGACTACGTAAAAAAAAATAATCCGTTGTTGGTGGTGGGATCCATACTCTAGGGATTAGACTTGATGTTATTTTGGGATTGTCTTCAGAATAAGCCTTGGGTGGGTTTCTTTACATTTCTTACATTTTTTACCCAGGCAATACCCAGTATGAATAGAAGCGAAGATCGCGGGCATATGGATACATTAATCAGCTTTCATACCTGATCGTCGAACATGCAACAAAGATGGTAAAGTCTACATCTATTATCAAAATAAAGCTGAGCCAATCAATATTTTGTTTCCTAAAAGCTTTATTACTGTTTAGTTTAATGACACAAGACTCATACTAAAATATTCCTTGCTTTTAGGATTGAGTTATCTTTGAAAAAAATCCATTTCAATTGGTTCTAATTAGTCGTGATTAGTAATTAAGTAAAAAACTGACCCGTCCCTCACTTCACATGCTGTCTGTCACTTTCACCCTCTCTATGAATATCCTGATTATCTTCTCGTTATATATGTTAGTTTTTCTGTGTGAGTAAGAGAGAGAGAGAGAGATGGGAGAGCGATTGGGATAGAGAGGTTCAACGAATCACTTTATTTGTATGTTAAGATTCAGCGACGAGCTCGCTGCTTAATAAAATTCCATGACCCATTTCAATTTAAATTAGGCTAAACATTCCTTTCTTAGAAATCTTACAAAATGGACTTTTTCTTTAACTCTCCAAACGTATTTTTTGTTTAATTTTAATTTTTTTTATTCACATTGCAATCTCTATTTTCCCTAATCACAAGTATCTATCGAGAACTCGATTCTAGTAAATAATAAACTCAAACTACCATATACTGCACAGTTATTTTCCCTCCTTTATGTTATTAGATATTCTATCAATTGTTCAGAGATAGCAATGCTCGGCTACGAAGCTAATTTTATTAAAATAGTACACCATGTGAATGTGACTGTAGAATACACTGACTACATCTGCAGGGGTTTAAGCCCTCACCCAATGGGGCCACCTGTTGGATAGTCCATGAATTACAACACTCAACTTTGCCCCTTACTTAGGATAAACGGACAGTCGGAGAGACCTCCGACTGATCAACCGACTGGACAGGTCAAGTCCTAGCATCTATCTGATTGTTCCGACCATATTGCATTTATGACAAACCCCAACATATTTTAACATATATGTGCAAGAAGGCGGTTGCTGAATGTCCTATGTATGACGTTATACTACATCTGGTGGTGAAGTTCCGATTTAGAAGTTATGGGAAGTGGAGTACCCCTTCATTACAATTACCTCCAGTTCTACTTTGATCAGGAGTGGGAGTGGCTGTTAAGGACCCATCTATGAGTTGAATAAATAAAAAAGCAAGGTTTAAAATTATGTTAAAATTTGTTTTTAAAAAGCGAATGTCCAACAAGAATGAACAAAACAAAAACTTCTTCGGCATAAAATAACCCAATGGTTAACATGCCGTAAAATCTAAACAACCAACCAAAAGGCGAAAGCAATCTGACATTAAGTATTAGTTGATATCTTTGGAGTGATTAATATTACTAGCCAAAATATATGCACCCTCCGGGTGAAAGTATCTAAGTTTTAATGTAATAAAATATATCAAATTAGAAAGGCTAATAGCACTGAATAAGAATGCAGATAAAATGATTTGAAATAGAGGGGCTATAAGCAAAAACTGGAACAAGTGAAACTTATTCTCCCATCACTCTCGTCTTTTATTGTTAAATATTTTTAATTTGATTATTTAGTTAAAATAGGAAGTAAAGAATAAAATGACAGTTATTTCTTCTTGTCAATAGATTTCTTTTAAGAATTATCCCCAAGACTGTTGCTCATATTTATTTAGATAAAACCAAACAATTAGGAATCAATAATACTATATATATATATATATATATATATATATATATATATATATAATATATATGTGTGTGTGTGTGTGTGTGTGTGTGTGTGTGTGTGTGTTGGCAAACTTCAGCCTTTTTTTATTTTTTATTAATCTACAGCTACGTGAGTGGCTGAACAGACCAATATATATATATATATATATATATATATATATATATATATATATATATATATATATATATATATTAATAGATAAATATGAACAAAGATAGATAGACATGAACATACCGAGGGATGTAGATAGGTAGATATGAACAGAGATAGATAGATAAATAGAAGCAATTGGTAATTTGCTTGAAGCATTGTTAAGTATGTTATGATATATTAATATTTTGAAGGCCAATACAATGCGTATGAAAAATAAAAACAAAAAGATGTTATTTTTCTCTTATCGATTTCGAAGCATGAACTTCATCATCAGAGTTTATTTTAAGAAATGGACGTGCTTATGTTTTTATTTGTGTGGTTATAATTTTATATTAGGAACATTTGTTCTCAACGAACAAAAAAAAAAGAGAGAAATAAGAAATTACCGTTATTCGCCCATTTCATTCATAAAGGAGGAGAAGAAGAAGAAAGAGAAAAAAAAGGAGAGGAAAAGGAAATAAGAAGAGAAATTATAACCATACAAATAAAAACATAAGCACGTCCCTTTCTGAAAATAAACTCTGATGATGAAGTTCATGCTTCAAAATCGATAAGACAAAAATAACATGTTTTTGGTTTTATTTTTCATACGCATTGTATTGGCCTTCAAAATATTAATATGTTATAACATAGATAAATAGATATTTTAAGATATATAGACATCGAAAAATTAAAATAGATAGATAGATATACGCTTAAAACAAGAATATAATTCAGATAGCAGAGGTCTAAATAATTGAAAAAGCAGATTTTGTATCGGTTGAATTACTTACTGGAAGAATTGTTCAAAATTGTGAATACGTTAGAAATGATTTGTTTGTCATTACATAAACGTCGACGCCATATTGAAAGACGACCATTTTTTATTTTAGTGAAGATGGCGGGAATGGTGAAATATCAGCATTGGGTCATTCATAATAAATTTCGAGGAATGGAGATGGAAGAAGCACACAATAAACAAAAGCGAAAGAAAAAAATGGCAGTTCTGATACAATTTTGTTGTCTATTCAAAGAAACGTATTCAAGAAAATTACTTATCTTTGTTTTTTTTGTATTTTTTTGTTGTTGTTGTTGACTTTTTTCGTCTGAATACTTGTAATTTAAACTGAAAAAAAAACCCACCAGATTTTGTTTATCTTATTGTTCTATAATAAGAAAGAAAGTACAATTTTGATCCTTTCCCGTCATTTGTTTTCGTATATATTTTTTTATTTTAGTCTGTGTCCCAATTCCTCTCACGTAGAGATAACAACTAAATGTAATATTACTTGCTGCAGTTCTATTTTAGAGTATTAATTCAACGTCTGGCCAGTAATGTTCTTTAAAATTTACGGTTACTGCATCGGTTTGCTGATCTTATATAGAAAACCACTTCACAAAACAATGGATAATAACACTATATATATATACATATATATAAATATATATATATGTATATATGTGTGTGTGTGTGTGTGTATGTGTATGTGTGTGAGTGTGTGTGTGTGTGTGTACATATATATGTATGAATTTATATATATATATAGAATATATATGTTCATGTGTATATATGTGTGGGTTATGTATATATGTAGATATTAAAATGTATACATATATATACACATATACATGTATGTACATATATATGCCTAAGTATTTATATATACATATAAATGTATGCATGTATATATATGTATATATGTACATGTATATATTAAATATATATATATATAATATTGTTAACTGTAATTTCGTACGTTTGTTCTTGTAGTTGGGTAAAATGTTAGCTGGTCGAAGTGATAAAGAAAATTAGATAAAGTATTTTGGATTTTGGGTTGATTGAAATAGATCAGCTACTCGTGGAAAATAAAAATAAAAAATAAAATGTTAACAAAGACATAGATTACGTAATTACCCAACCATAAATATCTATACTCCTACTATTTTAAAGAAAATGTTTATTTTCTACAAAATCAAAGATACCAGTATCTAAAAATATCTATTTCTCGTGGACACATTGTACTATCGAAATGAATATTATTATGTATATCATCTATACCAAATGCAACACTGAAACAAAAAATGGCATATATAAATATATATATGTGTGTGAGTGTGGTGTGTGTGTGTGTGTGTGTGTGTGTGTGTGTGTGTGTGCATGTTGTGTTGAATACGACGAACATTTCATGTCTTACGAGTTTCTTTATGATCTTTAATAGTTTTCTGGACAGATTTTTCTTTATATCGAGGTGGGGTCTGTTGATTATTCCACTAACATTTTTGTTCCTAGTAATTCTAGTCATCATAAGATGTAGGTGTAATTTTTTTGATTCCTGGTTATTCTTAAACACGTAACCTGGTTAAATAACCGAGTAGCATTGGGAGTAAGTAGTAGGAGGAAATCACAGAAATTATATGAAAGGGTCTGGGGAATGGGAGGATAGTTCAACACAACACGCATAAAAGAAAAAATACTACCCTCGAATACACACACACACACACACACACACACACACACACACACATATATATATATATATATATATATATATATATATATATATATATATATATAAATTTAACATTTTTGAAAAAACAAATGGTGTTTATAATTGCTGACAGAAATCTGTTTCGACCGTTTTGATAGATCGGTCTTCATCAAGAGCAACATATGAGAGAAAGACGGGATAAATATCAAACTCTTTTGAGTTTTATTATGAACAATGAACTTTGAACTATAATGCTTCTGATTTTTTAAAATAAAATTATTTTATTTTTAACACAGAATACACATCTTTTTTTTAAAATTCCAGCATTGAATAATAGCATTTTGTTTATACCCTTTCTTCTAACGGTTATTTTCCCGTCTTTCTATCATATGTTGCTCTTGCTGAAGACCGATCTATTAAAACGGTCAAAACTGATTTCTGTCAGCAATTATAAACATCATTTATTTTTTTCAAAAATGTTAAATTCATACTGTCGGATTAACTTCCATTTATTTTCATATATATATGTATATATGAAAATGTGCAATAAAATAATTGCATATATATATATATATATATATATATATATATATATATATATATATAAGTTATGATATCGAGATCATAAAGTCAACGGCGCTTTGTTACAGACAGTTTATCACCTATACGATTCTCAAACAAAGTTGATAGGAAATTGTCACATAGGCTAGAAACTGTCTGTAATAGAACGCCGTTGACTCTTTGTCCTCACAACCTTTAGGTATACATCCCCTATTGGAGATTTTGCTTATAATATAGCACACCATATTATCAATATATATAATGATAGATGCCACAGTTTCAATACAACAAAATGTCCTTAAATGGCAATTGTTTAACCAATAACATCGTTTATAAGGCCACAATCAAGGAAAATGAAAATAACAACGATGAAAAAAAAAATACATTGGTGCCACTGAAAAAAAATATTGAAAAATAGGTGGTACAACCACAATCTAAGCTTCAACAACAAACGAAATGCAAACAGTACCACCTTAACCAAATATGTGTGGCACATTAAATATACAACGGGCAAACACCTATGATAAAATGTTAAATTATCAAAAATGCCCTGGCTTACAAAGGGGGCTATCCCAAATGCGGACTTTGCATCGAAGAAAATTGTGTATTCTACAAAATACAAATGCAAACTTATTGAACAAGAGAAGCGAACTCGTTTTCAAATGTAGACATTTGAACATATTATTATTATGTCATTTACCACCAGACCCTAATTATTCCCTTAATTTTTACCCCTATTTATCTAATAACAATCATCTGGACACCGCGTGCATTAAGACTAAAGCATGTTTATATATTTTTTATTCGACTTTAGCGGTATAAAATTCCATCGCGTGAATACGCTTCACGTTATATAAACTCTAAACAAACCAAGGTTTTTTAAAATGTTAACATTTTGACCGTCTCGTCTGATGATTGCAGTAAGCATGGAACTTATTATATCATAATATATAATATTTGATTGAAAGCTGCTCTGCTATTTTAGCATTGAGAAACTCCATATGCCAAAACTTTTCTCATTCATTCTCCATTCATTATATATATATATATATATATATATATATATATATATATATATATATTTAATATAACCTTTATACATTCAAATGTAACTAAAGTTATTTGACAGTTGATTTAATATGAGTGTTCAATCCTGGTCAAGGGCGACAGTAACAGTGAATAATAATTAACACTGCTTATTACCTCTACCTCAGCTATGGTTAGTGAAATGAGAACAGGGTAATAATTAATGGATTAAATAAAGGGTTAGGTTCAAAGTTCCGTGATGGCTCCCGATTACAAGAAGTTTCCCGAGTTCGAGAAGGCTCCCGATTCCGACACGAAATACCTGAAGAAGGCCGAAGGGCACACCGGACAAGACGTTGTACAGATAACAATAAAGATGAGCACAATAGTCCGAATAATCCAAATAATACTTATATGATTGTGTCTATATTTTCACGTTGTTAAATGTTGTCTTCTTTCCATCAGACCCGCTTTCTTTACCTTATGGAAATCGTTATTGCCTATTTTCCTTCTCCATAGAGACCATATTCATGTCTCTTTTATATCATTAGGTTACTGATTAAATATACTACACTACCCTGCGGAGTGTATCCCATCATGATATAATGGCTAATAAGTTAGTGCCGCAGAGTCATTACTACTGAATAGCGAATTCTATCCTTGCTGGATGCCTCATACTTGTGACCTTGTGTAATGTCCTTAGGAACGCTTTGCACACGGTTACGGGATATCAATTAATCTCATTGGAAATAGATCTATTTAAACCATAAATGGAGATATATTGTTACATTATATATAATGTAGGAAGTGTAGATATATCTGAATTCAAAAGATACCTAGTAAATCGTAAAGAAGTTGTTTAATTGGCAGCCTCTGATCCCTTTGTGACCTGTTAGCAGTTCCCTAATTGGTAGGTTTCGTCATGTGGCTACCCAGCCATGTTAGAGTTAACTAGACGATCTAAGGGGTCAGACGCATATGGTATCTCTCTCTCTCTCTCTCTCTCTCTCTCTCTCTCTCTCTCTCTCTCTCTCTCTTCTCTCTCTCTCTCTCTAAGCGTCTCATCTGCACGCGTGCGGTTATGAGTTTTGAAGACGTCGAAAAGAAGTTAAACATATATGTTCATTAATAAGAACAGTAAGTGGACACGGAGACAAAGTCTAAGAAGATGAAGAGAGGACTCAACCAAATTAACCAAGCAAGCAGAAATAGAAGATCAGAAGGTAAGTATAAAGAGAATAAGAGCGAGCTATACAGCACTAATAGATACTAAAATTCCGTGTCTAAGTGGAACTGGGAGTAATGCTAAAAGAGTTCTCAACATCCCCCCAGATCTCAAAATATCTGGTCATACTTATTGGATCATATTGGTCCTGGGCAAGACGTAAAACTTCATTCATTTACAGGCCATACTTATTCGGTCAAATTGGTCTTGGGCAATTTTTACCATCAGTTTCATTTTAGTGTCGTAGCTTAGAGACTTCTTTTTGGAGGTGGGACTTATGACTCTGCTGAGTATACAACCAGTGAATTCTAAGCCCCATCGACAGGGTGTACAAACTCTTTCGGATAATTCAAATCTTTTTTTGATTAGGTATAAGGTTCACGCTAAAAATGTTGGGTGTAATTAATTCTAGTCTCTTTCTAAATTACTGACTAATGAATAATTAATTTAGAAAAAAAACAAAAAGAAGGAAATAGTCCCCAAAATACCACCTACTTATTTTATTTTCCAACTACTAGACTGGCATATCCAAAAGCGGATAAAAAAAAAGATGAGATTTAATTTAAAATTACACATTTATTTGCTGCAGACAAGAACTTAAAAGTTGAAAAAGTCTGTCTCAGTTTTAGATGCTTTAATACAGTTAATGTTAAACATTAGATTCAAGGAAGCGTTATACAACTGAATTATATCTTTTTGCTCTTACGTTAATCATATTTGAACTCACTGAACAATCATATCTTATTATAATGGAGATTGTGTGTTTTTCTGTCTGTAACCGAAACTATATTCCTACTCAAGTCACAATTCTCTTAGTTATTGACATCACATTCTCCATGATTTTATTTTTTATCTAAACCTCAATTATTAATAAAATTGTCTTACATTATTAATACTGTTAACTATGTCTACATACTGACAATATGCAATTATATTTATATATACAACAAAATGGCGCTTTACAGTGTGAACGGGAAGGCTAATTTGCATATTGATATTAAAAAATCGAATTTAATAAATATGTGCTTAGTATTATTGATTTCTAACTGTTTGGTTTTATTTTAATGAATATAAGCAAAAATCTCTTCAATGAATCTTAAATGAAATCCATTAACATGAAAAAATAAGTGTCATTTTATTCTTTACTTCCTCTTTTAACTAAATACTTAAATTAGAAAAAATAACAATGAAAGACGAGAGTGATGGAAGAGTAAGTTTCAGTTGTTCCATTTTTTATTATACTCCCTCTGTTTCAAATCTTTTATTATACTCCCTCAGTTTCAAATCTTTTTATCTGTATTCTTATTTAGTTTTATTAGCCTTTCTAATTTAATATATTTTATTACATTAAAACTTGAATACTTGCACCCGGAGGGTGCATATATTTGCTAGTGGGATATAAGAAATCTCAGGTCGAATTGGAGTATGACAAAAATTTGCACAGGGAGTTTAAATTCTTATCTAATATAATAAAACTAGTAATAATATTCGCCCCCGGGCGCAAAAATTTAGATTTTAATATAATATAATATTGGATATGACAAAAATTTCGGCAAGATAGCACCTTTCTTTCCGCCCTGTCGACAGGGAAGTTAAAATACACCGACTGCACTTCTGCAGAGGGATAAGCCCGCCCTACAAAATGGGTCCACCTGTTGGCTGCGGGTGGTGACCCGTGATGCTTAATGATGGACCCTGGTGAGTGAGCAGTCCATGGCATGCAACACTCAGTCTTTAGTTAAGCTAAATGGGCGGTCAGAGAGGCCCCTCCCGATCAATTGGCTGATTATGTCAAGTCCTAGCACCTATATGATTGTCCGAACCCTATTTCCCCTATGGAAAAACAACTGTTTTTATCAGATGGGAGCCAGAAGGCGGTGGCTTAGGGTCTTCATGTTCAAGGTGTGACATTAAATTCTAACTGATTCCAGTTGTGGAGGTCTGTGGAATGTGGACCATCCCTTCATCACCATTACTCCCTGGTCCAATCTGACATGGAGTGGTAGTACCATCTATGGGTCAAGTAGAAAATGTGTTTATAAAATTTGAGTAACCATTAAGAATGAATGGGAAGTGTGGAGTACTGCTTCATCGCCGTTACACCTATGATCCGGAGTGGTAGTACCCGTGAGGATCATATCTATGGGTTAAATAGAAAAATGAGTTAAAATGTTTTTTTTAATGAAATTTGTGTTAAAAAAAGATTGAGTTCATAAAAAGAATGTTGAATATCCACAAAGTATGAATAAAATAAAATTCGGCGGCATAAAATAACCCAACAAGGATTGACATACCGTAAAATCCAACCAACCAATAAACAAACCAACTGTTCTTTTTAAAATCAATCGACACTATTGTCAATTTTAATAAGGGAAGGAAGATTCGCTTCTTTTGAATATTTGTTTGAAGGAAAGGAATTTCCTTTGTGGTTGGTGGAACAAAGAACTGTTTGGAAATGCTTTAGATGATTGAATAGTCAGATGGAGTAATTTTCATTTACACTTGGGCATATATTTACTTATAGAAGAGTAATTTGATTTTGTCATTAGATGTTGTCAAAAAGGCATGCTAATATGAAAAGGATTGAGTAAATTGAGACATACACTGCATTAAATGGTAATAGTAAATTGAAACATCTCTCTCTCTCTCTCTCTCTCTCTCTCTCTCTCTTTCTCTCTCTCTCTCTCTCTGTATATATATGTATATATATGTGTGTGTGTAAGTGTATGTTATGTGTATGTGTGTGTGTGATATGATGTTGTTATGAAGTCCACGTATGCTTCTCTGTAGGTGTATATGATGGATGTTGGGATTTTTGGGGTTATCTTAGAAGAATTTTTTCAGAATAAAAATCAATGTGATCAATATTGTTAGTTAATTTCATTTATTTTTCTTTTGGGTTATCTTAGAAGCATGGAAAACATTTAAAGAGTAAAAATCAGAATTAAAATCAATGTGATCATATTGTTTAGTTAATTTCCTTTATTTTTCTTTTGGGTTATCTTAGAAGCATGGAAAACATGTTAAAGAGTAAAAATCAGAATTAAAATCAATGTGATCAATATTGTTTAGTTAATTTCCTTTATTTTTCTTAGAAGCATGGAAAACATGTTAAAGAGTAAAAATCAGAATTAAAATCAATGTGATCATATTGTTTAGTTAATTTCCTTTATTTTTCTTTTGGGTTATCTTAGAAGCATATGTTAAAGAGTAAAAATCAGAATTAAAATCAATGTGATCAATATTGTTTAGTTAATTTCCTTTATTTTTCTTTTTGGTTATCTTAGAAGCATGGAAACATGTTAAAGAGTAAAAATCAGAATTAAAATCAATGTGATCAAATTGTTAAAGAGTAAAAATCAGAATTAAATCAATGTGATCAATATTGTTTAGTTAATTTCTTTATTTTTCTTATATTTCAGGTACCTTCCCCTTTGTCAAAGCCTTTTTTTAACTGACAGTCCTTTTACTTATTTGTGTTCTTTTCTTTGGGTGTAACATTGTGTCAACCGGGTGGATTGTCTTTGATGTTGTGCCCTGTGTCTGGGAATTCATGGATCTGAGGGGAATGCCCGGGTAAGAGAAAAACCTCCCCTCCCAACCCCCGCGATTCCCACTAGAGTGATGAATTAACAAACAAGGTGACACAAGTTCAAATACTTTAGCCTGAGATAAGGCAACTAGTCTAGGAGGGGAACTCAGAATTAAAACCTGATAAACCCGTTTAATTGAAAGTTTTGAAATAAATCAATTCTTAATGGATAATACAATCTTTTTATAGATACATTTTTCTATTTAACCCATAGACGGGAGCCTAACAGGTACTACCACTCCGGGTCAGAGGGGACCAGGGAACAATGGTGATGAAGGGGTGCTCCACATTCCCCAAACCTCCAAAACTGGAACCTCACCATCAGATAGAGTTTAACGCCATTCCCAGGACATGTAGACTCGCAACCACTGCCTTCTAGCACCCATATGATACAAAGGGGTTGGGGCTTGCCATAAGGGCAATAGGGTTGGGAAAATCATATAGGTGCTAGGGCTTGACGTGACCAGCCGATTGATCGGAGGAGCCCGTCTAGCCCAAGATAGGGCCAAAGTGGAGTATTACATGTCATGAACTGCTCATCCACCTGGGCTCTATCCTTAAGCATCACGGGTCGCCACCCACGACAAACAGGTGGCCCCATTGGGGGAGTCTTACCCCTCTGCAGAGGTGCAGTCGGTGTATTCTAACGCCCCAGCCGACAGGGCGCTCGGAGGGATTTGTATATATATATATATATATATATATACCACTAAACCATATTAATATGAAGCAGATTGGGTAAATTAAGACATACATAGTGATCAAATGGTGGCAATACATTGGATCTTATCTCTCTCTCTCTCTCTCTCTCTCTCTCTCTCTCTCTCTCATATATATATATATATATATATAGACAAACGATAGTAGAGACGATTGAGGAGGAGAATAAATTTGGTTCTTACTTGTACTTGTTCCTGGCATCTTCTCTGGGCTGTTTTCTCTGGGCTGATTCTACTTCTTGTTTGGGCTGGTTATCTCTTATTTTAATGAATTAACAAGACTTTCTTGTTTTTGTTTTTAGCTTATATTGAAACAAACCCAGCCCGAAACCACGCAGACTGAGATGCGAGATCTCGAAAAAATGTCTTCTCTCGTCGAGTAATTGGTCGTAACTGACTAAAACTAAAACTTCAGCCTCACGCCTCTACTGGTGCGTTTTACGAGGGATCAAGCGGAATGTCACCACATGTTAATTATAACCATAACGGTTATGGTAATTCTCCACTCAACCCCCGTTATTTTGAATTTAACAAACTCTGATCTAAAAATATCTAGTTACAGTACTTACATAATTCATAACTTACCTATGAATTATCACCATAATGGTTAATCATAACCATAACGGTTATGGTAATTTTCCTCTCAACCCCCGATATTACTTACATTATTCATAAGCTTACCTATGAATTATTACCTTTTCGTAAAGCATTTCTAGATTTGAGAAAATCTTCAAAGTTAATATAATGTATTTCTACTATATATTTCACTTCATTTGAAAATAATTGAATTGATTGAAAAGAGGATTATCAATTGTGAATGGTCAATAAAATAGGTACTTAGCAAACCCATTCGCACGGAAAGGATATGACACAAGATCACAAGTATGGGTATTCAGCGAGAATTAAAGTCCCTATTCCGTTGTAGTGGTTCTACGAGAAAGACTGGCTAAACATAACACCACATCAGGACGCTCAGAACAATCAAATAATTATGACGTTTCCCAGACATTGTATTTAAATTTCTGCGAATTTCTAAGGACAATGGGTGTAGTAATGGAATATTCCATATCATCTATCTCTCACTCTTTGAACTCTAGATTTATTGTCATTAGAAGTTCCTATTTTGTAGCCTAATTGAAGATTCAATAAGCACCGACTCTAAGTAGTTAATTTCATTAGGTTGAGATATAGAATCTGAGATTTACATGCATCAAAATTTGATCATATGCTCTACCGTAAAAACACCGTATTGAACCTATAAATAAATGTTATTTTAATTGATTGCACGTAGTATCTAACAAGGAATTAAGATTATATCGACATTTATATATATATATATATATATATATATATATACATATATATATATATATATATATTAGGTAGAATTCAATTGATTTGAATGCAGTTTTCTTCTCCTAGACTGGTTGACTAACCAAGATTAAAGAGCGCAGCCAGTACTACTATTTACCCATATGTGGAGAGATAATGGTTCGATACATACTTTTCCCATAGGCTATTTTCCCTATTTGAAATAAAAACAGTCTCGTCCAAGATTTGAACTCATGTTGCCGGTACATTTCCTACGACGATAACCATAACACAATGCGCCTCCAAATAGATTATATATTTTTATTTGTAATATGCTACGTACTATCATATTTCACAAGCACCTTGGGATATATATGAATCCAACTATTTTCCAACTATACGTAAAATAGTAAGACAGACTGGGCTATTCAAGTTTGTATGGCAACCCGTCGTAGAGAAGAAAAACTATGATTGCAAACATGTTAAACTCTTAAAAACTGACCTTGTGTGACATTATGCTTGTGCATGTTACATAATTTATGGGCAGCCTGGAATTATGTTAGTAGGGTAGTATATATTTTGAAAGTGAGTTCGTTAGAAATTCAAATCGGGGAGTTGAATGGAAAGTTACTACCGATGATTGACAGTATGGTAACCTCCGCTTGATCCCCCTAAAAACGCATCAATAGAAGCGTGTGACAGTTTTTAGTTAGTAGCGGAAAGAAATTCAACAAGTGAAGACATTATTTTGGAATGCCGTTTTTCATCGTGCGGTTTCAAGAATCCTCCTGGGCTGGGTTGTTTTTAATAAGGACAAAAAGAAAAACAGCAAAGACTTGCTTTATCAATTAACAGCAGAGCCCACAAGAGTAAGAATCAGCCCTGAATAATATGGCGGCCAACGAAATAAGTAAGTAGAAAAGAAGTAAGAACCAAGTCTATCATCTCCTCATCTGTCTCTCTGTCTCTGTCTCTCTCCATTTATATACCCGATATGTTAAAGGGGTATATAAGTGTGCAGGGGTTAGGTAAATACATATAATAGGCTACATCATCTGAAACTATATGATATATCATCATTTCTGCTAGTCTAGCGGTTTTACAATCATTTTCTAATCAGTGTACGAGTCTAAAGAAAATCCATAATTTAGAAAGACTGAATTTGAAACATAGCTGACCGTTTTGATTTATAAGAAATTTAATAGTTCTTAACTTTAGATATATTCTAAATGAAAATGAAAGTAATAGCTCAGATGTTGCGTCGCCTACAACAATTTAAAAGCGAAGTAGGTGATCATTTCAACTGTTCTCACATTCTAAGAGTCTAGACTGACCGTGTCAGTAAAAAAGATTACAGACAACACTTTTTGCACGATAAGTGGGCACGATAAGTGGGCACTCAATCACAAGGCCCTTGTCATTAATGACTCAAATCTTGACGTCTTTTTTATGCAATGAAGGAGGCGAAAGACGGAAGATATAGGACAAGTATTATACGCCGATATTCCTGGCGAGACAAACCGTACAAATGTGTAGATCGTCCTTATCAGTATAGACGATCGATGGTATAGTACATAAGTACTACATAAACTGGGGAAAATCTAACAATCAGTTGCATGTATCTTACTTCTTCTCTTCTCTTCTGTCCATGGATTATCTGCCCTTATTTCTTTAACAAATTTTTGTACTATCTGCCCTTATTTCTTTAACAAATGTTTGTACTATCTGCCCTTATTTCTTTAACAAATTTTTGTACTATCTGCCCTTATTTCTTTAACAAATTTTTGTACTATCTGCCCTTATTTTTTAACAAATTTTTGTACTATCTGCCCTTATTTCTTTAACAAATTTTGTTGTACTATATATTTATTTATTTAACAAATGTTTTGTACTATCTGCCCTTATTTCTTTAACAAATTTTTTGTACTATCTGCCCTTATTTCTTTAACAAATTTTTGTTGTACTATATTTATTTATTTAACAAATGTTTGTACTATCTGCCCTTATTTCTTTAACAATTTTTGTACTATCTGCCCTTATTTCTTTAACAAATTTTGTACTATCTTTATTTATTTAACAAATTTTTGTACTATCTGCCCTTATTTCTTTAACAAATTTTTGTTGTACTAATATTTTATTTATTTAACAAATGTTTGTACTATCACTTATTTATTTAACAATTTTGTTGTACTATATATTTATTTATTTAACAAATGTTTGTACTATCTGCCCTTATTTCTTTAACAAATTTTTGTTGTACTATATATTTATTTATTTAACAAATTTTTGTACTATCTGCCCTTGTTTCTTTAACAAATTTTTGTTGTACTATATATTTATTTATTTAACAAATTTTTGTACTATCTGCCCTTGTTTCTTTAACAAATTTTTGTTGTACTATATATTTATTTATTTAACAAATTTTTGTACTATCTGCCCTTATTTCTTTAACAAATTTTTGTACTATCTGCCCTTATTTCTTTAACAAATTTTTGTACTATCTGCCCTTATTTCTTTAACAAATTTTTGTACTATCTGCCCTTATTTCTTTAACAAATTTTTGTTGTACTATATATTTATTTATTTAACAAATGTTTGTACTATCAGCCCTTATTTATTTAACAAATTTTTGTTGTACTATATATTTATTTATTTAACAAATGTTTGTACTATCTGCCCTTATTTCTTTAACAAATTTTTGTTGTACTATATATTTATTTATTTAACAAATTTTTGTACTATCTGCCCTTGTTTCTTTAACAAATTTTTGTACTATATATTTATTTATTTAACAAATTTTTGTACTATATATTTATTTATTTACCAACCCCTACGCACGAGCAGGATGTGACACAAGGTCAATTTGTTAAGCATGCTTTAACAGGTTTGAATTCAGAGTTTTCCTTCTCCTAGACTGGTTACCTAGCCATGATTACAGAGCCCAGTATGCTCTACTATTTACCCATAACTGTAGGAAAGTAGTTGGATGCATACCTTTGTCAAGGGCATTAGCCATATGTGAAATGCAAACAGCCTCGTCTAGGACTTGAACTCTGGTCGACGAGTCCATTTCCTACGACTTTAACCTTTACACCACGCTATCCATATGTTGTACTATCGTGGTCGGTTAGTTGAATGGTTGGTTGGTTGAAGGATTTTACGGCATGTCAACTTCTGGGTTATTTTATACTGAAGACATTTTATTCATTCTTTTTCGGTATTGAATTTTTGTCTATTTAACCCATACATAAGACTCTAAAATGTACTACCACTACCGGAGTGGACTTTGGAGCAATGATGATGAATGGGTACTCTACAATCTCCAGAGATGCAGAATTTAAACTTCACCCCTAAATGCAGTTTAATGTCACAATCAGGGCACGAAAAACCTCAGCCACCTCCTCCTAGCACGTATATGATAAGGCTTGAGGGTTTACCATGAGATCAATAGGGTCTGGACCATGGAATAGGTCCTAGGGCTTGACGCGACCAGCTTATTGATCCGATGGTCCTTTTCGACCACCCATCTAGTGCAAGTACGGGCCAATATGGTATGTTGCAGGGAGTGAACTGCTCAGCTGCCTGGATGCAGGCCTAGGAATCACGAGTTGACACCCTCAGGCAATAGGTGGACTCTTTGGGTGAATCTTACAGCTCTCTAGAGGGGTAGTAGACGTATTATACAGACCAAGACGACAGGGGTGAGAGATGTATGTTCAAAATTACCATGATATAACTGAAGTATGAATTAAACATGAATTCTTTTCAATTTTACATTCATATTCAACACACTAATTCCAGCGAGTTTCCTATTAATCGAAATATTTGCCATTGTGTTGCTGCAAAGATCGATTGGATGATTAATTAATGGCATATAAACCCGTCTAGGGTTATTTCCATATCTACAATTGTCTATACATTCAAATTTACATTTTTTGTGTAGTCATTTCGAAAAAATATTTTTCTAATCGAAATGAATAAATTCTAAACAGATATATTTGACCCATTGATGTAACCCTAACGGGCACTAACTGTCCAGATATTAGTAGCTGGGAGTAATGATTAGGAATAGTTACTCAGTACTATTCAGGCCTTTAGAACGGGAGCCTCATCATCAGATGCAGTTTAGTATCCTACCCAGGACACTCCTTTTTTACCATTCTGCAGGGATTACAGTAAGTGTATTCTAGGCCCAGACTACAGAGCGGGCCTTCACATGGAGTCAACTGAATCTCACTATCTTTATGCAGGGTATATGCATATTTGTATAAACACCTATATATATATATATATATATATATATATATATATATATATGTGTGTGTGTGTGTGTGTGTGTGTGTGTGTGTGTGTGTGTGAACCAGACGTATCTCCTTGTAGGACTCTAGCGTCTATGTCAAAGAAATCTGTCACCATCAAATGAGCGCGTATATATATATATATATATATATATATATATATATATATATATATATATATATATATATATATATAAAGCGTACTATATATATATATATATATATATATATATAACTACATGCTCACACTTATATACATCTATATATGTTCATATTGTGTTTTCTTTTTAATATCTACTTTTTCTTCACGTATAGATTCTTTTTCATCCCAGTCGTGGACTGAATGCTGTTCAACCTTTCCTTAAAAGATCAGAGATCAAAGTAAAATTGAATTTAGAATAGATTAGTTGTGGTGAAGAAACTTTCTTCTTCATATTGCCTGAAACATTTTGGTGGCATTAAGAGACCTTATGTCTGATAACAGCATCCGGGGAAAAAATCATGAAAACACTGTTATGTACCAAGAGGGTGGGAAACTGCACGTTTATACTTCCTGCTGGTCCTCGAAACTTATCGTTGAGACGAATCTTTAATTAATTGATTGATTAATTTAACGGCACGTTAACCTGTCCATAGTTATTTAATGTCTTGACGTTAAAGAACTGAATTTAGTGTATGCTTATAGTTAAATTTGTAATTTTACAATTATATCAAATTGTAGGTTTATGATTACTTTTTTGATGGCACGTTTATACTCATATTTTGGATTGTACGTATATTATTTAACCTTTATACATACACGCGCACATCTATATGTACGTTTATATATATATATATATATAAGGCAGTTCAAGAAGATATCGAGGTTTTTTTTATACGTTTTGACACACATTCTAGAAAATAACATTCCATTCTTAATTTTTTTCCGAATGCAAGGTGTGTAAAAAGTTTAAAGCTGTATTTACCAAGAAGAAATGAAGAATGAATGAAACATTTTTTTTCAGAATAAAGGGTGTATGAAAAGGTACAACAATCTCGATACTTTTTGACACATCTTGTAAATTTGAACTACGCATCATTTAAAAGCTTGGACCCTTCTTTATTCATATACGTGAGGACAGATAGAATGAATGACGAACCCACCTAAATCATGGAAGAATAATTTGTATCATGATGATCTGCGCAGGCCATCAAATAAGGAGATTATTGTTCCCTGAACACTGTACCATTAAAACTGGAGCATTGCAATGGAGACTATGAGGCTGTGGCTAGAAGAAAGCAACATAACATACGATCTGATTGCGTAGTACAGCAAATCTACAGAAAAGGTGTTGGAGGACTCTCAGATGCCTCGTGGAGTTGCTAAACACTGTAGTAAAGCCATGAATAACAAGTGTAACCAATGGTAGACCATATGTATGGCAGCATGTTTCCCCCCCTGCCATACCTCTGTGAAAAGTAAAAAAATGGGACACCAGTCCCAATTTTGTCCTCAGAACCCAATGAATTATGATGTATGTGCACTGTTGGGAAAGACACCAATCGCCGTGACAGAACTACAAAAGCCCAGTTAATTGACAGAATTAAGGTAATTTTTGTGACCCTTCCCATGCAAACTGTAACATCAACTTGCTCCAGGTTCCAGAGCAGGATTGAGGCTGAGATCGACATTGTTGGCGGTTATATTGAGTGAAATTCGTTGACAGTAGTGTAATTTCCATGCCTGATGAATTTCTTTACAATCCATTATATTTTGTAGCACTTTTTCTTTTTCCTTATGAAACTGTCAAATTTCTCTCGAACACCATATATATATATATATATATATATATATATATATATAAGGTAGTTCAAAAAAGTATCGAGATGTTTTGTACATTTTGACACACCTTTTTAAACTAAAAAATATCGCTTCATTAAGTAATTTTTTCAGAATACAATGCGTGTCAAAGAAGTATCAAGTTTAAAGCTGAATTTATCATGATAGAAATGAAAAATGAATGTAACTTTGAGAAAGCGTGAGAAGTTTTAGATTAAATGCGACGAGAAATTCAGAGTGAGTGGATGCATAGATCTGCTCGCTCTTAAGGTCGGTTCTCCAAAGCGCGGTTGAATATGGGCTGGGTTGTTTAATAAAAACTCAAGAAAAACAACAAATTCTGGTTAAGTTATTAAAACAAAAATGATCAGCACGAACGAACAAGAAGTAAAAGCAACCCGGAGAAGCATCCCGAGAAATAAGTCCTGAGAAGGATATGGCGGCCGAATTAGCAGTAGAAGTATTAGCCCTCATATATATGTATATATGGCGAGAGAGACAGATGAGGATATATCCTCATCTGTCTCTCTCACCATATATACACCCGAGTAAAGGGGTATATAAAAGTAGGACCGCATGCCATTGTTTTTTTTAATATCAGCTTCGTGATTAACATCGTAAACTAGTACGTCTGTCATTGGCTAGCCATTGCATTCACTTTCACTTCTTTTGCCACTCCTGATTTTTATGGCCACATCCAATAACATCACAGAGATAGGAATCTTGGACAGACACTTTGACCAAATGATGGGTGTCGTAGGTCAAAGATGGTTGTCTTGTTAATCACATTGCGAGAAGCCAAGATTGTTCACAGAATTAACATGGCTTCCTTCACAGTTTCCAAATGGCACTCGGTGCTTCTTATGATGTATAAGTCGAGGTCCTTAATTACGTAATCTGGTTTCAGAATTAAAGGATAAATTAGGAGTGAACAGATATAAAAACGTGACGAACTATCGCTATTTCGGCAGGTACACTAGTAATAAGAAGAGCGTGTTACAAGAGATTGCGAAATCCAACGTTTGTATACATGTAATCTACCGGAATAATACATTAATTGTCTATTAAATGTTAAAGTTTCGTTAAGTAACGCTTTACCACATGAATTGTTTCTTGGGTGTTATTCTGCTTGTTTCCTCTTTCTTTTTGCACCTTTTCTTTCTTGGGGAGTTAGGAAGAAGGGACACATTTAAGGTAAGGTCCCGCTCACATTAGCGATACTAAATGTTGTATTTTCCTTTTTAAAACAAATAAAAACACACACTTCTTGTACCGTTGTGGTATATTTTCACGGTACCAAAATGATATAAATGACGTTGTCCTTTTTTTTCCGAGCGCTACTACGATATCTGTCAGGTGGCGGAGGCGTATATATTGTATAGCGAGGCTCGTCCACGTGCCTCCAAATTCACAGAGCTAAAATGGTGTTGATAGAAATTATAACACGAGAAACATGTCGTCACAACTGCCAGCCTTTATTCCAGGGTAGGTTCGTCTCGTGTGCTGTATCGGAGAGGAGGAAAGGCAGAGAGAAAGAGAGAGAGAAACTGTTAAACTACTGTGACCCCAAACTAGGGTCCATAGACCCGTCCGTTCCCCTACGCGTCCGAAAGCAAAAAGAGGCCGATCCCTTTCTTCATTGTTTCACGTCACCACGTGACATCCGGTCCCGGTCAACACCCGACTTCCGCTTGACACTCAATTCTCCGTTCGGGGTCACGCTGCGGTCAAATCATCGTTCATCCTGTTTTGGGTCATCACTATTTTTAAACCTTTATCATCTCTTATTTATTTATTTCTTCCTCCCACTTCCATTAGTAGTCCTAGCTCACAAAAGTCAGGATAATATATACCCATCTTGCAACATTCTTCTTCTTCTTCTTCTTCTTCTTCTTCTTCTTCTTCTTCTTCTCATTAATATTATTAGTATCATTATTATCTTTAAGGTCAATTTCTTAACGGAGTTTAACATGCTTGAATTCAGAGTTTTCCTTCTCCTAGACCAGTAGCCATAACAACTTAAAGAGCCCAGTCATTCCTACTATTTAGCCATAGCTGGAGGGAGAATATTTGGATTCATACATTTCCCAGGAATATTAGCACTAGTATTTAAACTCGTATCACCATGTCCATTTGCAACGACGGTAACCGTTACACCACGCGCCTCGACACTCACATATATGTCAGTGTTGCTACCCAACCATTATATCTAGAATTACATGCGAGCGTAAAACTCTGATATCACATGAACGCAGAAAGAAATAAAGAAAACATAAACGTGGGCACATTATGTGCCGGTTTGTGGCTGTTTTCATTGCCCTTTTGGGCATTTATAACTCGATAAGGCCTTGAGTCAATTTGCACCCGAGCCGATAAAGCGCTGTGGTCGAGAAGGTCCAAAGAAAAGGTTCTGCTTATCCCTAAGCCATTCAAAGAGAGAAAAAAAGAAAACATTACAGAGTGGACAGTCATTTTAGGCAGAACGGCCTGTCGTTTCTCAATACCTTTTGGCAAATTAGAGATAATGCCAGTCTTTGAAAAACTGAATGAAATACGTTTACGCATGCGCACTACATGAAAAACGTATTATTGACTTTCTCTTATGCCGAACTTTTGAATAATGTCCAATCGTATTCGAGGGGGATTTAACGAGGAAAAGCAGAAAATCTTCCACGAAACAAGAGATAAACCTTTTGAAATACCTTCGTAGAAATAAATTGCCACGAACATTAAAATACCGAAAAGAGAAAATACGAATATTTATTTGATGTTGTGAATTAAGAAAAAAACAGATTAAACCGTCATATTATCCAATCATCCCTTTTGCCTCGTATTCATTTATATGTGAAAACGACATATACGTTCACGTGACATAATAAGAAGGGAACGCCTGTCTTCCGTCTTCAGAGAAAAGAAGGGGATTATCGTTCCCAAAACAAGGACGAGTGTCGGCGACAACTTGTAGTTTTGGGAAAGAGTATATATACAGTTGGTTTAAGAATTATTTGACCTATTGAATATTTCTATGTTGCTTTGGGAAATGCGAATATTTGTGTTGAAAAACAATAGTTGAATTTCCAGCAGATCACAGGGTGAAGATGAAAGAAATGAAAAGATAAACACGTACATGAACCTTGCTACAGAATTGAAAAAAAAAACAACACAAACTGGGGAATATGAAGGTGAAAGTGATAATTGGAGTTGGCACTCGGAACAATCTCCCAAACTTTAGAAAACAGACCAGAGATGTTGGAAATCAGAGGAAAAATTGGGAATATCCAGACAACATTTGAAATCGGACGGAATACTCAGAACAGTCCTGGAGACCTGAGAATACTGTTATCATTCAAACTCCAGTGAAAGACCATCAGCTTACGCTGGTGTACAACTCACGAGAAGTGAAATGATAATAATAATAATAATAATAATAATAATAATAATAAGTAAAAGTAAAGTCGTCGGGGTGGCCAAATGTCGGTATCAGCCATGCCGCGAGGGAGTCTATCCCCTTTTCACTAGCGTTAGACCAAGGAGATTGTTTTTGCGTCTGAGGTGGAGCACCACACCTACCACATGCTCCTTACTTTATCGCACAGATCCCTGTGCTACTCATACGCTGAGTTAGCAAGGGCCGGTATCGAACTAGGAACCTTGCGGTTTCTAGCCGAACGCTCTAACGACTAAGCTAAATAATAATATGCTAGTCTTTTACAAAATAACTGGCGTTTATTACTGAATTCTGAATGACTGTATGTCTTACCAGGGTCCCAAGACTTTTCTAAGTATGGTAGCCGATTTTAGCAGAACTGTGTTTTGGACAATATCAATTTTCCACCTTTCCCACTCTCTTTTCCCGACTTTCGGAGACTGTTTCAATAACCTCAACTACTATTGGTATCAGTGTTACCTTCATACTTCACAACTTGTTCAAATTTTTGTTAAAGTCCAGGTATTTGTCTAGGCTTTTATTTTTCTTTTGTTGTTTTTTTACATTCATCAGTGATCTGCTAGAATGGTAAAGACCTGAAAATTAGTAACATATGGACTACGCATTAATATACATATGTACCAGTTTGTATATTACTGGTGTACGTATAATATATATATATATATATATATATATATAATATATATATATATATTAATAAGTCATCCACAAACACGTGTTTCGGCGTTTCACGCCTCTTCAGTGTGGCTAGACACAACTATCTTTGGCTAGGGTCGAACTCTGACTGACCGTATGGTAGCCCGATATCTTATCTCCTCGTCCACTGACAGTTGTAGCGGGGACTGGTGTTTTTAAACTATTAAGTACATAGTTTGTTTATGTATTTTACGGTCACTGAGATATAAAATATCCGGGGAAACGATCATTGCTTATATGCTTAGTAGTGAGAGTTAATTTAAATTACCAATAAGAGAGCTCATACCAAATTTATGTGAGCATAATTGAAAATATTTTACTTCCTTTTTAAAAATAATATTTAGAATATATACTTTCATAATAATGTAGCAGTATCTACGTATACTATTTAACACATTGAAGAAGTATTGGTTCACATATGTATCATTATGTATATTACTGATGTACGTACATATATACACCATTTCAAATATTTCACTTCCCTTTTTAAAACAATGTTTAGAATATCTACTATCATAATAACGTCTACATATACTACTTAAAAAGGTGGAAACGATGAAAGATTATGTTATAGCAAGCATTTTTTAAAAAGAAATTAACATGAAACTAAAACGAAAATAGAAATCCATTTGCAGCCAAATCAATATACATATCTATCTATTTATTTATTTAACTTATAACCAGTTACAAATCATTTTTATATTGAATATTGCAATCATATCTTAATGAATAAAATAGATACAGATTATGAATAAATACGTGCGCCAAATTTATAGCAACACGTAACACAGTCAATTTACCATTGCCGTACACGTGTTAGTATCATATCATACTAGAGAGACATGGTAAATTATTGGCTAACTACGTGTACCAGCAATACTTTCAAAACTGATGCAATAAAGAAAATGTGACAATGTCAGACAGGAAAAACTGCCATTTTGACAAACGTAGGCAATGTGTTAAAATGTAATAATGGTTACAATAATATATGCTAGTTAGAGTTTAGATTTATTTATTACTTTTTACACACACACACACACACACACATACACACACACACACACACACATATATATATATATATATATATATGCTTGAATAACTGCTTAAAATTCCTTGGTATGTGTCACATCGAACCCCACCGATGAGACACCTTAACTGAGAACCGTGATGCTTAGTGTATTATCTTATCACTAAAGCTCTTGTCTTCTCCTTTAAGAACACCCGCAAGTCCACCATCAAGGACAAAGGGCGCAGAAAAAGAACTACAACACAATACTATCAAACACTGACCAGACTTTTAGTTGCGATGTGCTTACCTGTCTCCTACTGGCCTTATCAGTCGCGACCCTGGTATTTGCTGATGTGAAAAAAAAAAAGAGAAAGATAATGAAAAAAAGAAAAGTGGGTGCCCCAGCTGATGCAATTTTTTACGAGTGTTGCATCTGCTATCTTCCATACTTGTCCGATTGTAAATTGTTTACTTAGTTGAGCGTCAAATTGTAATTATAATTGTAGACTTAATTTTGGATAACTCATTTTATCAATCCCAAGAGTATGTTTGTTTTCTTTCTGACGTTCTCTGTTTAGTGATACCCGTAAGATGAAATAAAGCCTTGCTTTATTTCTCCATTGAGAATTATTGTTTTCTTCCTGGATAATTATCATGAAAATACCTCTTTAATAATAATAAGAAAAGAGCAAGGAAACAGCCAATAACAGCAGTTGCAACATATGGACAAGCAGAAAACCAACAAAAACGAGAAAACAGAAGTGGGAGAAAAGACAATTATATGGATACTTCCAAACGACACATAGAGAGAATGCACATGAAAACACCTGGACATGGTTAAGAAAACCAGAACTCAAGAGAGAAACTGACTCACTCATAATTATAACAAAAATCAATTCCATGAGAACAAATTATATCTAAGAAAAAATAGATGAGACAAAACAGAACAGCAAATGTAAGATGTGTGAAGACCGAGATAAGACGACCAACCATAAGTGAATGCAGCAAACTAGCACAACGAAAATACAAGGCACGACTGGGTTGCAAAAAGGTCAACTACTGGAAATTTTGTAAAAAACTAAATGTCTACCGTACAACAATATGGTATATTCCCGAACCAGAATCCGTACTTGAGAATGAAACGCATAACATTCCTGGGGGACTCATTAAGATACAGACAGATCCCATTAACCCGGCCAGAAAGACCAGACCTATAGTATTTATTAACAACAAAAAGAGAACTTGTCAACTGGTAGATTTTGCAGTTCCAGCGGATCACAGGATGAAAGTAAGCTTTAATACCCTTTAACTCGACACAACACTTTTATTCCGAACATCTATTTTTGTACACAGATTCTGCTCGATGCAAGATCGGTATAGCACAAATATAATTAATTTCATTATCTTATCACTATAGGGCCAGAATAAATAGACAACACTGTTATTTATTCGAAAACGAAGGTTGATAGATTGTGATAATCTATTAGCAGAATTAATTATCTCTATTTCAGTTCACCCATACCCACGCACATACAAATATGTGTGGAAATATCTGTTTTCTACCATTCGCTGTCAGTTTTACACACGTCCACATTCAAGGGTAACAAATTGTGTACACTGTCTTATATGAATATATATATAAAACGCAACACCCACTCACAATATATATAAAGGTATATGAATATATTATCTATAGGTCATATATATATATATATATATATATATATATATATATATATACAGATATAGATAGATAGATATATATATATATATATAGATAGAGAGAGAGAGAGAGAGAGAGAGAGAGAGAGAGAGAGAAATGAATAAAATGATAGACCTGTCCGTTTTACCACGGAAATGAAAGGACTCAATATAAAAACACACAGGGCAAAAGTATTTTCTAATATATAACAATACACCTATATATACGTACACACACACACACACACACACATCACACACACACACACATATATATATATATATATTATATATATATATATATATAATATATATATATTAGCATGGGTTTAGAGCAATGCGTATGTTTCAATGTATCAGTAGATTTACATTTTCTTTCATGATTAATGGCTTAAAAAAAAACATTGATTTAGTTCTAATTTTCTTCGCACATAGGGTACCCATAGTGTCTTCGAAGCGCCGGCACAATTAAAATATCCAAACAATATCGTCTAACTCTACGTTGGAGTTATGAATGCTAATTTTTTTTTAAATCATACAATTTCCAAAGAGTATTGAATATTTTCAGGGGTAAATAGACATACGCATTTTCCTCTTATAAATGTGTATTCATACATTATTCTCTATTACCCGCTTTTATCATTAACTAAGATATCATTATTCATTATATTTTCTATTTTATTTTGATATAGTTTATTATACAAGATATGTGAACTCAAATCGATACAGTGCTGATTATAAGTATTGGTACAAAGACACAGATTGTACGAGAGTCAAAAAATAATGCCATTTTATTTTGGACAAACCCTCTTTTTTTGGACTGAAGAGAGGCAAACATTATTCAAGTAGCGAGGAAGTGAAATCTGTAGTGATGAAGTGGTTCAAAGAACAGTAAACAGAAGTTTACGGGGGCAGGGATACATGCTTTCATTTGAAGGTGGAACATTGCTATTGAGAGAAACGCTATGTGGAGAAATATGGATGTGATCCACAAAAGACCAGCTTCATTTTGATGTATGATACATGTTTCTGTGTTGGGAATTATACCTGTTCTAAACAAAATGGCATTATTTTTTTTTGACTACCCTCGTAGTTATTTATACAAGATATGTGCACCCAAACCGATACAGTGCTGACTATAATATTGGTACAAAGATACATATTGTATGATAATCACCGACGACTGTTGGTGGAAAAACACAAAATATTTTAAAAAAACGTCAACAATTCTCAAATTAGACATTCGTTGTTTTATAGGTTCTATAATGTTTCTAATACCGTGGAAGTATGTACAAATGGATAGCAGACAGGGAAGATTTTTCGTTCTATTTGGAACCAGCTCTTTTGGTATCTTCGAATGGTTCAATCGCTGTCAGTCCACTCTACGTGTTGTATTTAGCCACCAAAATGAAAGAATCTAAAAACCCGCCTTCGTCTGGAGCAGAACAATACGCCGACTACAACTTTACAAAAGACTAAGAACCCTCCAGTAGGGTCACCTTTTGGGCATTTTTGGAGACATGCGATGCTTAATGGCAGAATCCTGACGGATGAGCAGTCTATGACATGCAACACTCCACTTTAGCCCTTACTTGGGCTAGACAGGCTGTTGGAAGACTCTCTCCTATCAATCGTTTGGTCACGTCTAGCCCCAGCACGTATATGATTGTCCTGACCCTATTGCGCTTATGGGGACCCCTAAGGGTTTTATCATATATGTGATAGAAGCCAATGGATGAGGGTCTTAGTGTCCTGAATGTGACCTTTAACTGCATCTACAATTGCAATTCAGAAACACTGGAAGTGTGGAATACCCTTCATCGCCATAATTCCCAGGTCACTCTGACCCGGAGTGATTGTACTTGTTAAGGTCCCATCTATCGATATTGATAAAAAATGAGATTAAAATTAGTATTATTTGGATTATTCGGACTATTGTCTTCATCTTCATTGTTATCTAAACAACGTTTCGCCGATGTGCCCACCGGCCTTCTTCAGGTATTTCTTGTCGGACTCGGGAACTTTCTCGGACTAGGGAACCTTCTTTTCCGAGAAAGTTCCCGAGTCCGACAGGAAATGCCTGAAGAAGGCCGGAGGGCACATCGGCTGAAACTTTGTACTGATAACAACTAAAAATGAGGACAATAGTCCAAATAATCCAAATAATACTAATTATCAAAGCTCATCTAAAAATTCAGAGAAATGAGTTTAAAATGTTCTAAAAAATGGAGTTTGAAAATAATTTGAATACTCAACAGGAATGAATCAAACAAAATGTCTTCGGCATAAAATAACAAACAAGGGTTTGACATGCCGTAAAATCCAACCAGCCAACGAAAATTTCAACTTTATTCGCCGAGTCAATTTCGTACCAAGATAACCGCCGCGTAACACGTGTCTCCTACTCTATATTATTGTATTTGCTTTTTAGATAAAGTGTTTTATCTTATATCTTTTGCTTGCTTTACTCCATCTTATTACAGCCGTTTATATGTTTACTATATTCTATTTCTGTTTTTATAATAATCAGTTACTATAACAATTGTATCACTAGTTTTATATCATCATATTGTTATTGCTTTCTGGAAGAAGACTCTGGGGTGTTTTAGTCTTGGACAAAATGCAATAAGATGTACTAAAATACGTAATAAAATAATTATAATGAAAGAGACAGTTTATAGAGAAATCGTTGGTAGATTATTGATTGAGTTATTGGCAAATTGCCGACGATCTTGTGATATCAAGACGTTGTTGAAGTTCCTCAAAAGAAATCTGGTGATGAGGCATGTATTTATGCGTGTATGTGTGTGTGTGAGGGATTTTGTGTATGTGCGTGTGCGTGAGTGTGTGTAGGAGAGAAAGCGAGTGAGAAAGAGAGAGAGAGAGAAAGAGAGAGAGAGAAAGAGAGAAAGAGAAAGAGAGAGAGAGAGAGAGAGAGAGAAGAGAGAGAGAGAGAGAGAGAGAGAGGCAAATATTTATACGTGTGTGTGTGAATTTTGTGTATGCGCGTGTGCTTAAGTGTGTGTAGGAGAGAAAGCAAATGGGGAAGAGTGTGTGTGAGAGAGAAAGAGAGAGAGAGAGAGAGAGAGAGAGAGAGAGAGAGAGAGAGAGTTAGGGTGAGAGAGATAGAGAAAGAGAGGGAGAAATCTGATGATGAGGCAAGTATTTATGCGTGTGTGTGTGGGGGTTGTATTGTATGTGCGTGAGTGTGTGTAGGAGAAAAAGCGAGTGGGAAAGAGAGAAAGAGAGAGAGAGAGACAGAGAGAGACAGAGAGTTAGGGAAAGAGAGAGAGAGAGAGAGAGAGAGAGAAAGAGAGGGAGAAATCTGGTGATGAGGCAAGTATTTATGCGCTTGTGTGTGGATTTTGTGTATGTGCGTGTGCGTGAGTATGTGTAGGAGAGAAAGCGAGTGGGGAAGAGAGAGAGAGAGAGAGAGAGAGAGAGAGAGAGAGAGAGAGAGAGAAATCTGGTGATGAGGCAAGTTTGTATGCATGTGTGTGTGGATTTTGTGTATGTGCGTGTGAGTGAGTGTGTGTAGGAGAGAAAGCGAGTGGGAAAAGAGAGGAAGATAGATAGATAGAGAGAGAGAGAGAGAGAGAGAGAGAGAGAGAGGAGAGAGAGAGAGAGAGAGTTAGGGAAAGAGAAAGAGAGAGAGAGAGAGAGAGAGAGAAAAGAGAGGGAGAAATCTGGTGATGAGGCAATTATTTATGCGCTTGTGTGTGGATTTTGTGTATGTGCGTGAGCGTGAGTATGTGTAGGAGAGAAAGCGAGTGGGGAAGAGAATGAGAGAGAGAGAGAGAGGAGAGAGAGAGAGAGAGGGGGGGTGGAGAGATAGATAGATAGAGATAGATAGATAGAGAGAGAGAGAGCAGAGAGAGAGGGAGAGAGAGAGAGTTCTACAAAGGCATCAAAGTGTAGTTTCTTCTAATGCCGCAAGAAAATTGTTCAGGTTAATAGTAGACCAAATAAAGTTAACTGTCCATCAAGTAATGGCTTGGAGCATCATATCTCATTCGTTTCCTCTTACTTTTGTATGTAAGGACACAGAATGCATTTTTTAGAGTTGTGGTTCTATTCCAGCGTTATTTGCTCACATGCGCTACGGTCACAAGCAGCAGCGATTTTTTACTCGTTTGGCAGACTGTTTCATTCTTGGCTGTTCGCTCTACAAATATACACGTCAGATCTATGTCAATTGCGACATAAACATTGCTGAGAGATTTGGCCCGATTAGGCGTTTACCCACTTTATGGGAAGCAAGATATAAACCATTTAAATGCTTTTATCTTTCATTCATTAAAGTGTCTATATTTGAAGATATATACTATAATAATTATTGGGTCGGAAAATGGAACCCGTGAGCCGAGGTCAAATGATTGATTGATTTTAACGATATGTCAACTTATATAGGCTTATATGCCTAGAGACCATGCAATCGCGTTCATTGAACGCTGAAATTTACACTTTTGTGTAGGTATATATTAAAAGGACCATATGACCTTAAGGCACCCCTTTTTGATCTCGATTAAGAAAGGACATATTTTTCATTTACACCGTCAATATCCGGCTGTTTGTTAGGGTTAGGGTTAGGCTTAGGGGTAGTTTTATAATTTTTTTTAAAATCTAAAAATCGTCAATATCCGTTAGTTTGTTATGGGTTAGGTTTATGGGTTAGGCTTAGGGTTAGGGTTAGGGGTTAGTTTTATAATTGTTTTTAAAAATCTAAAAATCGTCTGTTAAAACAACCGGATATTGACGGTTTAAATAAAAAAATAAAATCGAGATCAAAAATGGGTGCCTTAAGGTCATATTAAAAGGGATGGCTTAGCTCAGTCGCCGCTACAGTGTATGCCAATAACTAAAAAACTATATTCAATCAGCTCTGTATGGATTATGAATGTCGTGTGGGTGATCTGTCAAGTGATGACCAATAGAGTCGGGTGGCTAGATGTGTTGACATGCAGTTAGAATCAATAAAAATTGTCTTAAGCGCACTGCTTACAGACCCAAATAAGCTTATAATAATAATTAATATAGTTTAAGATGTTTACATTTTAATAAACAAATGTACATTTTGAATAACGAGCAAGTAGTTAAATTTGTTTGGTTTCGGTTTGTTTTTTATTCATTTAATGGCATATCAATGGGTTATTGAATTCCAACGCCATATTTGTAGAAGTGGTACTATTTAACCCATAGCTGGGGGATGATAAGGTCATACATTGTGCAGGTGTATTAGCCGATAGTAAATCTAATAGCACTACTAGAGTTCGAATTCACTTACTACAATGCAGAGGTCCAGTACGTCTAAACCACGTGGAAGCCATCCGCTTAATTTGTGCTAACGGTATATGAACATATTTCAGCCCAATGCGAAACGCAAACAGCATCGTCCATGATTTGAACTCGGGTCGATAAATGCGCCTCCACAAAATTGATATTTAAATGTTACACAAATATGAGTCAGAGTAAAAAAATATATATATTCATATAAGAAAATATATATTCAACCATTTGAATAGAAAATATGTCTCCGGTGCTAAAAGCGATGATAACCCTTTCACAAGTTTTATGTTGGCAAATCCAACCTATTATTCAGTTTTTGCCAGACACCACGAACTTGAGAAGAACTTAATGCACCCTTTATGAAGCAGGAGACACAGATATATCTCATCGGTCACCGTCCAACTGATGACCTGAACAAAGTCAACAGCATACCGACCTGCACTCAACCGCAATAAAAGACCTTCCATTACATTCTACTGATACTATCACTATTACTTAAGCACAAAATTGGCAATTCACCCCCCACTTCATACATAATGCGGACCCTCAAGAAAGGATAGCCAACATGTCAACTTGACATTAACCTTACCTTTACCGCTTTTATTCGTTGTGCTACATACTTGCTTATATTTTCACCAAACTATATATATATATATATATATATATATATATATAGTAAATAAAAAGCTTAAAAATCGCCCATTTTGTGGTCATCTCTTTCTAACCACAGGTATCAATGTATACCTATGTGTATCATCAGACACCGAGTTTATTGGAAATCTTTGACTAATCATATTGCTCTGTTCAGTAATACTGAACATCAAGCTCCCAAAATGAACCTGAAAAACTTAAACATTTACTGTTGGAAGAAAGATCACTTAGAACATCTTAAAAGCAATGACTTGGTAACCCATCTACGTATATATATATATATATATATATATATATATATATATATATATATATATATAATATATATATATTACGGAAAATGAGTAAAGAAAAGAAAAGTAAATGATAAAATGAATTTAATCGATATCACATTAATCGATATCACTTACACATGTTTCGGTCAGTTTATGTGTGTAAAAATATTTCACACACATACAAGAATCGACCTTCATCAGAGTGAACATTTATTTTTATAAATATTATTTATTATTATTATTATTTATTATTTAAAAATAAATGTTCACTCTGATGAAGGTCGATTCTTGTATGTGTGCGAAATATTTTCACACACATAAACTGACGAAAACACATGTGTAAGTGATATCGATTAATGTGATATATATATATATTATATATATATATAATATATATATATATATATGTGTGTGTGTGTGTGTGTGTGTTGTGTGTATTTTAATGAACAAATAGAATTAATGCTAATAATGATGATAATATGTTGGGGTAGGTACCGATTGTCGGTATCAGCCGGACAGCGAGGAAGCCTAACTCCTTCCGTAAACCAGGGAAATCGTTTTTGCTGAAGTGGAGCGCCATACCTACTGCCAGTTCCCCAATTTTCGACACAGATTAGATTTCACAGATTGAGTTGGCGAGGACCGGTATCGAATTAGAACCTTGTGATTCCAAGGCTATTGTATATATATATATCATCATCATCATCATGTCGCGCTTGCAGCACGGATATCCATGACAATCTCTTGCCAACCCTCCCTATCACTCATTGCACCTGGGAGGTCCTCTGCTGAGCATATAGCATCCTCGCATAGCTGGTCAATGTAGGTCCTTGCTGGGCGCCCCACACTTGCATGTCCATGTGTTGGCTTCCACAGGAGAACGTCGCTTATGAGTTCGTCCTTGCTTCTCCAGCAGTGTCCTGCATGCCTTGTCCGTCTCACTCGGATAGTTTGAGAGAGGGGGGCAGGTGACCGTACAGCTGTCTCTTCGTGGGGTGCTGCTTCCACGATTTGTTCAAGACTGCACGTAGCATTCTTGTGCAGCTTCCATCTAGCTTATTTTCAAGACGCTTCGTTAGGGTCCAAGTGGTGCAGCCATATAGCAGCACCGATATAACCACAGCCTGGAAGAACTGTCGCTTCAGCTTGTCAGGGAGATCAGACCTCCATATGACTGACAATTTGTTTGTGGCCGACCATGCCTTTGCTATTCTTGTGTTAACATCTCTCTCTGTGGATGAGATATTACTACCTAGGTACGTGAATTGTTCTACAGGCTTGAGAGGCGTGCCGTTGAGTGTTGAGATGTTTCCTTTCTTTTTGAAACTCATGAACTCTGTTTTACTGGAGTTCACATAGAGGCCGATATTTTCTGCCGCCTCCTCCAAGCTGTGTAACAGTGACTCAGCTTGTGTCGGTGTATCTGCAAGGAGTGCAAGGTCGTCAGCATAGTCTGCATCTGTGACTGTTTGTGCGGGATAACGCCTGCTCCTTGCCTTTTTCAGTGTGAAACCCTTTTCTTTTATGGTATCTAATGATGTTTTGAGTACGTAGTCTAGGCATATTATGAATATATATGGTGCCAATGTATCTCCTTGTAGGACTCCAGCAGCGATGTCAAAGAAATCTGTGTCGCCATCAGGTGAGCGTACCATTGCTCTAGTGTCCCTGTATAGCATCATTATAGCTGCAACTGTTTCTTTGGGGAGGCCATATGCTAGTAGTATTTGTTCCATTTTCCCTCTGTGTATGGAATCAAATGCCTTGGAGAAATCTACGAATAGTAGCGTTGCCTCCAGATTCTTTGCTCGTACTCCTTCTATGATCCGTCTTATAGTCAGGATCTGAGAGGTTGTGGATCGATTTTTGCGGAAACCATTTTGGTTTCTCCTAAGGATTTTTTTCTATTTCAGGTCGGATGCGATTAAGGAGAAGGGCATTATATATCTTAGCTGCAATAGCAGTAAGAGTTATGCCTCTGTAGTTCTTAGCCATTCCGAGATCTCCTTTTTTAGGGAATGGGAGGATGCAGCCTTTTGTCCAACTATCTATTCTATTTTGTCTATACACTGCATTGCATAGCCCAAGCAGTATGTCACTGAACTTTCCTATCTTCCATACCTCCGGGGGTATTCCGTCAAGTCCTGCCGCTTTTCTACCTTTTAGCTTCTTTAAAACTTGGTTGATTTCATCTATCGTGAAGTCCCCAGTTTGATATCTAGTTGTTTATCGACAATCTTTTGGGTATTATCTTCTACTATTTTAGGTGGGTTCCCCAGAAGTTTCTGGAAGTGGTCTTTCCATTTTTGGAGTCTATCTTTTTGGCTGTTTGCCTTTAACTTCGATTTAGAGGTACTTTTCCTACCGCTGATTTCATTAACAGTTTGCCATGCTAATCGTGACTGTCTGTCCTCCACCGATTGTCTTATATTATTTATTTGTGTTTGTATGTATTCTATTTGTTCTTTTTTGTATGTTTTGGCTAGTTCTATCTGGGCTTTTCTAAGGTTGTGTAGATTGGCATTAGTTGGGTTTATTTTATTACGTTGTACTGCTTCTTTTATATCGTTTCTCTTCTCTCTAACTGTTTCTGTCTCCCATGGAACATGGTGTCTGGCTCTTGGTTTGGTTGGTACGCACTCGGCTGCTGCTTCTTGGTGAGCATTGACGAAGTTTTCGTATTCCTCGTTTGGTGTGGAGCTTTCGGATATCTCCTGGAGGATATCGAATTTATTTCTAACTGCAACAGCGTAGCGATTGCATATATCGCTGTTGGCAAGTGTCGCCCAGTTGTATCGTATGGATTTACTAGTTTGCTTTTTATTCCTACGTAGGCTTAGTCGTAATTTTGCTGTGACTATTCTGTGATCTGAGGATACTCCTTCAAAAGAGGAATACGCTTCACAGTTAATTGCACTATTTATCCACTTTTTGTTTATTAGGATGTAATCTAGTTGTGCCTTTGTGTTATTTGGGTATGTGTGTGTCCAAAGTTTGCCCTTCCGTTTTCGGAATTTGGTGTTTAGACAAACAAGCCCGTTCTCAACAGAGAACTCAGCTAGGAGATCACCGTTCCTGTTTGGGGTATTGTGTAAGCTGAATCTATTGTTTTCGTTTCTTCCTATGTGTGCATTCAGGTCTCCACCGACGATCAGTACGTTATGTTTGGGGGTATGTCTGCATAGGGAGGATAGCCCGCTGTAAAACATTTCAATGTCTGTTTCGTTGCTGACATTTGTGGGGCTGTAGCATGAGACTATAGTCATGCAAGGATTGCCATTAAACGTAGCACACATGATTCTCGGTTGGATTTTTTCTATGCTGTTAAGTGATTTTAGTGCTCGAGGGCTGAGAAGCATTCCTACACCTCCTATAGCGGCATTGACGGAGTTTTTCCATGCAGATGCTGACACAAATGTCCAGCCATTTCCACATTCATGGTATTTTAGTTCTACATCACCATGGTCAAATCTGTGTTCTTGCACACATATGATATCTATATTTTTTTCAGCTGCGGACGCTGTAAGTTCTGGGAGTTGGCCTATCGTTTTTAGTGTTCTAACGTTAAATGTTGCTATCTTAAGTGTTTTTTTACATCTAAGTAGGTCTGTATTGGTTTTGGGTTCTATGTCCGTCTTATTAGATATTGTGGTTAGGTTTATGTCTTCATTAGAGTGTTTGCCTTGTTTGTCTGTGTTGAGAGTGATGTGGTTTGAGTGTGTGATGTATTTGGAGCTCCGCATGTAATTTATCGGACACTGGGTCGGAGCTCGAGCCCCAGCAGAGCGCGTACTTTTGGTGATAGCAGGGAGCACGATGCTGTATGATTCTTTCATATTGGCTTTGTGTACTGTCATGAATAGTTTAGGTTGGGTCGAGGTCATCGATATCTATCGGTAGCTGTGGAGTTAACTCATCAATAGGCGCCGCTCTTAAAGATGAGGAGCAGTAGTTACCTGACTGAACTGGTTGATCCTGGCCGTTGGCCCATTCTGGGCTCCTCCGCCCAGCATCTTGTGATATACGCCGTTGACCTATTTAGGTTCCTCCGCCGCGTCTCACAACCACCACGCTGCTGCCCATGGTTTGGTTTTACATGCCAGTGTGGCATGTAGATTTTTTGCAAGAAGGAAGGAGAGAGATGGGCATTAAAAAAAAAAAAAAAAAAAAAAAAGTTGGGCCTAGATATATAAGTTTTAACTTAGTATAAGTCCACATGTCCTCTCCTAGATTGGAGTTTGCGAACATGGGGTCCGTCCTGTCCGAAAATCATACGCATGTGCGTTCTTCAAAACCAAATCAGAATCTAATGGTTTATAGTTGATTAAACAGTCGGGTGGGGGTAGGCATTTAAAGAAAAGAGAAGGACAGGAGAGAGAGAGAGAGAGAGAGAGAGAGAGAGAGAGAGAGAGAATCAAAGGGATCGGCAGACCAGTGGAATTTGGGGGTTGGGGCAAGCTACCGAAATTTACGACAACCTTCCATTTTTGAACTTTAAACCAGCATTAAGATATGGTCAACGTATAAGTGATTTAAGAACATTTTTAGAGAAAAAATACGAAACAAAATTATATTTTGATAATAACAGTCTTTAAAATAAATATTTCAGCAAAAAATATAAACATAGACCTTATTCTGTTCCGTTCTGTCCGAAAATCATACGCATGTGCCTTCTTCAAAACCAAATCAGAATCTAATGGTTTATAGTTGATTAAACAGTCGGGTGGGGGTAGGCATTTAAAGAAAAGAGAAGGACAGAGAGAGAGAGAGAGAGAGAGAGAGAGAGAGAGAGAGAGAGAGAGAGAGAGAATCAAAGGGATCGGCAGACCAGTGGAATTTGGGGGTTGGGGCAAGCTACCGAAATTTACGACAACCTTCCATTTTTGAACTTTAAACCAGCATTAAGATATGGTCAACGTATAGTGATTTAAGAACATTTTTAGAGAAAAAATACGAAACAAAATTATATTTTGATAATAACAGTCTTTAAATAAATATTCAAAAAATATAAACATAGACTTATATATATATATATATATATATATATATATATATATATGATAGCGATATATTAAGATAGCGAGTCAACAGTGCTTTATGAATTTGAGTTTCTCGCTTATGCGATCTTCAGACAAGTGATTCCCCAATGTCCAGGTATCCATTAAATATTCTCTCTGAACTCGGAAGAATTCAGCTCGACTAGGAGGTTTTCGAGTTCGACAAAAGACACATGAAGAAGGTCGGAGGACATATTAGCCGAAACTTTTTGTACATAACATTAAAGATGGGGTCAACAGTCCGAAAAATCTAAATAATGCAAATTATCAAGCCATATCTCAAAAATTCAGACAAATCGTTACTAGTAATAATAATAACAATGATTAATATTAATAACTACGTTATATATACTAGCAAATATATGCACCCTCCGGGTGCAAGTATTTAAGTTTTAATGTAATAAATATTGGATTAAATTAGAAGGCTAATGAAACTAAATAAGAATACGGATAAAAGATTTGAAACAGAGGAGTATAATAAAAGAAACAGAGGGAGTATAATAAAAAATGGAAAAACTGAAACTTACTCTTCCATCACTCTCGTCTTTCATTGTTATTTTTTCTAATTTAAGTATTTAGTTATAAGAGGAAGTAAAGAATAAAATGACAGTTATTTTATCTTGTTAATGGATTTCATTTAAGATTCATTGAAGAGATTTTTGCTTATATTCATTAAAATAAAACCAAACAGTTAGAAATCAATAATACTAAGCACATATTTATTAAATTCGATTTTTTTAAATTAATATGCAAATTAGCATTCCCATTCACACTGTAAACGCTATTTTGTTGTATATATAAATATAATTGCATGTTATCAGTACGTAGACATAGTCAACAGTATTATTAATATAAGACAATTTTATTAATAATTGAGGTTTAGATAAAATAAAATCATGGAGAATGTGATGTAAATAACTAAGGAATTGTGACTTGAGTAGGAATATAGTTTCGGTTACAGACAGAAAAAACAACAATCTCCATTATATATATATATATATATATATATATATATATATATATATATAGCGTGGATTGGCATGGTTTCAGCTTTTACTGGAACGGTGTGCCAAAGTGCAGTATTATTATGAGAATGGTCAATATTAAAAAATAGAGCTATATATAATATGTAACATGCCTTTGAAACAACGTCACCTGATGAATGTTTGCGGTTACGCATGCATGAAACCAAATGGTCGTGACCGTTCTTTTGTCATCAAATTAATAAATATATAAAACCTTTATATATTCATTTATTATATATATTATATATATAATATATATATATATATATATATATATTGACAGTTTTCATAAGGATCCTTACAATTTAATGATTCATCCATATTTTCACATTCCTTTTTTTTATCTTGTTCCCACAACGTTTCAAATGATGCATATGTATCTCGCTAAATAGTTTTTGGTTTCTTTATTCATTAGCTTAAATTCAAAAACGATATCAAGCAGAATTTGTTTTCATGGCGTAGTAATGCGAACCATCGTTTCACAGAATACAGTATCGCCCATAAATTAAAAAAAAGTCAAATATCTTCTAAAGCAAATATACCAGGATTTTAGTATTTTTCGTGTAACATTATGCAACCAACCCGGGTATAATTAGGTATTCATATATATCAACATATACAGTCTAGAAAACAAAAATACGAAAATGTAAACATTGAAAATTGCCCTACAGAAAATACTCATGGTTAGTGTGTTTTCTAAAAAATATTTGGTCTTAGAACTTTTCCTAATACAACTTGTTAAAACTATACCTAATAATATATGTATTGAGTATACAATGTTTCAATAGAGATAATAATATCATGCTATAGATGGGATAGAAGTAAATATTTGTTTTGATAGTTTTGTAGCTTTGTGGAATATACAGCACACATGAATACACAGACTACAGAATACATTAACATTATTCTAATTCGGGAAAGAAAATGTTGAATTGATAAAAATTGTTTATTGGGGTGCAGACACATGTTTCGACCGGGAGAATGTCCTTGTACACAATGTATTCTATTTATTATTAGTATAACATTATCTTACTATTATTATTATTATTTAAAATTATTACAACGTAATAATTAGGAAGTCTATTCCTTTCGACAGACCAGGGAAATTGATTAAATTGCTTCATGTTTCGACCGAAAAAAATATCCTAGTACACAAGGTATTCTATTTATTATTATTTTAAAATTATTTTATTATTGTTATTTTACAATTATTATAATGATTTCAATTTATTATTATTTTACAATTATTACAATGATTTCAATTTATCATTATTTTACAATTAGTACAATGATTTCAATTTATTATTATTTTACAATTATTACAATGATTTCAATTTATTATTATTTTACAATTATTACAATGATTTCAATTTATTATTATTTTAAAATTATTACAATGATTTCAATTTATTATTATTTTACAATTATTACAATGATTTCTATTTATTATTATTTTAAAATTATCATTATTATCATTATTATTATTATCATCAGTTTTTCACCGTAGCTGGTGGTTCTTTGGAGGCTGGTGACAGCAAGTCTCCTCAGGTCTCCAGGACTCTTCTAAGTATTATAGCCAATCCCAACAATGCTGTATTTTGGATGGGCTCGATTCTTATTCTGTTTTCCAGTTCACCCAAATTCTTTTCCAGAGCTTTGGGGATTGTTTCAAGGGCACCAATTAGAATTGGTACGACCTTAACCTTCATGTTCCACAGCTTCCCTAGTTCTCTGGCAAGGTCTAAGTATTTGTTTATCTTTTCGCTTTCTTTCATTTTCACTCGGTGGTCGGCTGGACAGCGAAATCCACGAGATGACAGGTTCTCTTTGTCTTGTCAATTAATACTAGATCGGGTCTCCTGACCGGGATTAGGTGATCCGTCTGTACCTCGAAGTCCCAGAGAATTTTGTGCGTCTCGTTCTCTAGGATAGGTTTAGATATGTGCATGTACTATTTGGTTGTATGGTGAAATTGAATTTCTTGCACAGTTCCCAGTGGATCACTTTTCCCCAGAGTCGTGCCTAGTCTTGTATTTTCTTTGTGCTAGTTTGCTGCATTGGCTTATTATATGATTGACGGTTTCGTCACATGTATTTCCACACATTCTGCACTCGCAGTTCTACTGCGTATTATCTATTTTGCCTTTATATAGTTTTATTCTAATGACATTGTCTTCTGCGATTATAAGGGACTCGGTTTCTCTTTTGAGGTTTCCTTTTCTTAGCCATGTCCATGTCTTCTGATCTGATATCTCCTGAGTTTGGCGCTTAAAGTACCATGTAGTTGTTTTTCTTCCCATTTCTGTTTTTTTATGTATTTCTGTTTATCACTGTATTGCAATTGCTTTTCTTGGTTACTATTATTATCATTATTATTAACTCCTTATGAGTTTTCACATCAGCATTAGCTGATGGTCTTGCACTGGAGTCTGAGTGACAGTAAATCTCCTCAGGTCTCCAGGACTCTTCTGAGTATTCTGGCAGATTGCAGCAGTGCAGTGTTCTGAATGGTTTCAATCCTTCATTTGATATCCAAACTTTCCAAACCCTTTTCTAATCCTTTTGGAACTGTTCCAAGTGCACCAACCACAATTGGTATCACTTTCACTTTCTTGTTCCATAACTTTTTCAGTTTCTCGGCAAGGTCCAGATATTTGTCCATTTTTCATTTTCCTTTAGCTTCACCCTGTGATCTGCTGGCACTGCAAAATCCACCAGTGACAAGTTCTTTCTTTTTTGTTTATCAACACTAGGTCTGGTCTTCTTGTGTGTGATTGAGAGTAGAGGAAAATGTGATATAACAAAACAAAAAAATTGTGTTGTTATATGCACATTTTCCTCTACTCCCAACCACATTTTGTCGGATTTATTCAATCTTATAAATATATATATATATATATATAATATATATATATATATAATATATATACATATTATATATATATATATAATATGTATATGCATTTTGATTACGGCATTTTAGGTTCGTTACGTTTGATAAGGGAATCAATATTGTAAAGAGAAAATTAAGCAAAGCAAAAACTGCGAAATATTGTTTGCCGTTAGGATGTTCACTTTACCTGCTCATCACACAGGAGAGAAATTACAGACCACAATTCCTATTGAATCTGCCGCTAGGATTGTCTAAATCTAAAATGTAAGTGAGCTCGATTCCTAAATAGTCTAATAGTAATATTATAGAAACATTTATCATATATATATATATATAATATATATATTATATAATATATGGTATAGACTCTTTCATCGATTCCGACGCATGCGAGTTCATCCAGGGAACAACCTACTCAGTGTTTTCATTATAAGGGTGAAGGCTTCTGTTGGACCATCCGCACTTCTTGGCACAGCCGAATGGAAATAATTGCTGCACAAGGAATGCCACAAACCCAATCAACGGCTGACTTGAAGTTTTTCAAATTTAGCCTTTCCTTTTCCCAGAGTGGTATTTATCCAGGCTTAAGGAAACCCAGTCTGTCCTATTATTTACCCATAGCTGGTGGGAGAATATATGGATTCATACTTTTCCCAAAGGTATTAGCACTATGTGAAATGCAAACAGCATATATATAATATATATATATATATATATATAATATATATATATATATATATATTTTATCTATTTATTTATTTAAGTCACCAATACAAAGTTTGTCTTACAATGGTTTCAGATGTTTATCCGTCATCAGAGACGTTGACTTTTTGAAAAATTGGACAGTTTTTTAACTCGTGCCTCATGTGAACGTGATCCGTTATTCGTTCTTACTTTGCTTTCTTCATTCACCGGCGTTCCTATTTGTCGTCATTGAGTATCGTGCTTTTATGATGATTTTGTTTTTTTTATTTTGTGTGCGTTTATATATATGTGTGAATTCCTAAATTATGGCGGTCTGAGGTTTTGGTTAGTCCAATTCCATATCAAAGTTTGATAAATATATATATATATATATATATATATATATATATATATATATATATATATATATAGGTTTGTGTGTGTGTGCGTCTGTGTGTTAATATATGAGACTTCGATAAATAATATTGTTAATTTTACACTTGTATACGCCACTCTGTACGAACAGATATGTAGATAGTTGTACTTGGGGAAATATTCAAGTAAAAAAATATTCGTTGATGTTTTATTTAAATATTTTATCGTTTTAGCATACAATATTACTGAGTATAAAATATCTCATAAGACGATTTTCCAATGTCTAAGCAGTAAACAAAAAACATTGGTCTGGAAAACGTCAAACATTGATGAAAATATTGAATCTAATAAAAAGAAACTATTTTAATATCTTAAGATATTTCATTAGAGTAATCAAAATTAAAAAGAAAAATCGTAAACGGTAAAACATAAGATGAAAAGTTGAAGTTCCTTCGGGAGAGTGTTAGAATTTTCATATCACAAAAATCATCACACTACGATGCAACATTATATCTCTGTATGTAATAGAGAGAAGAAAAACAGTCTCAGGTAGATAACAACAACAACAACAACAACAACAATAATAATAATAATAATAATAATAATAATAATAATAATAATAAGAAGAAGAAGAAGAAGAAGAAGAAAGAAAAAAGAATGGAAACGAAAGATTGAAACTAACTCATATTATTTATATATTATATATATATATATATAGAGAGAGAGAGATAGAGATAGATGGCTATATCAAAAAACGAAAATGAAAGAAAGGAATGAAACAGCCTCGGATAGATATATAGAAAGAAAGAAAACAAGAAAGAAATGTAGAGAGAGACTCACATACATATATAGATATATTGAAAGAGATAAAGAAATAAATAAGGAAGAAAAATGTTCCCAGGTAGATAGGTAGAATGAAATAAGAAAGGAGAGAAAAGGAATAATGGCTTCAGTTATATAGATAGATAGATAAATAGAATGTTTGGATAGATAGGAAGAAACAGCCTCAGACAGATATTATATATATATATTATATATAATATATATATATATATAAGAGAGAGAGAGAGAGAGAGAGAGAGATAGATAGATAGATAGTTAGTAAGATTCATCAACTTTCCATTCAAAGGTATCAGACTAAAATAATCACAAATTATGTCTATGCAAATAGCTTAACTTATACATGTAGAATTAAACTAAACGGATGTCTCAATTTAACGTTTTATTAACGAAAACTGGAACACAAAAACATCACCCCTGAAGATATCATTTCGAAGTGCCGAAAGTACTTGGGACAAAAACTTTGGTGAACTAATCCACGGATCCCATCCAAATATAAAAAGTATGCTAGTAGTATTTGTTCCATTTTCCCTCTGTGATATGGAATTAATGCCTGGAGAAATCTACGAATTAGCTAGCGTTGCCTCCAGATTCTTTGCTCGTACCTTCTATGATCCGTCTATTAGTCAGGATCTGAAGAGGTTGTGGATCGATTTCTGCGCAGGGACAGTTGTGGTTCTCTCACCTAAGGATTTCTTTCTATTTCAGGTCGGATGCGATTAAGGAGCAAGGGCATTATATATCTTAGCTCAAATAGCAGTCAAGAGTATGCTCTTATTGTTCTTATGGCCAACTTCCCGAATCTAACCTTTTAGGGAATAGGGAGGATGCATGCGTTTTCGTCCAACTATCCTATTCTATTTTGTCATACACTGCATTGCATAGCAAGCCAGATATGCACTGAACTTGATCCTATCTTCCATCACCTCCGGAGGTATTCCCGTCCAAGTCTTGCCGCTTTCTCTACCTTTTTAGCTTACTTTTATTAATTGGATGAATTTCAATCTATTCTGAAGCTCCGCCAGTTTGATTAATGTAGTTGATTTATTCGACAATCTTATTGGGTATTATCTTCTACTTATTTTTATAAGATGGGATTTTCCCAGAAGTTCTGTGGAAGTTGTGTATTATCATTTTTAGAGAGTCTAATACTTTTTTTGGCATGATTTATCCTTTCACATTCGATTAAGGTAACTTTTCCTACCGCTGATTTCATTAGCAGTTGCCATGCTAATACGCCTGGCTGTGCTGTCCTCCCGATTGTCTATATATTATTTAATTATGTTTGTATGTATTCCTATTTGTTCATTTTTTGTATTTTTGGCTAGTTCTAATCTGGCTTTACTAAGTGTTCTGTAGATGCGCATTAGTATGGGTTTTATCTTCTAATTACGTTGTACTGCTTCATTTATAATCAGTTTCTCTTCTCTCTAACTGTTTCTTCTCCATGGAACATGGTGTCTGGCATCTTGTTTGGTGGTGTACTGCACCTTGGTCGGCTGCTGCCTTTTGGTGAGCATTGACGGAAAGTTTACGGTTTCCTTGTTATGGTTGTGGAGCTTTCGGATATCCTGGAGGATATTGCGAATTTAATTTCTAACTGCAACAGCGTAGCGATTGCAATATCGCTGTTGGCAATTGTACGCCCCAGGTTGTCATAGATCGTATGACTGTCTACTAGTTGCTTTTTATTCGACGTAGGCTTATCGTAATTTTCTGTGACATTCTGTGATCTGAGGTACTCTTCAAAAGAGGAATACGATATCACAGTTAATTGCCGCTATTTATCACTTTTTGTTTATTAGGATGAATCTAGTTGTGCCTTTGTGTTTGGGTTGTGTCATTGTCAGTTTGCCCTTCCGTTTGTCGGAAATTTGGTTGTTCTAGCAAACCAAGCCGTTCTACCAGAGAACTCAGCATGGAGATCACCGTTCCTGTTTGGGGTATTGTGTAAGCTGAAATCTATTGGTTTCGTTTCTTCCTCTTATGTGTGCATTCAAGGTTCCACCGACGATCAGACGTTATGGTTTGGGGTATGTTCTGCATGAGGGGAGATAGCCCGCTGTAAAAACATATAATCAATGTCCTGTTTCCGTTGCTGACAATTTGTGGGAGCTGTAGCATGCAGACTATAGTCATCGCAAGGAATTGCCATATAACGTACAACACATGATCTCGGTTGATTTTTTCTTGCTGTTAAGTGATTTTAGTGGCTCGAGGGCTGAGAAGCATTCCTACACCTCTATAGCGGCCATTGACGGTTTTTCCAATGCAGATGCTGACACAAATGTCCAGCCATTTCACTTCATGGTATATTTTTGTTCTACTACCAATGGATGGGGGCCATGGTCAATCTGTGTTCTTGCACACATACTGATATCTATTATTTTTTTCGGCTGCGACGCGTAAGTTCTGGAGAAGTTGGCCCTATCGTCTGTTAGTGTTCTAACGTTAAATGTTGGCATATCTAAGTGTTTTTTATTTACATCTCAAGTAGGTCTTATTGTTTTGCAGGTTCTACTGTCCGTCTTATTAGATATGTAAGTGTTAGTTTATGTCTCATCATTAGATGTTTTGCCTTGTTTGTTTGTTGGAGTGATGTGGTTTGAGTAGTGGATGTATTTGGAGCTCCGCATGTATTTATCGGAATCACTCGGTACGGAGCTCGGCCCCAGCAGAGCGCGTACTTTTGGTTGATAGCTAGGAAGTACGATGCTGTTATGATTCTTTCAATATTAGGCTCTTGTGTATCTGTCTGATTGAATAGTTAGGTTGGGTCGAGCGTCATCGACTATCTATCAGGACTGTACTGTGGAGAAATCATCAGACTGGCGCCGCTCTTAAACGATCGAGGAGCAGTAGTTGACCTGACTGAGACTGGTTGATCTGGCCGTTGCGCCCATTTGGGCTCCTCCGCAGTCATGCTCGATTGTGATATCGCCGACCTATTTAGGTTCTCCGCCGCGATCTCCCAACCACCATCGCTCCTGCCCATGGTTTGTTTTACATTCGCAGTTAGGCAATGTAGAATTTGTTTTTTGCACAAGAAGAAGGAGAGAGATGGCGCATTAAAAAAAAAAAAAAAAAAAAAAAGTTTGGGCCTAGAATATCAGAGATTTTGAACTTAGTATAAGTCCACAGGTCCTCTCCTAGATGATTAGTAGTGCGAACATCGGGGTCCGTTCCTGTTCCGAAAACTCATCGACGCATCGTGCGTTCTTCAAAACCAAATCAGAATTCTAATGGTTTATAGTTGCATTAACGTCGGAGTGGGGTAGCATTTAAAGAAAAGAGAAGACAGGGGAGAGAGAGAAGAGAGGAAGAGAGAGGAGAGAGAGAAGAGAATCAAAAGGGATCGGCAGACCAGTGGAATTTGGGGGTTGGGCACAGCTACCGAAATTACGACAACCTTCCCAATTTTGAACTTAAACCAGCATTAAATATGGTCAAACGTATACGTGATTTAAGAACATATTTTTAGAGAAAAATACAAGACAAAAGTTATAATTGTTGATACATAACAGTCCTTGTGAAAATAAATGATTCAAGCAAAAACAGTAATAAACAGATAGACCTTATACTGTTTCACGTACAGTTCCGAAAATCATAGCAGCATGTGCGTCTCATTCTCAAACCAAAAATCAGATCTGAATGGTTATATAGGATGATTAAACTAGTCGGGGGGGGTAGGCATTTAAAAAAGAGATAGAAGGACAGGGGTAGAGACGAGAGATGAGAGAGAGAAGCATGAGTAGAGAGAGAGAGAAGAGAGAGAAGAGAGAGGAGAGAGAGAGAGATCAAGGGATCGGCAGACCAGTGGGAACTTGGGGGTTGGGGCAAGCTCCGAATATTTACGAACCACGCTTCCATTTTTGAATTTAACACCAGCATCTAGGAAGTATGGTACAAACGTATACTCGTCTTAGAGACATTTTTAGAGAAACAAATACGAGACAAAATGTATATTTTGATGAATACAGTCTTTAATAAAATTTTCAGAAAAAATAAACATGTACCTATATAATAATATACTTATAATTATAATATAATATATATATATGATGATCAGCGAATATTAAGAATATGCGAAGTCAACAGTGCTTCTATAAGAATTTTGGGTTTCTACTCGCTTTATGCGATACTTTCAGGACCAAGTGATCCCCATAATGTGTCCAGGTATCCATTATGAATATTTACTCTCTGATTCGGGAAGAAAATTCAGCTCGACTAGGAGTTTTTCGAGTTCGACAAGACACATGAAGAGGTCGGGGCATATTAGCCGAAAACTTTTTCGTTCATAAACATTAAATGGGGTCAACAATTTCCGAAAATCCTATAAATAATCCTCGAGATTACTCAAGCCATATCTCAAAAATTACTAACAATCTTACTAGTAATAATAAATAAACAATATTAATATTAATAACTACTTATAATATAGCTAGCAAATATATGCACTACTCCGAGGTGGCAAGTATATCTAAGTTTTAATATATAGTAATAAATTGGATTTAAATTTAGAAAGGCTATGAACTAAATACTAGATACGGATAAAAAGATTTGAAACATGAGGGAGTATAATAAAGATTTGAAACACGCAGGGCAGTATATAAAAATTGAGAACTGAACTTACTCTTCCATCTCTCGTCTTTCAGTTGTTATTTTTTAATGTTAAGTATTAGTTTAAAGAGGAACGTAAAGAATAAATATGACAGTTAGTTTTATCATTGTTAATGGATTTCAATTTAAGATTCATTGAAGAGATTTTTCTTAATATTCATTAAAATAAACCATAACAGTTAGAATCATACATACTAAGCTACCAACGATTTATTAAATTCGATTTTTTCTTAAATTATATATGCAAAATTTAGCATTCCCATTCCCACTCGGTAACACCGCTATTTTGTTGTATATATAACTATACAATTGCTGGAATGTTATCAGTAACGCTTAAGACAAGTCAAAGCAGTATTAATATATATAAGACAATTTTATTAATAATTGAGGATGTTAGACTAAAATAAAATCATGGAGAATTGTGATGTAATAACATAATAGGAATTGTGATTGAAGTTAGAGGGATATAGTTTCGGATACAGACAAGAAAAACACACAATCATCCCATATAACTATATATAGTTACTATAATATATATATATATATTATAAATATATAGCGTGGATTGCATGGTTCAGCTTTTACTGGAACGGATGTGCCAAGTGCAGTATTAAATTATGAGAAGTGGTCATATTAAAAAAAAAGCTATAAGCTAATATATCATGATAAACTGCCTTCCTTGAAAACAATGTCAGCCTGTCATGATGTTATGCGGTTTACGCATGCATGAACCAAATGGTCGGACCGTTGAATCTTTTGTGTCCATTCAAATTGAGATAAATCATATATAACCTTTGTATTATGTATTTTCTATTATATATAGTAATATATTAAATATATTATTATATATAATAATAGATATATATTGACAGTATTTCATAAGGATCCTTACAATTTTTATATTCATACCATATTTTACACATTCCATTTTTTTCTATTTGTCACAACGTTTAAATGATGCTATGCTATCTCGCTACAATAGTTTTTTGGTTTCTAGTTGATTCATTAGCTTAAAATTCAAAAACGATAATTCAAGCACGAATTGTTTTATCATGCGTATGTAGTTAGCGACCAGTTCGTTTCAAGATACAAGTATCCGCCTCAATTAAAAAAAAAGTTCAAAGTATCTTCTAAAGCAAATATACCAGGATATTTAGTATTTTTCGTTAACATTATGCAACAGACCACGGTATATATTAGGAGATTCATATAATATCACAGTATAACAGTCAGAAAAAAAATATCGCAAAATGTAAGACATTGAAAAATTGCACCTACAGAAAATACTCATGCTTAGTGTGTTTCTAAAACATATTGGTCTTAGAACTTTTCCCTGAATACAACTTGATTAAAACGTATAACCTAATGATATATGTATTGAGTTATACAATTTATCAATAGAATAATCATATATGCTATATAGATGGGGGTATGAGTAAATATTTGTTTGGAATATTTTGTAGCTTTGTGGAATATACAGCACACATAATACGACAAACTACAAAACATTAACATTTACTTAATTCGGGAAAGGAATGTTGCAATGATAATTGTTTTATTGGGGTAGACACAATGATTCTCGACGGAGAGAATGTCTGTACACAAATGTTTCATATTTATTATTGTGAAACATTATCATTACTATATTTTATTATTTTAAATAATCTACAACGTATAATTAGGAAGTCTATTCCTTTCGAAGACCAGGGAAATGGATCTAAATTGCTCTTCATGTTTCGACCGGAAAAAAATGATCCTAGTACAGCAAGGTATTGCTATTATTATTATGTATTAAAATTATTTTTATATATTGTATTATTTTACAGCATAATTATAAATGATTTCAATTTATTATTATTTTTACAATCATCAATGATTTCAATTCTATCTTATTCAATTGTATGAATTTCAATATTTATGTACATGATCAATGATTTCAATTTATTATTATTTTACAATTATTACATGTATTTCAAATTTAGTTATTATTTACAATATTACTAATGATTTCAACTTATTATTATTTAATTATTAGATTCAACTTATTATATCATATTTACATGATTTCTATTTATTATTTTAAAATCTAATTATTATCATTATTATTATTCATCAATCAGTTTTCACCGTAGCTGGTCGGTTCTTATGAGGCTCGGTGATCAGCAAGCTCTTCTCAAAGGAGTCATCCAGGACTTTCTCAGTTTATAGCCAATTTCCACAATGCTTATTTGGAGAGTGGCTCAGATCTTAATTCTGTTTATTCACAGTGTTCACCTAAAAACTTTTTTCCAGACTTTGGGGATCTGTTTCAAGGGCACCAAATTAGAATTGGTACGACTACCTTCAATGTTCCACAGCTTCCCTAGTGTCTCTGGCAAAGTCTAAGTATTCTGTTTATCTTCTCGCTTTCTCTTCATTTTCACTCGGTGGTCGGCTGGACAGCGAAAATCCACAAGATGACAAGTTCTCATTGTCTTGTCAAATTAATATAGATCGGTTCTGCCTGACTCGGGATTAGGGATCCGTCGTCCTCGAAGTCCCAGAGACATTTTGTGCGTCCGTTCTCTTAGGATATGTTTAGAAATGTGCATGTACTAGTTGTTGTATTGGTGAAAATTGAATTTCTTGCATCAGTTCCCAGTGGATCACTTTCCCCCAGAGTCGTGCCTTCTTATGTATATTTCTTTGTAGCTAGGTTTGCTGGATTGGCTTATTATCATGATGACGGTTTCTCGCACATGTATTCACACATCTGCACTCGCAGTTTCTACTGTCGTAATTTATCTATTTTCCTTATATATAGGTTTACATTTGCACTAATGACATTGTCTCTGTGCTGCGATTTATAAAGGGACTCCGGTTTCTCTTTTGAGGTTTTCTTTATCTTAGCGCATGTCCATGTCTTCTGATCTGATATCTTCCTGAGTTTTGGCGGCTAAAGTACGCCATGTAGTTTGTTTTATCTTCGCATCTTCTGTTTTTTTAAAAATGTATCTTCGTTCGTCACTGTGTTGCATTTTGGCATTTCTGTTACTATTATTATATATTAGTATTATCATTATTATTAACTCCTATATGATTTTCAACATCAGCATTAGCTGATGGTTTGCACTGGAGTCTGAGTGACAGTAATCTCCTTCAGGCTCCAGGACTCTTCTGAGACTGGCAGATGCAGCAGTCGCAGTGTTCTGAATGTTCTAATCCTTCATTTGCAGTTCCAAACTTTCCAACCCTTTCTAATCCTTTTTGGAACTGTTCCAGTGCACCAACCACAAATTTGGTTCGATATTCACTTCTCTCTATTCCATAACTTTTCAGTTCTCTGGCAACGGTCCACATATTTCCATTTTTCTTTTCCCTTTAGCTTCACCCTGTATCTGCTGGCACTGCAAAATTGCCACCAGTGTGACAAGTTCTTTCTTTTTGTTTTTCAACACTAGGTCTGGTCTTCTATAGTATGTTGAATTGAGAGTAGAGGAACATGTGGATATAAAAACAAAAAAATTGTGTTGTTTATATGCACATTTTCCAGAGTTCGATCATTAACAATGCAGAGTCAGTACGTCTAAACCACGTGGAAGCCATCGCTTAATTTGTGCTAACGTTATGAACATATGTCAGCCAATGCGAAACGCAAACAGCATCGTCCATGATTTGAACTCGGGTCGAAATGCCTCCACAAAATGATATTTAAATGTTATACAAATATGAGTCAGAGTAAAAAAAATATATATAATTCATATAAGAAATATAATTCACATTTGAATAGAAAATATGCTCCGGTGCTAAAAGCGATGAACCCTTTCACAATTTTATGTGGCAATCCAACCTATTATGCAGTTTTTTGCAGACCCACGAACTTGAGAAGAACTTAATGCACCCTTTATGGCAGGAGACACAGATTATCTCATCACCCTCCAACTGATGACCTGAACAAAGTCAACAGCATACCGCCTGCATTCAACGCATAAAGACCTTCCATTACATTCTACTGATACTATCCATATTACTTAAGCACAAAATTGCAATCACCCCCACTTCATAATAATGCGGACCCTCAAAAAGATACCAACATGTCAACTTGACATTAACCTTACCTTACCGCTATTCGTTGTGTACATACTTGCTTATATTTTCACCAAACATATATATAATATATATAATATAAATATATAGTAAATAAAAGCTTAAAACCCATTTGTGTCATCTCTTCTAACCACAGTATCAAGTATACCTATGTGTATCATCAGACACGAGTTTATTGAAATCTTTGACTAATCAATGCTCTGTTCAGTAATACTAACATCAAGCTCCCAACATGAACCTGAAAAACTTAAACATTTTACTTTGAAGAAAGATCCAACTTAGACCATCTTAAAAGCAAATGACTTGGTAACCCATCTAGTATATATATATATATATATATATATATATATATATATAATATATATAATATATATATTACGAAAAATGAGTAAAGAAAAAAAAGTAAATGGATAAAATGAATTAATCGATATCACATTAATCGATATCATTACACATGTGTTTGGTCAGTTTAGTGTGTAAAAATATTTCACTCACATACAAGAATCGACCTTCATCAGAGTAAATTTATTTTATAAAATTTATATTATTATATTTATTATTTAAATAATAATTCACTCTGATGAAGGCGATTCTGTATGAGTGCGAAATTTCACACACATAAAACTGACGAAACACATGTAAGTGATATCGATTAATGATATTATTATATAATATATATATATATATATATATATATATTGTGTGTGTGTGTGTGTTGTGTGTGTATTAAAAGTAGTAATGAAACAAATAGAATTAATGCTAAATAATGATGATAATATGTTGGGGTACCGATTGTCGGTATCAGCGACAGCGAGGAAGCCTAATCCTTCCGTAAACCAGGAAATCTTTTTGCTGAAGTGGACGCCATACTACTGCCAGTTCCCCAATTTTCGACAGATTAGATTTCACAATGAGTTGGCGAGGACCGGTATCGAATTAGAACCTTGTGATTCAAGGGCTATTTTATTATATATATCATCATCATCATCATGTCGCGCTTGCAGCACGGATCCATGACAATCTCTTCCAACCTCCTATCACTCATGCACTGGGAGGTCTGCTGAGCATATAGCATCCTCGCATAGCTGGTCAATGTAGGTCCTTGCTGGGCGCCCACTTGCATGTCCATGTGTTGGCTTCACAGGAGAACGTCGCTTATGAGTTTCCTTGCTTCTCCAGCAGTGTCCTGCATGCCTTGTCCGTCTCACTCGGATAGTTTGAGAAGGGGGCAGGTGACCGTACAGCTGTCTCTTCGTGGGTGCTGCTTCCCGATTGTTCAAGACTGCACGTAGATTCTTGTGGCAGTTCCATCTAGTTATTTTTTCAAGACGCTTCGTTAGGTTCCAAGTGGTGCAGCCATATAGCAGCACCGATATAACACAGCTGGAAGAACTGTCGCTTCAAGCTTGTCAGGAATCAGACCTCCTGACTGACAATTTGTTTGTGGCCGACCATGCCTTTGCTATTTTTTAACATCTCTCTCTGTGGATGAGATTACTACCTAGTACTGAATTTCTACAGCTTGAGAGCGTGCCGTTGAGTGTTGATGATTTCCTTCTTTGAATCATGAACTCTTTTACTGGAGTTCACATGAGGCCATATTTTCTGCCGCCTCCAAGCTGTGTAACAGGACTCAGCTGTGTCGTGATCTGCAAGGGTGCAAGGCTCAGCATAGTCTGCATCTGTGATGTTTGTGGGATAAGCCTGCTCTGCCTTTTTCGTGTGAAACCTTTTCTTTTATGGTATCTAATGATGTTTGAGTACGTATCTAGGATTATGAAATATATGGTGCCAATGTATCTCTTGTAGGACTCCAGCAGCGATGTCAAAGAAATTGTGTCGCCATCAGGTGAGCTACCATGCTAGTGTCCCTTTATAGCATCATATAGCTGCAACTGTTTCTTTTGGAGGCCAATCTTGTAGTATGTTTTTCAATTTCCCTGTGTTGAACAATGCCTGGAGAAATCTACGAATAGTAGCGTTGCCTCCAGATTCTTTGCTCGTACTCCTTCTATGATCCTCTATAGTCAGGATCTGAGAGGTTGTGGATCGATTTTTGCGGAAACCATTTTGGTTTTCCTAAGGATTTTTCTATTTCAGGTCGGATGCGATTAGGAGAAGGCATATATATCTTAGCTGCAATAGCAGTAAGAGTTATGCCCTGTAGTTCTTACCATTCGAGATTCCCTTTTAGGGAATGGAGGATGCAGCCTTTTGTCCAAATATCTATTTTGTCTATACTGCATTGCATAGCCCAGCAGTATGTACACTCAACTTTCCTATCTTCCATACCTCCGGGTATTCCGTCAAGTCCTGCCGCTTTTCTACCTTTAGCTTCTTTAAACTTGGTTATTTCATCTATCGTAAGCTCCCCCAGTTTGATATCTAGTTGTTTATCGACAATCTTTTGGGTATTATCTACTATTTTAGTGGGTCCCAGAAGTTCTGGAAGTGGTCTTCCATTTTTGGAGTCTTCTTTTGGTGCTTTAACTCGATTAGAGTACTTTTCCTACCGCTGATTTCATTAACAGTTTGCCATGTAATCGTGACTGTCTGTTCCTCCACCGATTTCTTTATATTTATTTGTTTGTATGTATTCTATTTGTTCTTTTGTATTTTGGCTAGTCTATCTGGGCTTTTCTAAGGGTTGTAGATTGGCATTAGTGGGTTTATTTTATTACGTTGTATGCTTCTTTATATCGTTTCTCTTCTCAACTGTTCTGTCTCCCATGGAACATGGTGTCTGGCTCTTGGTTTTTGTACGCACTCGCTGCTCTTCTTGAGCATTGACGAAGTTTTCGTATTCCTCGTTTGTGTGGAGCTTCGGATATCTCCTGGAGGATTCGAATTTATTTTAACTGCAACAGCGAGCGATTGCATATATCGCTGTTGCAAGTGTCGCCAGTTGTATCTATGGATTTACTAGTTTGCTTTTATTCCTACGTAGGCTTAGTCGTAATTTTGCTGTACTTCTGTGATTGAGGATACTCCTTCAAAAGAGAATACTTTCACAGTAATTGCACTATTTATCCACTTTTGTTTATTAGGATTAATCTAGTTGGCCTTGTGTTATTTGGGTATGTGTGTCCAAAGGTTTGCCCTTCCGTTTCGGAATTGTGTTCAGACAAACAAGCCCGTTCTCAACAGAGAATCAGCTAGAGATCACCGTTCCTGTTTGGGTATGTGTAAGCTGAATCTATTGTTTTCGTTTCTTCCATGTGTGCATTCAAGTCTCCACCGACGATCAGTACGTTATGTTTGGGGTATGTGCATAGGGAGATAGCCCGCTGTAAAACATTTCAATGTCTGTTTCGTTGCTGACAATTGTGGGGCTGTAGCATGAGACTATAGCATGCAAGGATTGCCATTAACGTAGCACACATGATTCTCGGTGGATTTTCTATGCTGTTAATGATTTATGCTCTGAGGGCTGAGAAGCATTCCACACCTCCTATAGCGATTGACGGAGTTTTTCCATGCAGATGCTGACACAAATGTCCAGCCATTTCCACATTCATGTATTTTAGTTCTACATCACCCATGTCAAATCTGTTCTGCACACATATATATCTATATTTTTTTCAGCTGCGGACGCTGTAAGTTCTGGGAGTTGGCTATTTTTAGTGTTCTAACGTTAAATTTGCATCTTAAGTTGTTTTTTACATCTAGTAGGTCGTATTGGTTGGGTTCTAGTCCGTCTTATTAGATATTTTGTTAGTTATGTCTTCATTAGAGTGTTTGCCTTGTTTCTGTGTTGAGAGTATGGTTGAGTGTGTGATGTATTTGGAGCTCCGCATGTAATTTATTCGGACACTGGTCGGAGCTCGAGCCCCAGAGAGCGCGTACTTTTGTATAGCAGGAGCACGATGCTGTATATTTTCATTTGCTTTGTACTGTCAGAATAGTTTAGGTTGGGTCGAGGTCATCGATAATCATCGGTAGCTGTGGATAATCTCATCAATAGGCGCCGCTCTTAAGATAGGAGCAGTAGTTACTGACAACTGTTGATCCTGGCCGTTGCCCATTCTGGGCTCCTCGCCCAGCATCTTGTGATATACGCCGTTGACCTATTTAGTTCCTCCGCCGCGTCTCACAACCACACGCTGCTCCCATGGTTGGTTTACATGCCAGTGTGCATGTAGATTTTTTGCAAAAGAAGGAGAGAGATGGCATAAAAAAAAAAAAAAAAAAAAAAAAAAGGTTGGCCTAGATATATAAGTTTTAACTTAGTATAAGTCCACATGTCCTCTCCCTAGATTGGAGTTTGCGAACATGGGTCCGTCCTGTCCGAAAATCATACGCATGTGCGTTCTTCAAAACCAAATCAGAATCTAATGGTTTATAGTTGATTAAACAGTCGGTGGGAGGCATTTAGAAAGAGAAGGACAGGAGAGAGAGAGAGAAGAGAGAGAGAGAGAGAGAGAGAGAGAATAAGGATCGCAGACCAGTGGAATTTGGGGGTTGGGGCAAGCTACCAATTTACGACAACCTTTCCATTTTTGAACTTTAAACCAGCATTAAGATATGGTCAACGTATACGTGATTAAGAACATTTTTAGAGAAAAAATACAACAAAATTATATTTTATAAAAAGTCTTTAAAATAAATATTCAGCAAAAAATATAAACATAGACCTTATTCTGTTCCGTTCAGTCCGAAAATCATACGCATGTGCCTTCTTCAAAACCAATCAGAATCAATTTATAGTTGATTAAACAGTCGGTGGGGTAGGCATTTAAAGAAAAGAGAAGACAGGGAGAGAGAGAGAGAGAGAGAGAGAGAGAGAGAGAGAGAGAGAGAGAGAGAGAGAGAGAGAGAGAGAGAATCAAAGGGATCGGCAGACCAGTGGAATTTGGGGGTTGGGGCAAGCTACCGAAATTTACGACAACCTTCCATTTTTGAACTTTAAACCAGCATTAAGATATGGTCAACGTATACGTGATTTAAGAACATTTTTAGAGAAAAAATACGAAACAAAATTATATTTTGATAATAACAGTCTTTAAAATAAATATTTCAGCAAAAATATAAACATAGACCTTATATATTATATTATATATATATATATATATATATATATGATAGCGATATATTAAGATAGCGAGTCAACAGTGCTTTATGAATTTGAGTTTCTCGCTTATGCGATCTTCAGACCAAGTGATTCCCCAATGTCCAGGTATCCATTAAATATTCTCTCTGAACTCGGAAGAATTCAGCTCGACTAGGAGGTTTTCGAGTTCGACAAAAGACACATGAAGAAGGTCGGAGGACATATTAGCCGAAACTTTTTGTACATAACATTAAAGATGGGGTCAACAGTCCGAAAAATCTAAATAATGCAAATTATCAAGCCATATCTCAAAAATTCAGACAAATCGTTACTAGTAATAATAATAACAATGATTAATATTAATAACTACGTTATATATACTAGCAAATATATGCACCCTCCGGGTGCAAGTATTTAAGTTTTAATGTAATAAAATATTGGATTAAATTAGAAAGGCTAATGAAACTAAATAAGAATACGGATAAAAAGATTTGAAACAGAGGGAGTATAATAAAAGATTTGAAACAGAGGAGTATAAAAAATGGAAAAACTGAAACTTACTCTTCCATCACTCTCGTCTTTCATTGTTATTTTTTAATTTAAGTATTTATTATAAGAGGAAGTAAAGAATAAAATGACAGTTATTTTATCTTGTTAATGGATTTCATTTAAGATTCATTGAAGAGATTTTTGCTTATATTCATTAAAATAAAACCAAACAGTTAGAAATCAATAATACTAAGCACATATTTATTAAATTCGATTTTTTTAAATTAATATGCAAATTAGCATTCCCATTCACACTGTAAACCGCTATTTTGTTGTATATATAAATATAATTGCATGTTATCAGTACGTAGACATAGTCAACAGTATTATTAATATAAGACAATTTTATTAATAATTGAGGTTTAGATAAAAATAAAATCATGGAGAATGTGATGTAAATAACTAAGGGAATTGTGACTTGAGTAGGAATATAGTTTCGGTTACAGACAGAAAAACACACAATCTCCATTATAATATTATAATATATATATATATATATATATATATTATAGCGTGGGATTGGCATGGTTTCAGCTTTTACTGGAACGGTGTGCCAAAGTGCAGTATTATTATGAGAATGGTCAATATTAAAAAAATAGAGCTATATATAATATGATAACATGCCTTTGAAACAACGTCACCTGATGAATGTTTGCGGTTACGCATGCATGAAACCAAATGGTCGTGACCGTTCTTTGTCATCAAATTAATAATATATAAAACCTTTATATATTCATTTTATATATATATATATATATATATATATATATATATATATATATATATATTGACAGTTTTCATAAGGATCCTTACAATTTAATGATTCATCCATATTTTCACATTCCTTTTTTTATCTTTTCCCACAACGTTTCAAATGATGCATATGTATCTCGCTAAATAGTTTTTGGTTTCTTATTCATTAGCTTAAATTCAAAAACGATATCAAGCAGAATTTGTTTTCATGCGTAGTAATGCGAACCATCGTTTCACAGAATACAGTATCGCCCATAAATTAAAAAAAAGTCAAATATCTTCTAAAGCAAATATACCAGGATTTTATATTTTTCGTGTAACATTATGCAACCAACCGGGTATAATTAGGTATTCATATATATCAACATATACAGTCTAGAAAACAAAAATACGAAAATGTAAACATTGAAAATTGCCCTACAGAAAATACTCATGGTTAGTGTGTTTTCTAAAAAATATTTGGTCTTAGAGCTTTTCCTAATACAACTTGTTAAAAACTATACCTAATAATATATGTATTGAGTATACAATGTTTCAATAGAGATAATAATATCATGCTATAGATGGGATAGAAGTAAATATTTGTTTTGATAGTTTGTAGCTTTGTGGAATATACAGCACACATGAATACACAGACTACAGAATACATTAACATTATTCTAATTCGGGAAAGAAAATGTTGAATTGATAAAAATTGTTTATTGGGGTGCAGACACATGTTTCGACCGGGAGAATGTCCTTGTACACAATGTATTCTATTTATTATTAGTATAACATTATCTTACTATTATTATTATTATTTTAAAATTATTACAACGTAATAATTAGGAAGTCTATTCCTTTCGACAGACCAGGGAAATTGATTAAATTGCTTCATGTTTCGACCGAAAAAAATATCCTAGTACACAAGGTATTCTATTTATTATTATTTTAAAAATTATTATATTGTTATTTTACAATTATTTCAATTTATTATTATTTTACAATTATTACAATGATTTCAATTTATCATTATTTTACAATTAGTACATTACAATTGATTTCAATTTATTATTATTTTACAATTATTACAATGATTTCAATTTATTTATTATTTATTATTTTATTTTATTTTATTACAATGATTTCTATTTATATTATTTTAAAATTATCATTATATCATTATTATTATTATCATCAGTTTTTTCACCGTAGCTGGTGGTTCTTTGAGGCTGGGTGACAGCAAGTCTCCTCAGGTCTCCAGGACTCTTCTAAGTATTATAGCCAATCCCAACAATGCTGTATTTTGGATGGGCTCGATTCTTATTCTGTTTTCCAGTTCACCCAAATTCTTTTCCAGAGCTTTGGGGATTGTTTCAAGGGCACCAATTAGAATTGGTACGACCTTAACCTTCATGTTCCACAGCTTCCCTAGTTCTCTGGCAAGGTCTAAGTATTTGTTTATCTTTTCGCTTTCTTTCATTTTCACTCGGTGGTCGGCTGGGACAGCGAAATCCACGAGATGACAGGTTCTCTTTGTCTTGTCAATTAATACTAGATCGGGTCTCCTGACCGGGATTAGGTGATCCGTCTGTACCTCGAAGTCCCAGAGAATTTTGTGCGTCTCGTTCTCTAGGATAGGTTTAGATATGTGCATGTACTATTTGGTTGTATGGTGAAAATTGAATTTCTTGCACAGTTCCCAGTGGATCACTTTTCCCCAGAGTCGTGCCTAGTCTTGTATTTTCTTTGTGCTAGTTTGCTGCATTGGCTTATTATATGATTGACGGTTTCGTCACATGTTATTTCCACACATTCTGCACTCGCAGTTCTACTGCGTATTATCTATTTTTGCCTTTATATAGTTTATTCTAATGACATTGTCTTGTGCTGCGATTATAAGGGACTCGGTTTCTCTTTTGAGGTTTCCTTTTCTTAGCCATGTCCATGTCTTCTGATCTGATATCTCCTGAGTTTGGCGCTTAAAGTACCATGTAGTTGTTTTTCTTCCCATTTCTGTTTTTTTAAAATGTATTTCTGTTTGTCACTGTGTTGCATTTGCATTTCTTGGTTACTATTATTATTATTATTATTATTATCATTATTATTAACTCCTTATGAGTTTTCACATCAGCATTAGCTGATGGTCTTGCACTGGAGTCTGAGTGACAGTAAATCTCCTCAGGTCTCCAGGACTCTTCTGAGTATTCTGGCAGATTGCAGCAGTGCAGTGTTCTGAATGGTTTCAATCCTTCATTTGATATCCAAACTTTCCAAACCCTTTTCTAATCCTTTTGGAACTGTTCCAAGTGCACCAACCACAATTGGTATCACTTTCACTTTCTTGTTCCATAACTTTTTCAGTTCTCTGGCAAGGTCCAGATATTTGTCCATTTTTTCATTTTCCTTTAGCTTCACCCTGTGATCTGCTGGCACTGCAAAATCCACCAGTTGACAAGTTCTTTCTTTTTTGTTTATCAACACTAGGTCTGGTCTTCTTGTGTGTGATTGAGAGTAGAGGAAAATGTGGATATAACAAAACAAAAAAATTGTGTTGTTATATGCACATTTTCCTCTACTCCCAACCACATTTTGTCGGATTTATTCAATCTTATAATATATATATATATATATATATATATATATATATATATATATATAATATATTATATATATATATATATATATGTATATGCATTTTGATTACGGCATTTTAGGTTCGTTACGTTTGATAAGGGAATCAATATTGTAAAAGAGAAAATTAAGCAAAAAAAACTGCGAAATATTGTTTGCCGTTAGGATGTTCACTTATACCTGCTCATCACAGGAGAGAAAATTACAGACCACAATTCCTATTGAATCTCGCTAGGATTGTCTAAATCTAAAATGTAAGTGAGCTCGATTCCTAAATAGTCTAAATAGTAATATTATAGAAACATTTATCATATATATATATATATATATATATTAATATATATATATGGTATAGACTCTTTCATCGATTCCGACGCATGCGAGTTCATCCAGGAACAACCTACTCAGTGTTTTCATTATAGTGGTGAAGGCTTCTGTTGGACCATCCGCACTTCTTGGCACAGCCGAATGGAAATAATTGCTGCACAAGGAATGCCACAAACCCAATCAACGGCTGACTTGAAGTTTTCAAATTTAGCCCTTTCCTTTTCCAGAGTGGGTATTTATCCAGGCTTAAGGAACCCAGTCTGTCCTATTATTTACCCATAGCTGGGAGAATATATGGATTCATACTTTTCCCAAAGGTATTAGCACTATGTGAAATGCAAAACAATATATATATATATATATATATATATATATATATATATATATATATATATATATATTTATCTATTATTTATTTAAGTCACCAATACAAAGTTTGTCTTACCAATGGTTTCAGATGTTTATCCGTCATCAGAGACGTTGACTTTTTGAAAAAATTGGACAGTTTTTTAACTCGTGCCTCATGTGAACGTGATCCGTTATTCGTTCTTACTTTTGCTTTCTTCATTCACCGGCGTTCCTATTTGTCGTCATTGAGTATCGTGCTTTTATGATGATTTTGTTTTTTTATTTTGTGTGCGTTTATATATATGTGTGAATTCCTAAATTATGGCGGTCTGAGGTTTTGGTTAGTCCAATTCCATATCAAAAAGTTTGATAATATATATATATATATATATATATATATATATATATATATATATATAGGTTTGTGTGTGTGTGCGTCTGTGTGTTAATATATGAGACTTCGATAAATAATATTGTTAATTTTACACTTGTATACGCCACCTCTGTACGAACAGATATGTAGATAGTTGTACTTGGGGAAATATTCAAGTAAAAAAATATTCGTTGATGTTTATTTAAATATTTTATCGTTTTAGCATACAATATTACTGAGTATAAAATATCTCATAAGACCGATTTTCCAATGTCTAAGCAGTAAACAAAAACATTGGTCTGGAAAACGTCAAACATTGATGAAAATATTGAATCTAATAAAAAAGAAACTATTTTAATATCTTAAGATATTTCATTAGAGTAATCAAAATTAAAAAGAAAATCGTAAAACGGTAAAACATAAGATGAAAAGTTGAAGTTCCTTCGGGAGAGTGTTAGAATTTTCATATCACAAAAATCATCACTACGATGCAACATTATATCTCTGTATGTAAATAGAGAGAAAGAAAACAGTCTCAGGTAGATAACAACAACAACAACAACAACAATAATAATAATAATAATAATAATAATAATAATAATAATAATAAGAAGAAGAAGAAGAAGAAGAAGAAAAAAAAAGAAAGAATGGAAACGGAAAGATTGAAAACTAACTCATATATAATATATTATATATATATATATATATATAGAGAGAGAGAGATAGAGATAGATGGCTATATCAAAACAACGAAATGAAAGAAGGAATGAAAACAGCCTCGGATAGATATATAGAAAGAAAGAAAACAAGAAAGAAATGTAGAGAGAGACTCACATACATATATAGATATATTGAAAGAGATAAAGAAATAAATAAAGGAAGAAAAATGTTCCCAGGTAGATAGGTAGAATGAAATAAAGAAAGGAAGGAAGAAAGGAATAATGGCTCAGTTATATAGATAGATAGATAAATAGAATGTTGGATAGATAGGAAGAAACAGCCTCAGACAGATATATATATATATATATATATATATATATATATATATATATAGAGAGAGAGAGAGAGAGAGAAGAGATAGATAGATAGATAGTTAGTAAGATTCATCAACTTTCCAATTCAAAGGTAATCAGACTAAAATAATCATCAAATTATGTCTATGCAAATAGCTTAACTTATACATGTAGAATTAAACTAAACGGATGTCTACAATTTAACGTTTTTATTAACGAAACTGGAACACAAAAACATCACCCCTGAAGATATCATTTCGAAGTGCCGAAAGTACTTGGGACAAAAACTTTGGTGAACTAATCCACGGATCCCATCCAAATATAAAAAGTTGGCCAGAAAGCTTGAAAAAATCATTAATAAAATTGTTAAACAGGAAACATATTTTTTGTTTAATTCTACATGTATAAAATAGCTTCACGTATATATCCTCTGTACTATGTAATAAAAAATTACCTCACAGTAAAATTACAGATGATTTAATTGGCAATAGAACTCGTTTACTGTACCGACGTAATTCTAATCTACTCGAATATAAAAACATTACAAAATTCTTGGAGTGAAGTTAAACTTCATCATCAACAGACGCTAGTACATCGGTTGGTTAGTATGGCAACGATTGTTGGCTATTTAATACCAAAGTCTATGTTTTTCAATCAGTTGGATGGTTTCAAGTATTCCTACTGTTATAAGTGACACACCCTATAAGACCAATGGAATGCGCCAACAGCTTACTATAAATAAACGGATAATTGTGGTTAAGCAAGCCAATGCGAGTGCCAATAACTCTGTTCGTCGGACGTAATTTCCACATCTCTCTATTGTATTGTCTACTTTCTGTTAATACATTTTCTACTTTTCGTTACCCGTTGTTTTGTTCTTTTTTTGACCCCTTAAAACCTCTCAACACCTACTTATTTTTTCCAGATACAAAGGGTTAATCAACTGCGGACGATAAGACCAAACCTAACGTTTATTAACAAGGAGAAATCATCTTGTCATCTATTGGAATTTGTCGCTGCGGAGGAGGGACCATAAAGTGAAAAAATAAAGAAAAGCGATAGGTTTCTGAAATTCAAATTGATTTATGGCTTTGAAGAAGCCACAAATCAGTGAATATGACAATTCAATTTCATACCAATCATTTGAGCTCTTATAAAATCCCTTCTTTTTCACCGTGTATGTTAAAAGGACAACATCTCTCCAGTGATATCAGTGCTCTCCACCTATCCAATTTTCTCAGTCATTTTCTTTAATCAATCAGTTCTTTAATTTATCTACGAATTGCTTCTCTGATCTTTGTTGATGTTCACTCAGATCAGTATTAAGAAGAATTCCATTTTTATATCCGCGATTAGCACGATACCTCGACGTGACTGAGAATGCCTAAGTCTCAAGTGCCGCGTATGTTAGATCTCAATTCCCTCCCATCTTTGGAAGTCTTTCTTAAGATCAGGAACAGGGAGACTTTTTTCTGTATACCTTCTATTACCCGTGACCTCAGATTTTAACGCGCTTGGAGAAGAATCCAGAAGACACCATTTTGCCTTCAACCCAAAGTCCGTTTTCAATTCATCTAAACTACCTTTTCCAACAGTTGTTTAGTCACAGGACTTCCTCAGATAATGAGAGACCCCCGTCATTTGCCTGTCAAATCACTGGTGATTTTCCGTGGAATCTTACAGTTAAACGTTCATCCTATGTTTTACCGTTCTATGATTTTCTTTTATATTTCTTGTCGGACTCGGGAACCTTCTTGGACTCAGTCCTCGAGTCCGACAAGAAATACCTGAAGAAGGCCGGAGGGCATATCGGCCGAAACGTTGTACAAATAACAATGAAGATGGGGACAATAGTCCAAATAACACAGATAATACTCATGTATTCCTTTTTTAATGTTGGGTAAAAAATATAATTTGAAAATTAACGTTTAATTGTAATACTAATCTTCAAGCCTCGTCTGAAACATTCAGAGAAAAAGGAATACATGTTTACCAATTCCTCCACATGAGTAGAGTGTGGCATACGCTCAATTTCTTAGGCGGTGCTGAACAGGTTTGAATTCAGTGTTTTTTTATCTCTTAAACTGGTTACATAACCAAGGTTAAAAATCCCAGTTTGTCCTATTATGTAACCACAGCTGGAAGAAGAATATTCGATGTATACCTTTCCCAATGGTATTAGTCTTATGTGGAATGCAAACAGACTCATCCAGGATATGACCTCGTTTTGGTGTGTCCATTTGCAACGGCTATAACAATCACACCGCGTGCCTACACTAAGTACATATATGAAGGGAGAGATCTATTTGATTCCTGTAACTATTGCCAAGAGAGTGATTTACCGATGATATACATGAGGTATGCATTCTATTTACAGTGTGTTAAATATCAAGTAATGAGAGACCGACGACACCAAAATCGATCTAAACGGGATTCGCAAGTGAATTTGAAAACAAACATTTTAAAGCGTTAATATGACAATACCTGCAGGTTTTAGAGAAATGTTTTCATTGTTTCTTATAAGTAAACGTTGGTTTTTATTTTCATTATGTAACAATCGAACTAAAATCAATACAACTTTATACCTGTTTATTTTCGATCAGATGAACGAATTACTGGCGATATATTGTGATGCTTCAGAGAAATTGATATAATTTCATTCGAGATGTAGATATAGGTGTGACTACATAGTCTATCCAAATTAAACTAAACAGAGCAAAATAAAATATTGTCATTAAGAATTTGAATAAGAAATTTAAAGCTGAGTGGGTTTCATAAACGATTCCACATATTTTCGAACCGCCTGTTAGACGATACAGAATAAGTAGGTAATCCAGGTGGAGCATGTTTTGAATAACAGTCTATAATGCGTCAGTGATTCTCTGCTTGATTTGGTTAGCCTAGACGGGTGATCGGAGAAGCCCTTCCGATCAATCGACTGGTCATGTCAACACTAGCCCCTATATGATTGCCCCAACCCTATTGTCCTTATGACAACCCCATTCCTTTTTATCATATGGGTTCTAGAAGGCATTGTCTGGAGGTCTTCATGTCCTAAGAATGAGGTTAAGCTCTATCTGATGGTGAGGTTCCAGTTCTGTAGGTGTGCGGAATGTGGACCGCCTCTTCATCCCCATTGCTCCCTGGTCCACTCTAACCCGGAGTGCTAGTACCTGTTAGGGACCCATCTATGTCTAAATAGAAAAATGTGTTTAGAAAAGATTGAGTATCATTTAAGAATGAATGTATTTCCAAACTTTGTCGGCATTAAATGAATCACTGAGGTTGATATGCCGTAAAACAGAGCAACACCAAATAAGCCACACATAGTATCAGGCTCTCTGTAGCTGTCGCCTTTGAGTGCGCCTAATAGTTAGATATATTTATTTTTTACCCTAAAAATATACCCTTAAATTTGGACAGTGTAAGGGAAACAACTCTGTTAGGGTCTGATAATCAGGGACAACATAGCCTGAATTGCATTGTGGGAATATCAACAGGTTAGGGCAAAATAGGGACTTCCGCCTGGCTGATGCAGCAAAAAGGTTGTGTGGATAATATCGTCCTAAAATTAGAACTTTAGTCTTTTAGTTAGTTCTCGGTACTGGTACGGCGCACAGGTATGTTTCTTTCCAATTTTCCCGTGAAGTTGCTGGCATTTGTTAAAGACCCCTTTTGTAAATTAGTAATTGTTTTATATCCCATTTTATTTCAGTATTTCACGGTGTTTGGAAGTAAATAAAATATTCTACGTTCAACATCAATCGTCTTCGTGTCATCAATACATCACCAGAAAAATATTACCAGGGAACTGCTACACTCTCTATGTATTCACTGTCACTTCAACTTCCATCACCGATTAGAGTTAGAAATCTTATTACTGCGACAATATTACGATATAATGATGAATATATTAATCAAATATAATATAGTATAATGAATATTGATTATAATATTTTCGGAAATTGAATTGCAACGAACTAATCGAAATTAAAATATTGTCTCCAATGTAGTTATAAGAATTTCCCTTGACATTCTTTGTTTTAAATTCTTTCGCTTCCAAATGTGCACAAGTTCATTGTCTTCATGGTAGACATAAAAATCAGATTACAATAAATGAGAAGTCTACTTGTTTTTCAAAACCGACTAAACCCATCAACATTTCACAATATTTTGTATACAATATTCGGCGTTTATTTAAGTAGCGCTTTTCGTAGGGTGGAAAAATCATTAATGAATATTGATGTATCGCCACTTGTATCTTAGAGTTGTATCTTTTTTCTATATCATCGACTGAATAGCAACGGAAAAGCAGAAATGATAGAGTAGGAAAGTTAATAACTTGTTAGATGTGAAAACGTCCTCAGTTTCATGATATAGACAAATGCTAATAGCTTAAACCAGAAACTGTTCCAGAAAATTAAATATTAAACAAATATTGTACTGAAAATGAAATCAAACTGATCATCTCACCGAAGAACTGTCAAATCAAAAATTTGACTGTAGCAGAAAACAATAAGACGCAGATAAAAACGAAAAATTACACGTATTTATTTATCTAACCGCCTCTACACGAGTGGGATTCGATCTAAGATCATTTTTTAAGCAAAGTTTAACAGGTTTGAATTCAGAGTTTTCCTTTTTCTAGATGAGTTGCCACACCAAGGTCAAAAGATCCAGTGTGGCCTACATAGTTGGATTCAGAGCTTTCCTAACCCTATGTGAAATGTAAACAGTCTCCTCTTTAAACTCGAAGCGTCGTGTCTGTTTCCGACTGTGCTAAGCATTACACACGACTGCCTCCATTGGACATTTAAGAGAAACTAATGAGGTAACTAAGAAAATTTTAGAACATAAATATTAAAATCATGACAGTGCTATGTGTCACACATGCAAATTACAATATTGACTAGTTTTAGTACAAGTCAGTCGAATCACATACGTGTTAATTAATAATTAATAATAGCATATATATATATATATATATATATATATATATATATATATATATATAAATTAATAAGTCATCCACAGACACGTGTTTCGGCATTTGACGCCTCTTCAGTGTGGCTAGACACAACAACTATCCTTGGCTAGGGTCGAAATCTGACTGACTGTTTGCCAGCCTGATATCTTATCCCCTAGGCACCTCCTACCTCTTTAAGTCCTTTTTTCTACCTCGTCTTTACACATTTTCCTCATGCACTGATGACCCCACCATATCACCCAAATTCCACTCCATGACCCGACTAGTAAAACCTAATTAAAAAATATACAACTCCCACCACTATCCTAAACATTCCCTATAACATCAGCAACTGACCACCCGCTCCCCATTTAGACACGTCAGTGTGCAAACGGCATCTTTCAACACAAGAACTCAAGTCCACTGTCATGAAGAGGATTTAGCAGACCGGAACGTTATAACGTCGACATCACTACCTATAATAAACATCCATCCAGTAAGACATCCCGTGTTTATCTACTTTTTTCCACATCGAATTGATTTAATCTTTTTACACTCATATATATATATATATATATATATATATATATATATATATTGTGAACAATCAAGGGGAGAGAAATTTGTGAGCCTTAATTTAAAATTAACAGTGTTCTTAGTTTCAACCGTAAATAGTTTGTTTACCAACACATGAGATACATGAGGTGACGCATTCTGAAGAAGGCAATAGCCAGAAACCTTAGGTAAATTCTCCCTAAAACCTCTGTATAAACAGTTATATTTAAATATATATATATATATATATATATATATATATATATATATTATATATATATATATATATATATATATATATCACTCTATTTTAAAACAATAAAATATCTGATGAAACTTCAAAAATCAACAGAGGCGAAATATTAATTGTATGTAATTGTCTGTTTTTTGTTATTCAATTTTCCCCAAAAGTTTTACTCACATTCTATCGGCTTTTTTTCGTAATCTGCAATTTCTTGTATATATATCATCATGTTGCGCTATTAGCACGGATACCCATGACAAGATCTCGCCATGGATCCCTATCATTCATCGTTTTCTGAAGATCCTATTGGTAGGCTTCAGCATTCTCACAGAGCTGGTCAATGTAGGTCTTTGCTGGAAGGTCCACACTGACGTGACCGCCTCGAGGTTTCTACGGAATAATGTCACTTATGAGTACGTCTTTCTTCTACAGCAGTGTCCAGCATATCATGTTCGTCTCACACAGATATTTTGTCTGATAAGGGGCAATATATATACACATAATTATAACTATATTAATTATAGAAGCGTTTTTAATCCCTAAAATATTTACGGTGCTTGATGCACACAAATACATAGCAATATCACGATATTTTATAAGTATAAAATAATATAATTATGAACCAGGATAAAAAAACCTCACGTCTCAGTGTTTCTCATTGTCAATCCTCCGAACCAATCGAAAGTATGAGTGATGAGTTTTTATACTATCTTATAATTATGTGTATGTTATACATCCACATTTCATTAACAAAAATAAAAAGTAAATGTAGCAAATGGGAGACATACACCTACACAAATATTTTAACGAATAACAAATTATTGTTTCTTTTGAATGTGTCTTTCAATTATTTCTCACATTTTCTAAAAGGCTATTTCTCAAATAACATTTCTTTCAATGCATCAACCTAGCAAACAATAATTAAAATAAATAGGATTTTCATGGAAAATACAATGAAAATAAAATAAAATATCAGCAGAAATCGGATGATTTGATAATTTCAACGCCAATATTTCATAATTTGCGTAGTCTTACTATTGAAAAGAATTTCAATTCGAACCAAAATCATTAATCAAAATCCCGATAGAAAAATCACTGTTTTGAACCAACATAGTACATAGATATTTTCTTAATTTAACTCATCTTGTTAAATGACAAAACGGTGGATCAAACTCACTACAAAATTAATTTCTCTATGCTAAGCACAGGAAGATATTTGACAAAATTTGCTTAGTTTGGTACATGGCCCTATCCCCTCCGAATCATAGATTGTCTGCAGACCTACACATCTTAAAGAGTCTCCATCTCATTAGATCTCAAACGAAAAATGATTCAAGAAGCCAGCTATATCATGCAGAGACTAATGCAGATGTGCACTAGATGATCTAATGCTTATCACAAATACACTTACAAAGCCGAAACACAGGGGACCGGATATATATATATATATATATATAATATATAATATATATATATATATATATATATATATATTCGGTCGCATGTGCTTTATCCGATAAATATCTTCAATTTAACAAAGGAATTACATCGACATAGTTAATGTAGAGTAGGGTCCCGGGGAAATCATTTTATGATTGAAACCATGGTAGACCCTTTATTTTCCATCTAACAATAATATTATTAGTATTATCACTGTTCTATATTTTTAATGTATTGAGCACTGTTGGATTATTTACTGACCAGAGTTCAAAATCACTACAATGTCTCAGTCAAGCACTTTAGCCATTATCTAAGTGTTCCCCGAACAATATGGGTAATAAATAAAGTGTTTTCATTAGAAGAAAGACACGTGTTTCAGGGTAAATGATGTGCATCAGAGGAGATATGTTAAAGGGTCACAATCTTCTATATATCAATACTCGTGTTCTTAAATTGTACAACAGATATCATCTTGCGACACCCTCTAGTTAGAAATGAGACCATCCAAATCGTCGAAGATGAAAGGCATTATGTAAATCCTGATTATATGTTCTTACTCTCGGTGGGTCATTTAATGCCGACAAAGTTGTGAAATAAATTAATTCTTAATACATAATACAATTTTGTTTATAAACTCATGTGTCTCTATTCAACCCATAGATGGGACCCTAACAGGTACTACCACTGCGGGTCAGAGTGGACCAGGGAGCAATGGAGATGAAGGAGTGCTCCACATTCCCCAAACCTCCTGAACTGGAACCTCACCATCAGATAGGGCTTAACGTCATTCCCAGAACATGTAGACCCTCAGCCACCGCCATCTAGCATCCATATGAATAAGGATTCGAAGGATGTTCTTACTCATCCGCCAAATTCTTATTTCTATATAAAGTGTCGTCACCTCAGCTAAATAATAGACAATTCTGTTTTTATTATGAAAAAGACATGGGGGATAATCTAATAAGAAAGAAAGAAAGAGAGTAGAGGAAAGATAGAGAGAAGGGGTGAGTTGCAGAGAAGCGATAATGCTAATCTGCTTCAATCGAACATAAGGAAAAGAGAAAAAGAAGGAAAGAAAACAAAATAGGGGGACAGAGTTAAATAAAAATTACTTTACTTTTTACATATTGAACTATTTGCAATAACTCTTAAGTAAACATATAAAAATGTGTAATAATTAAATTACATGCTGTGGTATATCCACAGGTCCGGCTAGTAATGGTATATTAGCGTAAAATCAAGGAATATCGATCGTCAGAAAATCGACCACCGTTTAATAGATGTGAGAAATCCAAGAAATCAATTGACAGAATTATATTCAAATCATATTCATATTTAAGAAGCGCCTGTCAATAACACAATAAAAGCAGGACTCATATATATATATATATATATATATATATATATATATATATATATATATTAATATTTTGAAGGCCAGTACAATGCGTATGAAAAATGAAAACAAAAAGATGTTATTTTAGTCTTATCGATTTCGAAGCATGAGCTTCATCATCAGAGTTTATTTTCAGATTTTTTTTTTTGAAAATAAACTCTGATGATGAAGCTCATGCTTCGAAATCGATAAGAAAAAAATAACATCTTTTTGTTTTCATTTTTCATACGCATTGTACTGGCCTTCAAAATATTAATATATTATAACATACTTAACAATGCTTCAAGCAAATTACCAATTGCTTTTATATATATATATATATATATAATATATATATATATATATATATATATATATAAAGCCTAATCGGAATAGAAAGAAGGAATCGTTGTATATAATCTCCATATTTTGTGATACTGATAGAAGAATAAATATCGACCCACAGAGTGAATGCATCTTAAGGCAGCAAGTGTTTTTCAAAACTAGACCAGAGCTTTTGGTGTTCTTACATAAGACGACATGCTAGAGGCGCGTTGTGTAATGGTTATTGTCATATTAAATGGGTTCGGCGACCCAGAGGTGAAAGCGCCCCCCCTCTAACCAAATCAGGACTCGCTTCTCAGAGGTCAGACTTCAACTGGTCCAAAGCTCAACTGTCTTCAACAAAACTCAAAATCCAAATGGTCCCTAGCTATCACCTCCCAGTCCGTCCCATTCTCGCAACTCGTGATATCTCGGCATCAACTTGCGAGATTTGAAAATCCGGGCTCTTTTCTTTGTTAAGATGATTGACCACCCAACGCCATTCTTTTATGTCCCTTCCCCAAGATTTTTTCGATGATTTTCTCGCAAACTTGTATAATTTCTTCGTTGCTTATCTGGTCTTTATTGCTCCATAAACTACCCTTAACTGAACATGTATACCCGTCAAGAAACACACACACGCACACACACACACACACACACACACACCACACACCAATATATATATATATATATATATATATATATATATATACATACATATGCAAAAATCTAATATATATATATATATATATATATATATATATATATAATATATATATATATACATGCACAAATGAAAATTCTGATTATCTGGTGTTACTTATCCGCCGAAATATTATTTCTTATGAGTGTTGTCACCTTAGCTAAATTTTTTATTAGAAAGAAAGAAAGTGAATAAAAAGACAAGCTACATAGAAATTCATTTAATAATAAAGAAAGCGGGAAATAGTGTAAATGTATAGAGAGGGTTGAGCGCATGGAAGTGATAACGCTAATCTGTTTCAATCGAACATAATAAAAAGATGAAACGAAGGAAAGAAAGAAAAAAGAGAATGAGTTAAATCAACATTGCTAAATAGTTCAATATGTAAAAATATAATACTTTTTACATATTGAACTCTTTACAATAGCTCTTAAGTAATCATATTAAACGTTGTAATAATTAAATTGTTATACTCTGGTTTATCCACAGGTTGAGCAAATTTTAATTATCTATTAATAATGGAGATTCTCTTCCGGTTTTTGTCTGTTACAAAAACTGCGTCACTGCTTACGTCACATTACCCAACACATAATCCAACGTCATAACATAGAATAAATATACTCAAAATGTGAGCAAGCAACGTTAGACAATCCTCATTGTTTCAATAAATAGATGCCCGGCGTTATATATTTATATATATATATTGTTTTATTTTAATATAATATTTAAAGTTATCGGAACTTCAAATTGTCTTTCTTTTTTTTTTTTTGCTCCTTTAATAAATTTGATGATTTTTCATACTTATGGTACACACTCTATGACATTGAATTTTCAGGCCATATCTTTCAAAAAATTATTTTTACATCGCCCAGAGGGTGTCTTTTTTATTTTGCTAGTTATATTAAGATTTTCCTGATTAGCATATTCATCCTCATTTTCACGGAAATTTTTACACATTGAAACACATATGCTGCTAAGTTAAAAACCTTATTTGAACTATCACATTTCTTAAACAATTTTCATTTTAACCAATACCACTAAGGAGAATGTATATGTTCAGTTAAATGTTAAAATCGATATACAGACGCAATCGTCTACACCCTATCACAGAAAACAAGCCTTAATCCTTATTTAAAAAAAAAAATTGTGCGTTATTGAATTGTTTAATTCTGTCCATTGCGAGGACGTGCAAAATGGAACTGTTATTTACATCTGCAGGAATTTCGGCGGGAAATTGATCGACTTAACAGAATCTTACAAATACAAGAAGTTATCTCTCTTTTTTCTTTGATGTTTTTATTAGTTCTTTTACCTGGCAAAGATGCAAAGTTAACCCTTAAATTATATACACAGACAGGTAATAAAACTGTCACACCCAGAATATGTACTTCAATTGTAAATAAGTAAAATAAATTCAGCGCAGTAGTCTATTGTCGGTATACAGCGAGGGAGTCCATCCTCTTATCACTAGCGCTTGACCGGGGCGCTTTTTTTTCATTTGAAGTTATGCGTCACATCTACCATCATCTCCTCACTTTAACGCACTGAAAAAAAGATGTGCTACTCATGTTCTGAGTTGGTGAGGGTCGGTATCGAAATCTGAACTTTGTGGTTACTATGCTGAATATCTACTGACGGAACTAAGTCGGCCCTACTTCAATTGACTATAGATTAAATGTATAGATGCATTACAGCAGTCAGTTATTAAGGTTTGGTTTGGTTTGTTTTGTTTTACGGCATATCAACATCGGTGGGTCATTTAATGCCAACAAAGTTGTGAAATAAATTCATTCTTAATGCATAATACAATTTTGTTTATAAACTCATGTTTTTCTATTCAACCCAGAGATGGGACCCTAACAGTCAGAGTGGACCAGGGAGCAACGGTGATGAAAGGGTGCTCCACATTCCCCAAACCTCCTGAACTGGAACCTCACCATCAGATAGAGTTTAACGTCATTCCCAGGATATGTAGACCCTCAGTCACAGCCATCTAGCACCATATGATAAGAAGATTGGGGTTGCCATAAGGGAAATAGGGGTGAGAAAATCATATAGGTGCTAGGGCTTGACGTGGACAGCCAATTGATCGGTGGGGGCCTCTCCGACCGCCCGTCTAGACCAAGAAAAGCCTAAAGTGAATATTGCAAGTCGTGGACTGCTCAGACACACGGTTCTATCCTTAAGCATCACAGGTCACCACCCACGGCAACAGGTGGCCCATTGGGGAGTCTTACCCATCTGCAGAGGTGCAGTCATTACATTCTAAAGCTCAGTTATTAAGGGTTGCATTATCTCGTCCAAGGTTCAAAGTAAGTTCTACCTTGTGCGAATCGGACTCTCGGGCAAAGTTCATCTAGCCAATCTGGCTAGCCTTAGCTTTTCACAAGTACTTGCAATAAGAATTACGGAATTGTCACGTGTCGTTTCTTTTCTTTGTTGTTAATGGCAACATTCCTGGCTTATTTAATGCCAAAGCCAACCTGTATGTATTTACCAATCCTTCCAACGAGCAGGATGTTACTAAGTAAATTTATAAACAGAGTTTTAACGTTTTGAATTCAGAGATTTTCCTTCTGTTAAATCGGTTGCAATGCAGGTTAAATAGCCTAGTCTGACCGGATATTTTATCCACAGCAAGAGGGGGAATAGCTGGATGCATACCTTTCCCAAGCGTATTAGTGTAATGTGAAATGAAACCAGCCTTGTCTAGGTATGCAATCGTGCATCCCTAACCATTTCATACGGTGATAAAAATTACACGACGTGACCCTCCACCAAACCAACAACTAAGATATATCGTAGAGTACTTGACTAGGAATCGCAAGGTTCCTTGTTCGATACCAGCCCTCACCATCTCAGCGTATGAAGTAGCACATGGTCTGTGCTGTAAAGTGAGCAGCTGATGGTAGTGTGGCGCTCCACTTCAGACGCAAATAACAATCTCCTTCTCTAGCGCAAGTAAAAAGGGGATAGACTCCCTTGGTGTCTGGCTGATACGACTTTAGGTCACCCGACGACTTTTACTTAAACACACACACGCACACACACACACACACACACATATATATATAATATATATATGTGTGGTGTGTGTTGTGTGTGTTGTGTATGTGGAAAAGAGGATTGAATGAATCCGGACGGATGTGTGGAGATATGAGAACAAAAGAACAACTCCCAGACAAAAGTGTGTAGGATATATTTCGCTAGAGCTTTGAGTTCGGCATCATCAGTCGTTTTAGTGAATTATCTGGTTATCATACAAGTGTTTTATAGAAGGGTATGTGGCGGGAGGAGGTGGAAGGAGGGAGGTCAAGTGGGTGGTAAGCATAGTGAGGGGAGGTTTGAATGGTCAAGCAGGGAATCACTGGAGAGGAAGAGAAGGAAAATCAGAAAGGGAGAGAATATATATAGTGAGCTGGGAGAAAGTAGAATATATTGTAAAGGAACAGGCAAGGGGCAGAAGTGGCTGCCTTCTTGGAGTGAAATTTGATCAAAAGCAGCAGCAAAAGGGAGTGATAAAAGGTAGTGGTTGGGGTATTATTTCATGAACAATTGACACATCTCTTTTTCGTTAGAATCTCTTGGAGCCTATATTTAAATAATAAGATAATGAACAACTTTAGAATGTATTTGTTGTTTGTGTTTTTTAATATTTTTTTGGTGTTTTCGCTCGAAAGAAAACGATCTATCAAATAAAAGAGCAAAATTACTTTCATCTTTTTTTAACGTCAACCATTGCTGTTAATTGGTCAGTTCTGTGTTAGGTTTGCATTACTTCATCATTTTGGATATGATTCATAACCCCACACTACTTTATCATGGTATGGATATCGAAACTGTGATAAACATTTAAAATACCTTATCAGTCAATAGGTCAATGATCGAGACAATGATTCTTCAACGACGTATTATAACACTTCAGCCTCCCATACTAAAAATCTCATCCACTTGAAAAACCACATACTAAGAAAATAAAAAATACACAAATATAAGCTGAATATATTTTTTAACATATCAGTAATACTTATTTCGTACTAGGAAAAAAGCGTTACTTCGTTGAACTCTTAAGGATAATTGTGATTAGGGAAAAATTGAGTTTGCAAACCGAATTATATTTTAAAAATAATTACGGTCGGAGAAGAAAAAAATACATTTAAAATCATTTTGCTAAAATATACAATTAAGTCAAAAATACCCGTCTCTTACTTAACATTCTGCCTCTCACTTCCCCCTCTCAACATATATCTTGATTAATGTTGTGTGAAATGCAAACAGTCTCGTCCAGGATTTGAACTCAGTTCGACGAGTCCATTTCCTATGAGTTGACCTTTACACATCGCGCTCCACTAGAAAACTTTTAAGTGATCGAAGATGAAGTTATGAATTACTTTCGTGTAGGAGAAATTAGAGTAGACATGATTATTTAGTCACTGCGCTCGGTTACAAAAAAGAAGAATTCTGTTTGGTTTAGGAATTATATAATATAATGAAAGTCGTGAAATCCCTATTGACCACCAAGTGTGAGTCGCCTTCTAATGAAAGGCTAGTCACCGAAGTGAAGCCGTAACAACCACTAAAGGCAGCATCGATCTGCTTATCGATTCTAACAAATAAGTTAATGAGAAAAGATTGCCAAATGGCCAGTAAAATACTCGCCAGGTTCTATTTTGATAGAATATCGAGAGCAGTTATTTGGAGTTTTTGGACAAGTGTCTTTGGCAAAGATTACATTTGCCATTATAGCGTGCTTTATTTCCGTCGTCTGTCTTCAATCATGATCTCGTCCCTTTTCTCTTCCTATGTTGAAGCTCACTGTTGCATCTTATTAATAGAAGAAATAAAGTTATGAAGTCAACTGAGAATGTTAAGAGAGTCAAAAACATATAAACAGATATTAGACCCACAAACCGATAAGAATAGAGAGAGTGTGTCTGGACCATCATTTTTCAGGCTGAATATTAGATCAAAGAATATTTTAATAATTCGTAAAACTCTTAATTGTCGATCATAAAAAAGGTGCATAGGTGTCTGACCGGAAAAGGAGGGGTAAGCAGTCGTAGACATTCGGATGGAAATTGACGAGACCAATGCGATACAAGATGTCCGAATTGAGGTTCGGGGTTCAAAATTTATTAGTCACTTTAAGCTAACAATTGTGGGTTGTCTTGTAAGATTTACTGCTCGTCAATCAGACGAGATCCTTCTCGAATAATACTGTCACCTTGTGGGTAGAAAAAATGAAAACATATACAGTTCTGTCTATGTTGTTAAAGCAAGTTCACCGAGCCGATTGTTGATGAGAGTGCAACATATACAGATACAGTGATCAGAAGTACAGCTCTTGAAAAAGGATCGGACTATGTAGCAACTGCTTACTCAAACGACAGAAAGGTGAATTTTTTTTTAAAGATAAAGAAAATCACAAACAAAAAACAAGCTAGCAGGATTCGTTGTATTTTGTATTTCAGTTTTCTAAGACCCTATCGACGTGTCTCATAATACGCTGAGTGTATTCTCCGCAGAGAGTACGAAGCCAAAAGAGTATACTCGGTACGTATTTATCCACCCATTTGTCACGGTTAGGATAACAATAATAGGGCATCGAAATCGCTATTCAATAGTAATGAATTTGCGATAGTAGCTTGTTTTACCATTACATCAAGATGGTACGCCCTTTCATTTACCAAATACATTTTTCCGGGCTAGGGTGTGACAAAATTTGCAAGTATGAGGTATCCAGCGAGATGTCGGCACGACTGATGATGATGATGATGATGATGATGATGATGATGATGATGATTCCTTGTCTGCGTTTGGACGTCACTTGCGTCGAGACTTTTGCTCTTTCTCACCTTCGCTCCTCGGGCACAACAGCTTTTGCTGCCGCTTTCAAAACCAATATTATGAAATACATCAAGTGCGTATGTCTGTTGGACATTTCTGACCTCTGAGATGACTAGCGGCTTTTACGACAAGGTGGAGTCAGTCGTCAAGGAGATACGCAAACGCTTTTACCGAAATGTCACACTACTAACCAAGATTCTATTTTGAAACAGAGACTAGCCTCTTGTGTATTCAGTGAGGAAAAGCGGGTAACCAATGTCCCGGCTGTGGTATCCAATTCTCTCATGATAATAAAATATTTACCGCCAATTACCGAATGTGTTCTTACTTGTGAAATAAAATAAAAGTTTAAATCTAAAGAAAATGTAATATATATTACCAATATTGTGGGCTTGTTAGGGGCCAGAATAACGACACAAGAGAGAAAATGAGTTAAACAAATATATTAACAAAGAACAGTAGTATAAACATCTACAAATAAGAAGGTACTCGCGAGGCGGTTTTATCAGCTATCCGCTGAAATATTAACTCTCCCTTAACTGCAGAACCTGCTATAATATATAGTTGGAAGAGTTCTTGCCTGCGTGGTAAATTACCATAAAAATATACTAATCCATGAAATTATTATCCATTGCATTATGCGTCGTGTTGTGAGGATTAGAATACGTTGACTATAATCACAGTAGAAGGATAATACCCCCCAAAGAGTGTTCTGTTTATGAAACTAGACTGTATCTGATGGTGTGATTTATTGTCATTACTCCCAGGTCCACTCTGGTCCGAGCTGTAGTACCTGTTAGAGTCCTATCTATGGGTGAACAAATAGGTTTGAAATTATTTGTATGAATATGGATTTATGACATATAATTGCAAATTATTTCTACGTGTCATTCAATAAATAGGGTTATTTTTTTAAAGCAAAATAAATTAAGTTTTGAGAATTCTTTCCATAAACGCTAAATCTATTTTTAAAAGTTGCTTCATATCAAAAATTATTTCAATGTTGCAAGAATATTTGTTTTGAGGTTATTAAAAGTGGCAAGAAATAGAATTGTCTAGGCTTGAACGGAGGCCTCTCATCAAAATTTTCTGGTGGCTCCGAAGTGAATACCATGTGAAATTTAGAGAAATTTGTGTGACATTACGTTTTTAAATTGTCTAAACTGATTAAAAAGTTCGAAATAGAATTCAAGATAAAGGAAGTTCAAGCAGACCCAAAATGGCTGAAATGATTAATCTGTAGAGATTATCTTCCCTAGCTAATGTTGGAAATTAAATGGATGTTTGTGTCTATCAATTCCTCCAACGTGACACAAACATTGTAATGAACAAATACGGACAAAGAGTTATGTCAAATAGATTTTATTGTCTAACAGAAACAATACAAAACCTGGTAGATGGGAGTCCTAAGGAAAAGTCTTTGTAGAAACCACCGCATAGCAATTCCGCAGAAAAAGGACGCAACAGGTGCGTGGACCTATATGAAATCATAGAGTATAAAAAGGCATGTGTGCTGTACACGAAATATCTATTAGCTGAGAGGGGGGGGGGAAATCTATGAAACAGTAGGGTTATAAAACTACACGTACTAATATACATATAGTTGGGGCTAAGCTCTCCAGTCCAAATAGACGGACGCAACTCTAGTTCTGACGACTGGAGCGTCCAGAAGAAAAAGGGGTCTGATTTGACAGCACTCCTTTATATGTCTTGCTCTCAACGCCACCTAACGAACAAAACGTAGCAAGTAAGGAAGATAACCCCTACATATCTAATGCGGTTGATTTTCGCTGACAAACCGTTACAATTAGTCTATCTATGAAAAACTGAGATTATAAGGCAAACACATTTTCTTCAGGCAAATACAATTTTGATGATGACCTAACTTGGTTAATCGAAATTAACGGACCTAAATTCCCCCATCGTCTATCACCCCGCCGAAAGTAAAAATACATTAGGGAATTAACCGAATTTAATCAAATTTTCAATGTTGTAATATTAATGAATAAAATATGACACAGTTATTTTATCTAAAAACATTTACATTTTTCAGTCATTAATTTTTGAACCACTATCTATGAGAATTCTGTGTTACGCCTCGAAGATACGGGGTTTTAATTAACTGACCGAAAGAATGTAAGTTTTGAATAAAATAAACTGATGCATTAATATATTTTATTCATTAATATATCAACACTGAACATTTCATTATATTCGGTAATTTTTTTTATTTCGGCGGGGTGATATACGATGGTGGAATTTAGGTCCGTATTGTTCGATTTTACCAATAGTTATTTCAAGTTTTAATTGTTTACTACGGATTATTATTTAGTTAAAATAAATCAATAAAGAAAAAAACATTCTTCAAATCCGGTCTAACATTATTGTTGCACTGACAGTATGACTTCCGTCACTTCTAATATCTGCAGGCTGACAATGTTAAGTCTTACATAGTTTGCTGACTTTCTACTGTAGACAACTAGACACCACGACACACACACACACACACACACACACACACACACACACACACACACACACACCATATATATATATATATATATATATTATTATTTATGTATATGAGAAGGAGAGTTAAGTCACAGAAATTATTAGATAGAAATAAACGAAAATTAACATCACAACTTATTTAATATATATACACCCCAGGCTTCACACTAAATTCCAAATAATATATATTATAGACATTATAATTACATCATATATACTAATATAATATATACAACAGAGAACCAGACTCCAGATATATATATATATATATATATATATATATTATATATTATATATATATATATATATAATATATATATATGAAATCGTTGTTCACAAGATTTTTGTGCAGTATTAAAACGACAGATATGATAGTCGCCAAAAAAAAAAAAAAAAGGAAAAAAAAAGAAAAAAAATTATTTTGTCTGATCTTTGAGGTCTTATTCATCTTCATTAATTGAATCAGGCTTAGAACAGCGACAATGCTACAAGCAGCGATTATTACTCAATTACACTTTATGGAACTAGAGAAGTCTACGACGCACAACACCACTTATTACAATGTGATATCACTCACAAGAAAGCGAATGTTTTCAACAACACTATTATTAGCAACTAACATTTAATTAAATGGTTGATTAATAAAATACATGAATGAAGGATAGGAATCGCATATATATCAAGTTGGACATATGTATACTCCTTTGATAACGCCAAGCATAATCGAAAGTAACATAACACATGGTTTAATTATTGCTATGTAATGTTTTATTTCAAAGTTAGACTTTTTAAAAACTTTATCTGCATTAAAAAAGGCTTGCTACTTTCTATATTATAGTATTACCAACACCTTTGCGATGAATCCCCGGGTGGCAACCTGAGAGTTTAAGAATGGAACCCTGAGTGTGCGGCAGATTACATTAACGCTAGTCGGGGTCGAAGAAGAAAACTATACCATCAATCAAGCTGTATTATGCCAATCCTTAT
>CM042146.1:88807404-88842504 GCA_023376005.1 Doryteuthis pealeii | reverse complement strand
CATCTACAGGACAACCACAAGAAGAGAGATACCCTCTTTTTATTGGACCGACAGAAGGCAAACATATTCAACGTAAGCGAGGAAAGTGAAATCTGTAAGTGATGGTAAGGTGGTTCAAGAACAGTAAAACAGAAGTTTACGGGGGCAGGGGATAACATGCCTTTCATATTGAAGGTGGTATTTTACTTGGCTATGGAGAGAAAACGCTATGTGGAGAAAGTAATGGAATGATAGATCCCAACGAAAAGACCAAGCCCTTCATTTTGATGTATGATACATTGTTTCTGGTGTTGTGGCGATATATACCTGTGTTCTAAACAAAATGCGATTTTGTTTCTTTTATTGACTACCCTCGTAAGTTATTGTAATACAAGCGATGTGTGCACGCCAAAGCCGATGAGCAGTTGCTGACCTATAAGATAATGTGGGGTACAGCAGGAAGAGTAAATATTGTATGATACTGCAGACCGACGAACATGTTGGTTGGAAAAACACAAAAATTATTTTTTTAAAAAACGTCAACAAATTCTCAAATTAAGGACATTCGTTGTTTTAATTACGGTTTCTATAATGTTTCTGAATGCGTGTGAAGTATGTGGTAGCATAATGGATAGAGACAGGAAGGAAGATTCTTGTTGTTGTCGTTCTGAATCATTATGGAACCCAGCTGCTACTCTGGTATCTTCGAATGGTTCAATCGCTGTCCAGTCCACTGTGCAGACAGTACGTGTGATTTGGGTACTTGTAGTCCTACCATGAAAGAAAGGGAGATCTAAAAGACGCCGGCCCTTCCGTTCCCTGGAGCAGAAAAATACGGTGTCCGAACTACCAACTTTATCAAAAAGACTAAGAAACGCTCCATGTAATGGGTTCACCTTTGTGAGGTACGCAATTTTTTTGAAAAGACATGTCGATGCTTAATGGGCAAAGAATCCTGTGAACGGAATGAGCAGTCTAAATGACAGATGCCAGACACTCCACTTTGAGCTTCGCCTTACTTTTAGGGGCTAGACAGGTATGGGCTAGTTGGAAGTAGCTCCTCGTCAGGCTATCAAATTGCCGGTTTGGCTTGTCGACTGGTCGAAGCCCGCACGTAGTGATGAGTTGTCCGTGGACCCGCTATTGCGCTTTATGGCGGGACCCTAAGGGTTTTATGCATAATAATTGTTGATGAGGAACGCCAAATTGGATTGTGAGGGGGTCTTAGTGGTCCTAGTGGTGGACCTTTAACTTGCATCTACAATTGAGACAGAAATATTCAAGAAACACTTTCGACTGGAAAGTAGTGGAAATACCCTCATCGCCAGTAATTCCTCCCCCAAGAGGTTCCACTCATGACTCCGGATGATTAGTACTGTGTTAACGGTCCATCGTATCGATATTGGTATAAAAAATTGAGATTAAAATTAGTAATCTAAATTTGGATTATCGGAACTATTGTCTTCAGTTCTTCCATTGTTATCTTAGAACAACAGGTTTTCCCCGCGATGGGTGCCCACCGGCCTTCTTCAGGTATTTCCCTTTGGATCGGGACTCGGTGACTTTCTCGGACTACGGGATACCGTTCTTTCCGAGAAAGTCACCGAGTCACGACAAGAAATGCCTGAAAGAAGGCCGGATGGGCACGATGCGGCTGAAACTGTTTTGTAACTGATAAACAACTTAAAAAATGAGGGAGCAAGGTATGTCCCAAGGTAATGCCAAATAATGTCTAAATGTAAATCGAGTTAGACTCGTGCGGTAGAAAATTGCGAGAGAAAGGAGTGATTAAATATGTTAACTAAAAAAATGGGAGGTTGAGGAAATAAATTTTGAATACTCAACGTGCAGGAATGAATCCGAGATGACAAAGTGGTCTTGTTCCGGCAATAAAAATTGACAAGTCTAAGGGTGTGACGCAATGACGCGGTAGGACGAAATCCTAAGCCGAATGGTCCGCCAACGAAAATCTTCGTAACTTCTATCGCCGAGTCAGATTTCGTAACCAAAGATGAGACCGCCGCGTAAACACGTATCTCTACTCTATACTTATTGTATTTGCTTTTTAGATAAAGTGGTTTTATCCGTTATATCACATTTTTTGCTGTGCTTTAACTCCATCTGTATTACAGCCGTTTTATGATAGTTTACCTATGATTCTATTTCTGTTTTTATAATAATCAAGGTGTAACTTTAGTACAATTGTGAATCCACTAGTTTTAAATAGTCATCAATATATTGTTATTGCTTATGCTGGAAGAAGACTATGCTGGGGTGGTCTTTATGTCTTGACAAATGCAATATAGATGTACTAAAATACGTAATGAGAAAACTTAATTATAAATGAATAAAGGAGAACTAGTTTATGAGGAGAAATCGTCATGCTCCGAAGATGTAAATTGATTGAGGTTATTGCTAAATTGCACGACGCATCTTGGGTGATATCAAGACGTTGTTGAAGTTCCTCAAAGAAATCTGGTGATGAGGCGATGTTATCTTATGGCGTGTAATAGTGGTGTGTGGTGAGGGATTTTGTGTAATGTGGCGTGAGATTTGCGTGAGTAGTGTGTAGGAGAGAAAGGCGGAGGTGAGAAAGAGAGAGAGAAGGAGGAAAAAAGAAGAGAGAGAGAAAAATAGAGAGAAAGAGAAAAGAGATGAGAGCAGAGAGGAGAGAGGAGGAGAGAGGAGAGAGAGAGCAGAGAGAGAGAGGCAAATTATTTATACGTGTTGTGTGTGGAATTTTTGGTGTAAATGCGCGTGTGCTTAAGTGTATGGTGTAAGGGGAGAAAGCAAATGGGGGAAGCAGTGTGGTGTGAGAGAGAAACGGAGAAGAGAGAGGAGAGAGAGAGAGAGAAGAGAGAGAGTAGAGAGAGTTAGGGTGAAGAGAGGAATAAGAGAAGAGAGGAGGTGAGAAAATCTTTGATGTAGGCAAGTGTAAATTTAAATGCGGTTGTTGGGTGTGTGGGGGTTGTATGTGGTGAAATGTGCGCTGAGGTGTGTGTAGGAGAAAAAAGCGAGTGGGAATGAGAGAAAAGAGAGAGAGAGAGAACAGAGAGGAGACAGAGAGTTGAGGGGAAGAGAGAGAGAGAGAGAGAGAGAGTAGAAAGAGAGGGAGAATCTGGTGATGCCGGCAAGTTTTAGTGCGCTGTGTGTGGAGTTTTGTGTTGTATGTGCGTGTGCGTGAGTATGTTGTAAGGGTAGAGAAGAGCGGAGTGGGGAAGAAGAGAGACAGGGAGGAGAGAGAGAGGAGAGAGAGAGAGAGAGGAGAGAAATCTGGTGAATAGGCAAGTTTGTACTCATGTGTGCTGTGATTTTGTGGTAATGTGCGTTGTGGAGGTGAGTGTGTGGTAGGAAGAGAAGCGAGCTCTGGGGAAAAGAGAGGCTGAAGATATAGGATGATAGGAGAGAGAGAGGGAGAGAGAGAGAGAGAGAGAGAGGAGGAGGAGAGAAGGAGAAGATAATAGTAAGAAAGTAAAAGAGGGAGGGGGGAGAGATTGGGGAAAGAGAAGAAGAGAGAGGAGGGGGGGGGCGGGGGAAAGGAATAAGAGAGAGAGAGATGAGAAGGTAGGTTAGCGTGACAGAGGGAGCAACATCTGGTGATGAGAGGCAAATTATTTATGCCTTCGTTGAGGCGGCGCCTGTGCTTTGTGGATGGTGGTATTTATTGTGGGGTGGTAAGGTGCGTGGGAGTGTCGAGAGTGAATGTTGTAGGAGAAGAAAGGTCGAGTGGAAGGACAGAGAAATAGGAGAAGGAGAGGAGAGAGAGAGAGAGAGAGGAGTAGGGGGGTGGGTGGAGTAGGAAAGGATGTATAGATGTAAGGATTAATAGAGTAGGATGAGTGAGGAGAGAGAGGAGCGGCTAAAGAGGAGAAGGGAAAGCGGAGAGGAGAAGAGGTTCCTACAGAGAGGGCCATCAAAGGTGTAGGTTGCTGTTCCTAATATGGCCGCAAAGAAACGTTAGTGTGTCAGGTGACGTTAAAGCTAAGTTAAAGACCACCAGATAAAGTGTAAGCTTGTCCATCAAGGTAGTAATATGGATGGTGCTTTGGAGCATCATTATGCGTGCAGTATCGTTTCCTTTTACTGTTTCTTGTTGATAATGTAAGGACACAGAATGCATTCTTTTAGAAGTTGTAGGCTCCCTATTCCAGCGTGTGATGTTTGTGGCTGCACATGCGCTACGGTCACAAGGCGAATGTGTACCGTGCGCTGTTAGGCAGACTGTTGATTTCTTGGATGTATGTCTACAAATATACACGTGCAGATTCTTGTCAATTGCGACATAAACATATGCTGAGAGATTGGCCCGAGTTAGGCGTGTTTACAAGCCGACGACTGTAACTTGAGGGAAAGCTAAGGATTGATAGACCAGTTTTAAGAATGGCTTTGTAGTCTTTCAGATTGGCAGGGTATAATAGTGTCTATGTCAATTTGAAGACTGACTATTATCTATAAATGTAAATTAAATTGTGTGGAAGGGGAGTAGGAAAAATGGAAGCCGTCGAGGAGAGGACTTCGAGCGTCAGAATGATCGATTGAAGTTGTTTTAACGATAATGAGTGTCAACTTAAGATAGGCTTACTTTTATGCACTAGAGACCATGCAATCCGCGAGTTCATTGAACCGCTAAGGATTTTAAAGACACTTTTGCTGTAGCGTTGAAGTTGTGTGAGAGTAAATGAAGGAGGAGGCTAGGAAGTGCATTCGTTCTGTTTTACAAATAAGGACCAATATGACCTTAAGAGGGCACACCACATATTTGAGATGCTCGGTATTGAGAGAGAAAGAGGACATATTTTTCGATTTACACCCGGTAATGTATCGCGGGCTTGTTGTTAGGGGTTAAGGGTTAGGGGGTTAGGGTTAGGCGTATTAGGGGGGTTATGGTTTTATAGTTTTAAAAAATCTGAAAAAATCGGTCAATATCCGGTTGTTTGTTTAATGGGTTTAGGTTTATTGGGTTAGGGTTAGGGTTAGGGTTAGGGTTAGTTTTTATAATTGTTTTTTTAAAAATCGCTAAAAATCGTCCTGTTTAAAACAACCGGATATTGACGGTTTAAATGAAAAATAAAAAATCGAGATCAAAATGGGTGCCTTAAAGGTCAGTATTAAAAAGGGATGGCTTAGCTCAGTCGCCGCTATCAGTGTGAGGCCAATCACCTAAAAAATATCATTTTATATTCAAGTCAGCTATGGTGTGGATTATGGATGCCGTGTGGGTGATCTGTCAAAGATGATGACCAATAAGAGTTCGGGGTGGCGGCTAGAGTGTTTTTGACATCAGTTAGAAAATCAAATAAATTGTCTTAAGCCGACTGCTTACAGACCCAATATGAGCTTATAATATATTATATAGTTCTTTAAGATGTTTAAACGATTTTAAAATCAAATGTATATTTTGGAATAAGCGGAGCAATTGAAGTAAATTTGTTCAGTGTTTTGGAGGGGTTTCGGTTTGGTTTTTTAAGTTCATTTAATGGCATATATCAATGGGATTATTGAAATTCCAACGCCATTATTTGTTAGAAGTGTGTACTATTTAACCCATAGAGGAGGGATGATAGAAGGTCACACATTGTGCAGGCTGTATGTGAGCCGGAGAGTGAAGCACTCTTAATAGCACATACTGACGAGGTAGTCGAAGTCACTTACTTACAAAGCAGAGGTCCAGTAAACGTCTAAACCGTATGGTCAGCAGTATGAGGACCACGCCCACTAAGCGGTCGTGTGGAGTCCATCCGCTTAATTTGTGCTAAGCCAGGGGCTATATATGAGAACATATTTCAGTCCTAGATTAAATGGGCGCGGAAAACGCAAGAGACAGCCTCGTCCATGAATGCTATGAACTCGGGTCGATAAAATGCGCCTCTACAAAATTGGGATATTGTAAAGTGTTTAAACAAACTCAAGGATATGAAGTAGAGTAAAAAAATATATTACTATTCATATATAAGAAAATATATAGTTGCAAACCATTTGATGAAATAGAAAATATGTTCTCCGGTGACTAAAAAGCGATGATAAACCACGGTCACAAGTTTTTATGTTGACCGAAATCCAACCTAATTATTCGTTTTTTGGCAGACACGCCGACGACTTGAAGAAGAATTAAGAGCCTTTTGAAGCGAGGAGACAATGCACTGAGGGTGGGGAGATTATATCTCATTCGGATCACCAGTCCAACTGATGACCCTGAACAAGAGTCAACAGCAATACCGACCTGCACTCAACCCGCAAGTATAAAGACTTTCCATCTACATTCCTACTGATACTATCCGGACTGAATATACTTAAGCACAAAATTGGCAATTCACCCCCCCGCCACTCTTCATACATAAATCGCGGGACCTCAAGGAAGAGGACATTCAGCCAACAATTGCTCCAACCTGACATTTAAGCTTACCGGTTTAACCGCTTGTATATTCACGTTGTTCTCACATATCTAGTGGCCGTTGATATTCACCAAAACTATCACAGGCAGATAGTAGTGTTAGATGAAGTGTTTTTAGCTGATCTGTATTGTTCGTTAGTGGGGCATGGAGAAGGTGGAGGGAGGGGCGGAAGGAGTGCATTGGTAGGGTGGTGGTATATAGTATAGTTATTATTATATATATAAAGGGAGAGAGTGACTATAGGAGGAAGGGAGAGTTGGGGGGGGCGGGGGGGGGGGGGTGGAGGTGGCGGTGAACAGGTTGGGAGGAGGGGGGGTGGGGGTTGGGTTGTGGTGGGAAAGGGGGGGAAGAGGGGGGGAAGGTGAAAGGGGTGGGAAGGAGAGGTAGGGTGGGAGAGAGGTTTTCATAATTTGCTTGAAGCAATTGTGTATGTATTGGTTAGCGGAGGTAAGGATTGTAGAAGGGGCCGAGTGCCCGACAATGCAGTGGTTTGGAAGGTAAATGAAAAAATAATAATACGGTAAACGAATGGTGGGTGGGTGTGTTGACGGCTGTATTTTTTTGTTATTATTGCTGCCTGTGAAGGTTTTCGAGGTTTAATACTCTTTGATGCAAGAGGAGAAATTGGAAGAACATGAAGCAGGGTCGATCATGCTGGGTGGGCATTATCATTCCTAGAATGATGAAAAAAATTTCATTAGGCAGAGAAGTGGCCGAATGAGCGGTTACGGGCTGGCAGTTCAATTCTTTTGGATAGAAAGAGGGTCAGTTACTCGAAATGTCAAGAAGATAATGAAAAAAAAATACAGGTTGGAACACCGACCACCATTGTTAACCGGTATGATATTTTTTATTTAGTTCCAAACTGTGATTGTGAAGGCTGGCTTGCTAGAGAGGTCGTACCTGCCTAACCAATGTAGTATATATAGGTTATGAGTATGGAGTTATTAGGTGAGTGAGGTGTAGTAAATAGAAGAAGCTTAAGAAGTCGCCATTCTTGTGGTCAGTAGCTCTTTCTAACTCACAAGGGTTATCGAGATGTATAAGGGGCTAGTGTGTACGATCAGATCAAACTGAGTTTAAATTGGAAACATCTTTTACCTAATCATATTGCCTCCGTTCAATTCAAGTACTAAAAACATAGCGAGCTTTCAATAGTGAACCCGAGAAAATTGGTGAAAACATTCTGGAGAGCGTGTTGGAAGAAAGGGTTGCAAGAGTTAGAATCAGTCTTAAGTACCGGAGACTGGACGCTTGTAACGCCCATCTACGGATATATAGATGATATATAGTAGTATATAGATGATTAGTATGAGTATAGGTTGGAGGGATAGAGAGGGGTGGTTGAGGGTGGGGGGGGGGGTGGGGGGGTGGGGGTGGGGAATAGTAGTGGGGGTGGGATTGGTGGAGAGCAGTGGGGGGGGGCGGGAGGAGAGAAGAGGAGGGGGGAGGAGGGGAGGGGGGTGGGGAGGTGTGAGAGTGAGGGAGAGATGAGAGAGCAGATGGGGCAGTGGCGAGGAAAAGATGAGTAAGAGTGAGAGAAGAAAAGGTACAATGGATAAAATGAAATTTAAGATTGGATATCACAATGAATGCGTATGATGCACGTTTTACGACATGGTGGTTTTCCGGTCCGCAGGGTTTAAGTGGTTGTGTGGGATATAATTGTGTCAAGTCCACACATGACAAGAATGCGAGCTTGCCAATCAGAAGTGTAACAGATGGTGTATGTAGGGTGGATGGGTGGGGGTCGATGGTGGGTGGATATGTTTAGGAAGGTCATGGAGAGAATAAATGATTGATGTGTATGGAGATTAGTATATGTGTATGGATTTAAAGAGAAGTAATATGTTCAGCTGGGTGCGCTGAGATGACAGGGGAGGGGTGGGTAGGTGGGGAGGGGGGGGGACGGGAGAGGGGGGTGCGGGGGGTAATGGGTGGCGGAGGTTTCCGGATGTCTTGGTATGTGTGATGCGAGAATAGTTGTGGTCACACAGAACGCGTAGTAGAAACTGACGGCGGAGGAGACACACAATGTGGTACAAGTGATATCGGAATTAAGTGTGAGATATATATATAGGATATCTAGTATGTGTGGTGGTGTGGTGTGGGTGTGTGGGTGAGGTAATGTAAAAGTAGTGGTATATCGAACAGAATAGAGAGGTGTAATGTAGCTAATAATGATGAATAATAGAATGGGTTGGGGTAGGGTACCAGTTTTGTCGGGATATCGAGCCGGACAAGGCGAGGGAAGCCTAACTCCTTCCCTAGAACCAGGGGGCGGTGGGGTGGGGGGGGGGGGAAAGGGGGATATGGGACTGGGGGCGGGTGGATCGGGAGCAGAGTCGGGTGTGGGGTGGCGGGGGTCGGATCTCCGGGAGGGGTTTAGTGACTGAGGTGGAGCGTATAATATTTTGCGCTAAGCTGTCGGAGTTCCCGCAATTTTCTGCCACACAAGATTAGATGTTCATCTAGATCTGTTTGAGTTGGCGGAGGACCAGGGGGTATGCGAATTAGGACCCGTTGTAATTTCCTGAGAAGGCGCAGATATATAATAATATTTATATTAAGTAGGTAGTGAGTAGGCTGTAGAGGGGGGTGTGATGGGGATTTGACGTTGTTTAGTGCGGAAGACTTATGAGAGGTGGGGATAGGTAGGGTAGTAGAGTATAGTGATATAGTTATATTAGAGTATGCGCGGGTCACAGTGCTGTTAAATGAATTTGAGAAGTGTTCCTCGCCTTGGGCGTGGGGTGTCGTGATGGTGGGGTCGGTGGGGTGGGTTGTGATTGGGATATTCGGATGGGGGTGTGTGTATTATGCGGAGGTCTGTCTTTTCAGGAACCAAGTGGGAATTCGCCCAATGATCCAGTGTATCCATGCGTAAAATATTCTCTCTGATAGCTCGGGAAAGAATTCAGCTCGACTAGAAGGGGGTTTGTCGAGCGTTCGACAGGAGATAGCAAGCTGAAGGAAGGTCGGAGGACCGATATTGGTGAGGCCGAAACTTGTTGGGTGGGTACATGACGATGTAAAGATGGGGTCGCGGAGTTTCCGAAAAATCGTAAAATAATGCCAAAATTCATCAAGCATTATGCCCGTCAAAAAAAGGTTCATGACAAATCGGCGTGTTTCGTAGGTAAATGATAATAAATAATAACTATGATATAAGTGACGAAATGGATGAATGAATAGGAGTCGTTGTGCTATGGAGGAGTGGAGGGTGAAGGGGGGAAGAGGGGAGACGGAATAATCGGTACGGGTTAGGTATAAGTAGCTAGCAAAATGTGGTGTGGTGGGAGGTAGGGGAGGGCATAGCGCCTCCGGTGCAAGTGATTTAAGTTTTTTTGAGATGCTAATAAAAAGGATATTGTATTGTACACATTAGAGAAGGTGGCGCTAATGTAAGACAATATATCAGATAAAAGAATTGTGAAACGGAGAGGAGAGGGAGTTAATAGATAAAGAAAACGGAAAGAGACTGAAACTGGTAGCTGTCTTTCCATCGAGGGAGCTCTTCGTGCGTGTCAATTGTGTATTTTTTTTAAAATTTAAGTAATTTAAGGTTGTAGGTCATGGGAGAGCGGAGAAAGTAAAGAAGTGAAATGACAGGAGTTATGTTTTGCTGTGTAGGTTATTGATTGTTAGTTTTTGAGATGGGATTTCAGGCATTGTAAGAATTCATTGAAAGAGAATGTGCTAATAGGTGGATTTCGTCCGCGCAGAAAATAAAAGAAATTATAATTAAAAGAGACCAAACAGTTAGAAATACAAAATACTGACTGAAGCAATAATTTGTAACTTAAATATCGATTTTAAAATTAATATGCAGAATAGTAGCATTCCATGGTCATCAGTGCTGTAACGCCATTTTGTTGTTAGTACTATACAAGTATAAGGGCATGTGTATCAGTAACGTAGACATAGGTCACACATATTATTTGAATATTAAGAACAATTTATATAATAATTGAGGTTTAGATAGAAATAAAAATCATGAGAGAATGTGAATGTATAATAACTAAGGGAATTGTGAACTTGAGTAGGGATAATAAGTTTCGTTACAGACAGAGAAAAACACTACAATCTCCATTATTAATATAAGATAATAGGATAATTATTACTATAATAGGTAGTATAGCCGCACTAATAGTCGTGGGATTAGGCGTAATGGTTTCGAGAGTTTTATCTGGAACGGTGGTGCTCAAAGAAAGCACGTGAATGAATTGAATTATAAGAAAATGTAGTCAATATTAAGAAAGAAATAGGCTATATGTGAGTAAGACTCGTTGAAACTATACGTATGCCTTTGAAACAACCGTCGACCACTGATGAATGCATTTGCGGTTTAAACGCATGATCGAAAGACCGAGATGGGTCGTAGACGTATGGTTTTCTTCTTGCATCCAAATAATATATATAAAACCTTTATATAATTTATTTTAAATGTAATATAATATATATGAGATAGTGCCTATATATAAGTAATTACTATGTACCAATCATTAGTGATATCTGATGGTATAGATAATTATTCTGCTTTTGACTATATATGATATAGGTACTATCTGACAGTTTTTATGCATAAGGAGTCCTTACAGATTTAAGGATTGATTCATCCATTAGTTTTTTCACAATTCCTTTTTTTAACTCTTGAGTGTATTTTTATTCCCGGACATGGACCAGTTTTCAGAAGGTGATGCATATAGTGAGATTGCTCTGTTCGGCTAAATAGTATTATGTCTGATGTTGTTATTCATGTTTGGTTATCTTTATTCAAATTAGCTTTATAATCAAAAACGAGTATCAAGCCATGAATTCGCTGTGGTTCTTCAAAGAATGGGCGGTTAAGAAATAAACAAGATGTGGGGTTAGTATGCTGTATCTGATGTCGGTATCTGAAGAGGCAGTGTGTTAAATAGCGTGCAACCTCAGCGAGATAATGTGAGTCTGAAATAAGTTCGGTGGGGCGACACAGGAGTCCTACGAGGTGGAGAAGAAGATTTTGTGTGGACTACGTTCAGAGAGTATGATTCATTGAAGTCATGTGCCGCGAAATAAACAGCTCGTGAAGGTCGCACTAGGTTGTGTAGCGATGTGTGACGAGAGCCTAACCAGGAGCATTGAGTGGGAGAGAGCGATCGAATGCGAGTGAGTGAAAGACTATGTAGCAGGGAAGTACAATTTAATGATTCATCCTATTTTACATTCCTTTTTATCTTGTCCACAACGTTTTCAAGTGATGCATATGTTCATCGCTAAATAGTTTTTGTTTCTTTATTCATTAGCTTAAATTCAAAAACGATATCAACAGAATTGTTTTCATGGCGTAATAATGCGAGCTCGATTCACAGGAATACAGTATGGCATAAATTAAAAAAAGCAAATATCTCTAAAGCAATATATCAGGATTTAGTATTTATTTCGTGTAACATTATGCAATCAACCCGGGTTAATTAGGTATTCATATATATCAACATATCAGTCCAGAAAACAAAAATACGAAAATGTAAACATGGAAAAATTACCCTACAGAAAATACTTATGGTTAGTGTATTTCTAAAAAATATTTGGTCTTGAGAGCTTTTCCTAAACAAACTGTTACAAACTATAACCGTAATAATATCTGTATTGAGTGTACAAATGTTCCAATAGAGATAATAATACAATGCTATAGATGGGATAACGAATAAATATTTGTTTTGATAGTATTGTAGCTTGGTGGAATATACAGCACACATGAATACACACCCTACAGAATACATTAACATTATTCTAATTCGGGAAAGAAAATGTTGAATTGATAAAAATTGTTTATTGGGTGCAGACACGTGTTTCGACCGGAGAATGGTCCTTGTACACAATGTATTCTATTTATTATTAGTATAACATTATCTTACTATTATTATTATTTTACAATTATTACAATGTAATAATTAGGAAGTCTATTCCTTTCGAGAACTAGGGAAATTGATTAAATTGCTTCATGTTCGACCGAAAAATATCCTGTACACAAGGTATTCTATTTATTATTATTTTATAAATTATTTTATTATTGTATTTTACAATTATTATAATGATTTCAATTTATTATATTTTACAATTATTACAATTTTTTCAATTTATCATTATTTACAATTATTACATGATTTCAATTTATTATTATTTAACAATTATAAAGGATTTCAATTTAATCATATTTTACAATTATTCAATGATTTCAATTTATTATTATTTTAAAATTATTACAATGATTTCATTTATCTATATTTTACAATTATTACATGATTTCATTTATATTATTTTAAAATTTACAATGATTTCAATTTTATTATTATTTTTACAATTATTACAATGATTCTATTTATTATGATTTTATAAATTATCATTATTATCATTTTATAATATCATCAGTTTTTTCAAACCGTAGCTGTGTTCTTTGGAGGCTGAGTGACAGCAAGTCTCCTCAGGTCTCCAGGACTCTTCTAAGTATTATAGCCAATCCAACAATGCTGTATTTTGGATGGCTCGATTCTTATTCTGATTTCTAGTTCACACCAAATTCTTTTCAAGCTTTGGGGATTGTTTCAAGGGCACCAATTAGAATTGGTAACGACCTTAACCTTCATGTTCCACAGCTTCCCTAGTTCTCTGGCAGAGGCTAAGTATTTGTTTATCTTTTCGCTTTTCTTTCATTTCACTCGGTGGTTACGCTGGACACCAGCAAAATCCACGAGATGACAGGTCTCTTTGTCTTGTCATTAATACTAGATCGGGTTTCCTGACCGGGATTAGGTGATCCGCTGTACCTCGAAGTCCAGAGAATTTTGTTGCGTCTCGTTCTCTAGGATAGGTTTAGATTTGTGCATGTACCATTTGGTTGATGGTGAAAATTGAATTTCTTGCACAGTTCCCAGTGGATCACTTTTCCCACAGAGTCGTGCCTAGTCTTGTATTTTCTTAGCTAGTTTGCTGCATTGGCTTATATATGATTGACGGTTTCGTCACATGTTATTTCCACACATTCTGCACTCGCAGTTCTACTGTGTATTATCTATTTTGCCTTTATATAGTTTATCTAAGATGAATGTCTGTGCTGCGATTATAAGGGACTCGTGTTCTCTTTTGAGGTTTCCTTTTCTTAGCCATGTCCATGTCTTCTGATCTGAATCGTCCTGAGTTTGGCGCTTAAAGTACCATGTAGTTGTTTTTCTTCCATTTCTGTTTTTTATGTATTTCTGTTTATCACTGTATTGCAAAAATTGCTTTTCTTGGTTCTATTATTATTATTAATTAACTCCTCAGAGTTTTCACATCAGCATTAGCTGATGGTCTTTCACTGGAGTCTGAGTGACAGTAAAAATCTCCTCAGGTCTCCAGGACCTTCTGAATTCTGGCAGATTGCAGCAGTGCAGTGTTCTGAAATGGTTTCAATCCTTCATTTGATATCCAAACTTTCCAAACCCTTTGTCTAATCCTTTTTGGAAACTGTTCCAAGTCGCACACCACAATGGTATCACTTTCACTTTCTTGTTCCATAAATTTTTCAGTTCCTGGCAAGGTCCAGATATTTGTCCATTTTTCATTTCCTTTCAGCTTCACCCTGTGATCTGCTGGCACTGCAAAATCCACCAGTTGACAAGTTCTTTCTTTTTTGTTTATCAACACTAGGTCTGGTCTTCTTGTGTGTGATTGAGAGTAGAGGAAAATGTGGATATAACAAAACAAAAAAAATTGTGTTGTTATATGCACATTTTCCTCTACTCCCAACCACATTTTGTCGGATTTATTCAATCTTATAAATATATATATATATATATATATATAATATATATATATATATATAATATATATATATATATGTATATGCATTTTGATTACGGCATTTTAGGTTCGTTACGTTTGATAAGGGAATCAATATTGTAAAAGAGAAAATTAAGCAAAGCAAAAACTGCGAAATATTGTTTGCCGTTAGGATGTTCACTTATACCTGCTCATCACAGGAGAGAAAATTACAGACCACAATTCCTATTGAATCTGCCGCTAGGATTGTCTAAATCTAAAATGTAAGTGAGCTCGATTCCTAAATAGTCTAAATAGTAATATTATAGAAACATTTATCATATATATATAATATATATATATATATATATAATATATATATATATATATGGTATAGACTCTTTCATCGATTCCGACGCATGCGAGTTCATCCAGGGAACAACCTACTCAGTGTTTTCATTATAGTGGTGAAGGCTTCTGTTGGACCATCCGCACTTCTTGGCACAGCCGAATGGAAATAATTGCTGCACAAGGAATGCCACAAACCCAATCAACGGCTGACTTGAAGTTTTTCAAATTTAGCCCTTTCCTTTTCCCAGAGTGGGTATTTATCCAGGCTTAAAGAACCCAGTCTGTCCTATTATTTACCCATAGCTGGTAGGAGAATATATGGATTCATACTTTTCCAAAGGTATTAGCGCTATGTGAAATGCAAACAGCATATATATATATATATATTTAAGTCACCAATACAAAGTTTGTCTTACCAATGGTTTCAGATGTTTATCCGTCATCAGAGACGTTGACTTTTTTAACAAATTGGACAGTTTTTTAAGTCGTGCCTCGTGTGAACGTGATCCGTTATTCGTTCTTGCTTTTGCTTTCTTCATTCCAGCCGTTCCTATTTGTCGTCATTGAGTGCGTTTTTTGTGATGAATTTTTTTATTTTGTGTGCGTTTAAAATGTATGAATTCCTAAATATGGCGGTCTAGGTTTTGGTGTCCAATTCCATATAAAAAATTTTGATATATATATATATAATATATAATATATATATATATATATAGGGTTTGTGTGTGTGTGCGTCTGTGTGTTAATATATGAGACTTCGATAAATAATATTGTTTAACTTTACACTTGTATACACCACCTCTGTACGAACAGATGTGTAGATAGTTGTACTTGGGAAATATTCAAGTAAAAAAATCATTCGTTGATGTTTATTTAAATATTTTATCGTTTTAGCATACAATATTACTGAGTATAAAATATCTCATAAGACCGATTTTCCAATGTCTAAGCGGTAAACAAAAACATTGGTCGGGAAAACGTCAAACATTGATGAAAATATTGAATCTAATAAAAAAGAAACTATTTTAATATCTTAAGATATTTCATTAGAGTAATCAAAATTAAAAAGAAAATCGTAAAACTGTAAAACATAAAATGAAAAGTTGAAGTTCCTTCGGGAGAGTGTTAGAATTTTCATATCACAAAAATCATCACTACGATGCAACATTATATCTATGTATGTAAATAGAGAGAAAGAAAACAGTCTCAGGTAGATAACAACAACAACAACAACAACAACAACAATAATAATAATACTACTACTACTACTAATAATAATAATAATAATAATAATAATAATAATAATAATAATAATAATAATAAGAAGAAGAAGAAGAAGAAGAAGAAGAAGAAGAAGAAGAAGAAGAAGAAAGAAAAAAAGAAAGAATGGAAACGGAAAGATTGAAACTAACTCAGATATATATATATATATATTATATATATATATTATATATATATATATATATTATAGAGAGAGAGAGAGAGAGAGAGATTAGATAGATAGATGGCTATATCAAAGAACGAAATGAAAGAAGGAAGGAAAACCGCCTCGGATAGATATATAGAAAGAAAGAAAGCAAGAAAGAAATGTAGAGAGAGACTCACATACATATATAGATATATTGAAAAAGATAAAGAAATAAAGAAAGGAAGAAAAAATGGTCCCAGGTAGATAGGTAGAATGAAATAAAGGAAGGAAGGAAGGAAGAAAGAATTAATGGCCCAGTTATATAGATAGATAGATAAATAGATAGAATGTTAGATAGATAGGAAGAAACAGCCTCAGACAATATATAATATATATATATATATATATATATATATATATATATATATATATATATATATATATATATAGAGAGAGAGAGAGAGAGAGAGAGATAGATAGATAGATAGATAGATAGATAGTAAGATTCATCAACTTTCCAATTCAAAGGTAATCAGACTAAAATAATCATCAAATTATGTCTATGCAAATAGCTTAACTTATACATGTAGAATTAAACTAAACGGATGTCTACAATTTAACGATTTTATTAACGAAACTGGAACACAAAAACATCACCCCTGAAGATATCACTTCGAAGTGCCGAAAGTACTTGGGACAAAAACTTTGCTGAACTAATCCACGGATCCCATCCAATTATAAAAAGTTGGCCAGAAATCTTGAAAAAATCATTAATAAAATCGTTAAACAGGAAACATCTTTTTTGTTTAATTCTACATGTATAAAATAGTTTAACGTATACGTCCTCTGTACTATGTAATAAAAAAATTACCTTACAGTAAAATTACAGATGATTTAATTGGCAATAGAACTCTTTTACTGTACCGACGTAATTCTAATCAACTCGAATATAAGAACATTACAAAATCCTTGGAGTGAAGTTAAACTTCATCATCAACAGACGCTGGTACATCGGTTGGTTAGTATGACAACCATTGTTGGCTATTTAATACCAAAGTCTATGTTTTTCAATCATTTGGATGGTTTCAAGTATTTCTACTTAGGTTTTCTTTCCAGATACAAAGGGTTAATCAACTGCAGACAATAAGACCAAACCTAACGTTTATTAACAAGGAGAAATCATCTTGTCATCTAGTGGAATTTGTCGCTGCGGAGGAGGGACCATAAAGTGAAAAAATAAAGAAAAGCGATAGGTTTCTGAAATTCAAATTGATTTATGGCTTTGAAGAAGCCACAAATCAGTGAATATGACAATTCAATTTCATACCAATCATTTGAGCTCTTATAAAATCCGTTCTTTTTCACCGTGTATGTTAAAAGGACAACATCTCTCCAGTGATATCAGTGCTCTCCGCCTATCCAATTTTCTCAGTCATTTTTTTTAATCAATCAGTTCTTTAATTTATCTACGAATTGCTTCTCTGATCTTTGTTGATGTTCACTCAGATCAGTATTTAGAAGAATTCCATTTTTATATCTGCGATTAGCACGACACCTCGACGTGACTGAGAATGCCTAAGTCTCAAGTGCCGCGTATGTTAGATCTCAATTCCCTCCCATCTTTGTTAGTCTTTCTTAAGATCAGGAACAGGGAGACTTTTTTCTGTACACCTTCTATTACCCGTGACCTCAGATTTTAACGCGCTTGGAGAAGAATCCAGAAGACGCCATTCTGCCTTCAGCCCGAAGTCCGTTTTCAACTCATCTAAACTAACTTTTCCAACGGTTGTTCAGTCACAGGACTTCCTCAGATAATCAGAGACCCCCGTCATTTGCCTGTCAAATCACTGGTGATTTTCCGCGGATTCTTACAGTTAAACGTTCATCCTATGTTTTACCGTTCTATGATTTTCTTTTATATTTCTTGTCGGACTCGGGAACCATCTCGGACTCAGTCCTCGAGTCCGACAAGAAATACCTGAAGAAGGCCGGAGGGCATATCGGCCGAAACGTTGTACAAATAACAATGAAGATGGGGACAATAGTCCGAATAACGCAGATAATACTAATGTATTCCTTTTGTAATGTTGGGTAAAAAATATAATTTGAAAATTAACGTTTAACTATAATACTAATCTTCCAGCCTCATCTGAAACATTCAGAGAAAAAGGAATACATGTTTACCAATTCCGCCACATGAGTAGAGTGTGGCATACGCTCAATTTCTTAGGCGGTGCTGGACAGGTTTGAATTCAGTGTTTTTCATCTCTTAAACTGGTTACATAACCAAGGTTAAACATCCCAGTTTGTCCTATTATCTAACCACAGCTAGGAGAAGAATATTGGATGTATACCTTTCCCAATGGTATTAGTCTTATGTGGAATGCAAACAGGCTCATCCAGGATATGACCTCGTTTTGGTGTGTCCATTTGCAACGGCTATAACAATCACACCGTGTGCCTACACTAAGTACATATATGAAGGGAGAGATCTATTTGATTCCTGTAACTATTGCCAAGAGAGTGATTTACCGATGATATACATGAGGTATGCACTCTATTTACAGTGTGTTAAATATCAAGTAATGAGAGACCGACGACACCAAAATCGATCTAAACGGGATTCGCAAGTGAATTTGAAAACAAACATTTTAAAGCGTTAATATGACAATACCTGCAGGTTTTAGAGAAATGTTTTCATTGTTTCTTATAATTAAACGTTGGTTTTTATTTTCATTATGTTACAATCGAACTAAAACCAATGCATCTTTATACCTGTTCATTTTCGATCAGATGAACGAATTACTGGCGATATATTGTGATGCTTCAGAGATATTGATATAATTTCATTCGGGATGTAGATGTAGGTGTGACTACATTGTATATCTAAATGAAACTAAAGAGAGCAAAATAAGATATTGTCATTAAGAATTTGAATAAGAAATTCAAAGCTGAGTGGGTTTCATGAACGATTCCACATATTTACGAACCGCCTGTTAGATGATACAAAATAAGTAGGTAATCCAGCTGGAGCATGTTTTGAATAACAGTCTATAATGCGTCAGTGATTCTCTGCTTGATTTGGTTAGCCTAGACGGGTGATCGGAGAAGCCCTTCCGATCAATCGACTGGTCATGTCAACACTAGCCCCTATATGATTGCCCCAACCTTATTGTCCTTATGACAACCCCATCCCTTTTTATCATATGGGTTCTAGAAGGCATTGTCTGGAGGTCTTCATGTCCTAGGAATGAGGTTAAGCTCTATCTGATGGTGAGGTTCCAGTTCTGTAGGTGTGCGGAATGTGGACCGCCCCTTCATCCCCATTGCTCCCTGGTCCACTCTAACCCGGAGTGCTAGTACCTGTTAGGGACCCATCTATGTCTAAATAGAAAAATGTGTTTAGAAAAGATTGAGTATCCTTTAAGAATGAATGTATTTCCAAACTTTGTCGGCATTAAATGAATCACTGAGGTTGATATGCCGTAAAACAGAGCAACACAAATAAGCCACACACATAGTATCAGGCTCTCTGTAGCTGTCGCCTTTGAGTGCGCCTAATAGTTAGATATATTTATTTTTTACCCTAAAAATATACCCTTAAATTTGGACAGTGTAAGGGGAAACAACTCTGTTAGGGTCTGATAATCAGGGACAACATAGCCTGAATTGCATTGTGGGAATATCAACAGGTTTCCTTAGGGCAAAATAGGGACTTCCGCCTGGCTGATGCAGCAAAAAGGTTGTGTGGATAATATCGTCCTAAAAATTAGAACTTTAGAGTCTTTTAGTTAGTTCTCGGTACTGGTACGGCGCACAGGTATGTTTCTTTCCAATTTTCCCGTGAAGTTGCTGGCATTTGTTAAAGACCCCTTTTGTAAATTAGTAATTGTTTTATATCCCATTTTATTTCAGTATTTCACGGTGTTTGGAAGTAAATAAAATATTCTACGTTCAACATCAGTCGTCTTCGTGTCATCAATACATCACCAGAAAAATATTACCAGGGAACTGCTACACTCTCTATGTATTCACTGTCACTTCAACTTCCATCACCGATTAGAGTTAGAAATCTTATTACTGTGACAATATTACGATATAATGATGAATATATTAATCAAATATAATATAGTATAATGAATATTGATTATAATATTTTCGGAAATTGAATTGCAACGAACTAATCTAAATTAAAATATTGTCTCCAATGTAGTTATAAGAATTTCCCTTGACATTCTTTGTTTTAAATTCTTTCGCTTCCAAATGTGCACTAGTTCATTGTCTTCATGGTAGACATAAAAATCAGATTTCAATAAATGAGAAGTCTATTTGTTTTTCCAAACCGACTAAACCCATCAACATTTCACAATATTTTGTATACAATATTCGGCGTTTATTTAAGTAGCGCTTTTCGTAGATTGGAAATATCATTAATGAATATTGATGTATCGCCACTTGTATTTAGAGTTGTATCTTTTTTTCTATATCATCGACTGAATAGCAACGGAAAGCAGAAATGATAGAGTAGGAAAGTTAATAACTTGTTAGATGTGAAAACGTCCTCAGTTTCATGATATAGACAAATGCTAATAGCTTAAACCAGAAACTGTTCCAGAAAATTAAATATTAAACAAATATTGTACTGAAAATGAAATCAGACTGATCATCTCACCGAAGAACTGTCAAATCAAAAATTTGACCGTAGCAGAAAACGATAAGACGCAGATAAAAAACGAAAAATTCCACGTATGCATTTATCTAACCGCCTCCACACGAGTGGGATTCGATCTAAGATCAATTCTTAAGCAAAGTTTCACAGGTTTGAATTTAGAGTTTTCCTTTTTCTAGATGAGTTGCCACACCAAGGTCAAAATTTCCAATGTGGCCTACCTATTTACTCATAACTAGAGAGAGGATAATTGGATTCAGAGCTTTCCTAACCCTCTGTGAAATGTAAACAGTCTCCTCGAAGCGTCGTGTCTGTTTCCGACTGTGCTAAGCATTACACACGACCGCCTCCATTGGACATTTAAGAGAAACTAATGAGGTAACTAAGAAAATTGTAGAACATAGAGATTAAAATCATGACAGTGCTATGTGTCACACAGGCAAATTACAATATTGACTAGTTTTAGTACAAGTCAGTCGAATCACATTCTTGTAAATTAATAATTAATAATGGCATATATATATATATATATATATATATATATATATATTAATAAGTCATCCACAGACACGTGTTTCGGCGTTTCACGCCTCTTCAGTGTGGCTAGACACAATAACTATCCTTGGCTAGGGTCGAACTCTGACTGACTGTTTGCCAGCCTGTTATTGTTACGTAATCGCCGCCCAGCACCTATATTTGTGGCCTTGTGCCAGACTTAGAAAAATGTACTACCGATTATCTTATATTACTGGGTGGTCTTTGTGGAATCACCGAAAAAGTAGTTAGGAAAGATATCATCCTTTTAACGAGAGAAAGGAGACGATAAGTCTAGATTTAAAAAAAAATAGGATGAGTGACTCCAAGAAATCTTTTATCTTAGGCTTCGTGAACTCTGTGTGACCGAAAAGCGTTGGAAGGAATCGAATATTCGATTCGGTCCAGAAAGAGCTCGAAAGTTCTAGGGAAGGAAGCTTCTGGAAGATTATTCAGACAGACTATATTAACGAGTCGGAGTCTGCGATCAGAGTGAGTTAGAATCGGTGACAGGAGAGAGTCAGTCAGTCAGAGATTGGGGCCAGTCAGTGATCGTACGAAGTTAAGCTGTTGTCGCTGAAGACGATAACGAAAGCCTTTTTACTGCTAAGAAGAGCTTGTTCACCGAGAAGTTTACTAAGGACTAAAAACTCGAAGTTGAATCTAGTTAGCATACAATTAAGTAATTATTAAGCGCAGATAATATTAGGGTCTCTCTCTCTCTCTCAAAAGTAATAGAAGTTTTGAATATAATAAACTTCTGAAAAGTAAACCCGGTGTTATTAGTTTGCTCTATTTACAACGAAAGAAACCGTTTTATGAATGGGAACTCTGCCTCAAACAAAATAGTAAAATATATTATCGTAAAGGGGATGACCACTGGACGCCCGTGGAGAAAGTCAATTGGCCGTAATGAAGAAGCACGCGGCCGTGAAACGTGATACCTTTCCCTTGACCAAAAGAAGTGAAGGAGGATTTCGGGGCTAAGAAGAGACTGACTGCTAGAGCTAGGTCGGTGTTGGTAAACAGACGACCGTGCGTATATACAAGATACGATCTGATACCGTGAAAGGTATAACACACCGTACGTACGAAGATACGAATTGTAGTGCCGAGAAAGAAAAGGCACTACGTTAAATACTAACTGGTCCCGCTACGTTAAATATTACTAACTGGTCCCGTAACGTAACATAGACCTAATTAGGACCCGCTACAAAACATATCCCTAATCGGCTACCGTGAGCACGAACACACGCCACACTTCCATTTATTATTCCCTCGGCACCTCCTACCTCTTTACGTCCTTTTTCTCTACCGTCGCCTTTCACATTTTCCTCATGCACTGATGACCCAATTAAAAAATATACAAAACAAACTCCACACTATCCTAAAACATTCCTGTGGCATCAGCAAACTGGCCATCCGCTCCCCATTTATGAACTCAGACTTCGTCAGTGTGCAAAACGGCATCTTTCAACACAAGAACTCTGTCCACTGTCTTGAAGAGGATTTAGCAAACCGAAACGTTATACACGTCGAACAATCACTTTCTAATATAACATCCATCCAGTAACGACATTCCGTGTTTGTATACTTTTTCCACATACTGTCGAATTGATTTAATCTTTTTACACCACACTACCACAACACACACACACACATAAATATATATATATATATATATATATATATATATATATATATAAATATATATATGAAAAAGTGAATGGAAGTGAATCCGACAGTATGAAATAAATATTTTTAGAAAATATTTTTTATATTTTTATAAATATAAATATCTTTATAAATATTTTTAGAAAAAACAATTAGCGAATTATAACATCATGTGTTTGTTTTTTCTAAAAATATTCATTTCATAAATATATATATATATATATATATATATATAATATATATATATAATATATATCTGTGAACATTCAAGGGGAGAGAACTTTGTGAGGCCTTAATTTAAAATTAACAGCGTTCTTAGTTTCAACGTAAATAGTTTGTTTACCAACACATGAGAGACATGAGGTGACGCATTCTGAGAAGGCAATAGTCAGAAACCTTAGGTAAATGCTCCCTAAAACCTCTGTATAACACAGTTATTTTAATATATATATATATATATATATTATATATATATATATATATATAAATATATATATTATATATATTCACTCTATTTTAAAACAATAAAATATCTGATTGAAAATTCAAAAATCAACGAGAGCGAAATATTAATTGTATGTAATTGTCCTGGTTTTTTTTTATTCAATTTTTTCCCCCCAAGTTTTACTCACGTTCTATTGGCTTTTTCGTAATCTGCAATTCTTTTTATATATTATCATCATGTTGGCGCTATTAGCACGGATACCCATGAACAAGATCTCGCCAACCATCCCTATTATTCATCGTTTTCGGAAGGTCCTATTGGCAAGCTTCAGCATTCACACAAAGCTGGTCAAGGTAGGTCTTTGCTGGAAGGCCCACACACACGTAATCGCGTCCAGGTTTCTACGGAATAATGTCACTTATGTGTACGTCCTTTCTTCTACAGCCGTGACCAGCATATCATGTTCGTCTCACACGGATATTTTGTGTGATAAGGGGCAATATATATACACATAATTATAACTATCTTAATTATAGAAGCGTTTTTAATCTCTAAAATATTTACGGTGCTCGATGCACAAAAATACATAGCAATATCACGATATTTTATAAGTATAAAATGATATAATTATGAACCAGGATAAAAAAACCTCACGTCTCAGTGTTTCTCATTGTCAATCCTCCGAACCAATCGAAAGTATGAGTGATGAGTTTTTATACTATCTTATAATTATGTGTATGTTATACATCCACATTTCATTAACAAAAATAAAAAAGTAAATCTAGCAAATGGGAGACATACACCTACACAAATATTTTAACGAATTACAAATTATTGTTTCTTTTGAATGTGGTCTTTCAATTATTTCTCACATTTTCTAAAAGGCTATTTCTCAAATAATATTTCTTTCAATGCATCAGCCAAGCAAACAATAATTAAAATAAATAGGATTTTCATGGAAAATACAATGAAAATAAAATAAAATATCAGCAGAAATCGGATGATTTGATAATTTCAACGCCAATATTTCATAATTTGTGTAGTCTTACTATTGAAAAGAATTTCAATTCGAACCAAAATCATTAATCAAAATCCCGATAGAAAAATCACTGTTTTGAACCAACATAGTACATAGATATTTTCTTAATTTAACTCATCTTATTATAGGACAAAACGGTGGATCAAACTCAGTACAAAATTAATTTCGCTATGCTAAGCGCATGAAGATATTTGACAAAATTAGTTTACTTTGGTACATGGCCATATCACCTCCGAATCATAGGTTGTCTGCTGACCTACACATCTTAAAGAGTCTCCATCTCATTAGATCTCAAACGAAAAATGATTCAAGAAGCCACCTATATCATGCAGAGACTAATGCAGATGTGCACTAGATGATCTAATGCTTATCACAAATACACTTACAAAGCCGAAAACACAGGGACCGATATATATATATATATATATATATATATATATATATATATATAATATAATATATATATTATTCGGTCGCATGTGCTTTATCCGATAAATATCTTCAATTTAACAAAGGAATTACATCGACATAGTTAATGTAGAGTAGGGTCCTGGGAAATCATTTTTTGATTGAAACCATGGTAGACCCTTTATTTTCCATCTAACAATAATATCATTAGTATTATCACTGTTTCTAATATTTTTAATGTATTGAGCACTGTTGGATTATTTACTGACCAGAGTTCAAAATCACTACAATGTCTCAGTCAAGCACTTTAGCCATTATCTAAGTGTTCCCCTTACAATATGGTAATAAATAAAGTGTTTTCATTAGAAGAAAGACACGTGTTTCAGGGTAAATGATGTGCATCAGAGGAGATATGTTAAAGGGTCACAATCTTCTATATATCAATACTCGTGTTCTTAAATTGTACAACAGATATCATCTTGCGACACCCTCTAGTTAGAAATGAGACCATCCAAATCGTCGAAGATGAAAGGCATTATGTAAATCCTGATTATATGTTCTTACTCTCGGTGGGTTATTTAATGCCGACAAAGTTGTGAAATAAATTCATTCTTAATGCATAATACAATTTTGTTTATAAACTCATGTGTCTCTATTCAACCCATAGATGGGACCCTAACAGGTACTACCACTGCGGGTCAGAGTGGACCAGGGAGCAATGGAGATGAAGGAGTGCTCCACATTCCCCAAACCTCCTGAACTAGAACCTCACCATCAGATAGGGCTTAACGTCATTCCCAGGACATGTAGACCCTCAGCCACCGCCATCTAGCATCCATATGAATAAGGATTCGAAGGATGTTTTTACTCATCCGCCAAATTCTTATTTCTTTTAAGTGTCGTCACCTCAGCTAAATAATAGACAATTCTGTTTTTATTATGAAAAAGACATGGGGGTGGAATCTAATAAGAAAGAAAGAAAATGAGCAGAGGAAAGATAGAGAGAGGGGGTGAGTTGCAGAGAAGCGATAATGCTAATCTGCTTCAATCGAACATAAGGAAAAGAGAAAAAGAAGGAAAGAAAAAAAAATAGGGGGACAGAGTTAAATAAAAATTACTTTACTTTTTACATATTGAACTATTTGCAATAACTCTTAAGTAAACATATAAAAATGTGTAATAATTAAATTACATGCTGTGGTATATCCACAGTTCCGGCTAGTAATGGTATATTAGTATCAAGTAATATCGATCGTTGGAAAATCGACCACCGTTTAATAGATGTGAGAAATCCGAGAAATCAATTGACAGAATTATATTCAAATCATATTCATATTTAAGAAGCACCTGTCCAATAACACAATAAAGCAGGACTCATATATATATAATATATATATATATATATATTATATATATATATATATATTTTGAAGGCCAGTACAATGCGTATGAAAAATGAAAACAAAAAGATGTTATTTTTGTCTTATCGATTTCGAAGCATGAGCTTCATCATCAGAGTTTATTTTCAGAATTTTTTTTTTTTGAAAATAAACTCTGATGATGAAGCTCATGCTTCGAAATCGATAAGAAAAAAATAACATCTTTTTGTTTTCATTTTTCATACGCATTGTACTGGCCTTCAAAATATTAATATATTATAACATACTTAACAATGCTTCAAGCAAATTACCAATTGCTTTTATATATATATATATATATATAATATATATATATATATATATATATATATATAATAAAGCTAATCGGAATAGAAAGAAGGAATCGTTGTATATAATCTCCATATTTTTCTGATACTGTTAGAAGAATAAATATCGACCCAGAGAGTGAATGCATCTTAAGGCAGCAAGTGTTTTTCAAAACTAGACCAGAGCTTTTGGTGTTCTTACATAAGACGACATGCTGGAGATGCGTTGTGTAATGGTTATTGTCATATTAAATGGGTTCGGTGACCCAGAGGTCAAAGCGCCCCCCCTGAACAAATCAGGACTCGCTTCTCAGAGGTCAGACTTCAACTGGTCCAAAGCTCAACTGTCTTCAACTAAACTCAAAATCCAAATGGTCCCTAGCTATCACCTCCCAGTCCGTCCCATTCTCGCAACTGGTGATATCTCGGCATCAACTTGCGAGATTTGAAAATCCGGGCTCTTTTCTTTGTTAAGATGATTGACCACCCAACGCCATTCTTTTATGTCCCTTACCCTAGATATTTTCGATGATTCTCTCTCAAACTTGTATAATTTCTTCGTTGCCTATCTGGTCTTTATTGCTCCATAAACTACCCTTAACTGAACATGTATACCCGTCAAGAAACACACACACACACACACACACACACACACACACATATATATATATATATATATATATATATATATATATATATATATATATATATATATACATACATATGCAAAAATCTAATATATATATATATATATATATATATATATGCACAAATGAAATTCTGATTATCTGGTGTTACTTATCCGCCGAAAATTTATTTCTTATGAGTGTTGTCACCTTAACTAAATTTTTTATTAGAAAGAAAGAAAGTGAATAAAAAGACAAGCTACATAGAAATTCATTTAATAATAAAGAAAGCGGGAAATAGTGTAAATGTATAGAGAGGGGTTGAGCGCATGGAAGTGATAACGCTAATCTGTTTCAATCGAACATAATAAAAAGATGAAACGAAGGAAAGAAAGAAAAAAAGGGAGAATGAGTTAAATCAACATTGCTAAATAGTTCAATATGTAAAAATATAATACTTTTTACATATTGAACTCTTTACAATAGCTCTTAAGTAATCATATTAAACGTTGTAATAATTAAATTGTTATACTCTGGTTTATCCACAGGTTGAGCAAATTTTAATTATCTATTAATAATGGAGATTCTCTTCCGGTTTTTGTCTGTTACAAAAACTGCGTCACTGCTTACGTCACATTACCCAACACATAATCCAACGTCATAACATAGAATAAATATACTCAAAATGTGAGCAAGCAACGTTAGACAATCCTCATTGTTTCAATAAATAGATGCCCGGCGTTATATATTTATATATATATATTGTTTTTTATTTTAATATAATATTTAAAGTTATCGGAACTTCAAATTGTCTTTCTTTTTTTTTTTTTTTTTGCTCCTTTAATAAATTTGATGATTTTTCATACTTATGGTACACACTCTATGACATTGAATTTTCAGGCCATATCTTTCAAAAAATTATTTTTACATCGCCCAGAGGGTGTCTTTTTTTATTTTGCTAGTTATATTAAGATTTTCCTGATTAGCATATTCATCCTATATTTCACGGAAATTTCACTAAGGAGAATGTATATGTTCAGTTAAATGTTAAAATCGATATACAGACGCAATCGTCTACACACTATCACAGAAAACAAGCCTTAATCCTTATTTAAAAAAAAAAAAATTGTGCGTTATTGAATTGTTTAATTCTGTCCATTGCGGGGACGTGCAAAATGGAACTGTTATTTACATCTGCAGGAATTTCGGCGGGAAATTGATCGACTTAACAGAATCTTACAAATACAAGAAGTTTTCTCTCTTTTTTCTTTGATGTTTTTATTAGTTCGTTTACCTGGCAAAGATGCAAAGTTAACCCTTAAATTAAATACACAGACAGGTAATAAAACTGTCACACCCAGAATATGTACTTCAATTGTAAATAAGTAAAATAAATTCGGCGCAGTGGTCTATTGTCGGTATCCACCGGACAGCGAGGGAGTCCATCCTCTTATCACTAGCGCTTGACCGGGGCGCTTTTTTTTTCATTTGAAGTTATGCGTCACATCTACCATCATCTCCTCACTTTAACGCACTGAAAAAAGATGTGCTACTCATGTTCTGAGTTGGTGAGGGTCGGTATCGAAATCTGAACTTTGTGGTTACTATGCTGAATATCTACTGACGGAAGTAAGCCGGTCCTACTTCAATTGACTATAGATTAAATGTATAGCTGCATTACAGCAGTCAGTTATTAAGGTTTGGTTTGGTTTGTTTTGTTTTACGGCATATCAACATCGGTGGGTCATTTAATGCCGACAAAGTTGTGAAATAAATTCATTCTTAATGCATAATACAATTTTGTTTATAAACTCATGTTTTTCTATTCAACCCACAGATGTGACCATAACAGGTACTACCACTCTGAGTCAGAGTGGACCAGGGAGCAACGGTGATGAAAGGGTGCTCCACATTCCCCAAACCTCCTGAACTGGAACCTCACCATCAGATAGAGTTTAACGTCATTCCCAGGATATGTAGACCCTCAGCCACGGCCATCTAGCACCCATATGATAAGAAGGATTGGGGGTTGCCATAAGGGCAATAGGGGTGAGAAAATCATATAGGTGCTAGGGCTTGACGTGGACAGCCAATTGATCGGTGGGGGCCTCTCCGACCGCCCGTCTAGACCAAGAAAATCCTAAAGTGGAATATTGCAAGTCATGGACTGCTCAGACACGGGTTCAATCCTTAAGCATCACAGGTCACCACCCACGGCCAACAGGTGGCCCCATTGGGGGAGTCTTACCCATCTGCAGAGGTGCAGTCATTACATTCTAAAGCTCAGTTATTAAGGGTTGCATTATCTCGTCCAAGGTTCAAAGTAAGTTCCACCTTGTGCGAATCGGACTCTCGGGCAAAGTTCATCTAGCCAAGCTGGCTAGCCTTAGCTTTTCACAAGTACTGCAATAAGAATTACGGAACATGCTCACGTGTCGTTTCTTTTCTTTGTTGTTTAATGGCAACATTCCTGGCTTATTTAATGCCAAAGCCAACCTGTATGTATTTACCAATCCTTCCGAACGAGCAGGATGTTACTAAGTAAATTTATAAACAGAGTTTTAACGTTTTGAATTCAGAGTTTTCCTTCTCTTAAATCGGTTGCAATTCCATGGTTAAATAGCCTAGTCTGACCGGATATTTTATCCACAGCAAGAGGGGGAATAGCTGGATGCATACCTTTCCCAAGCGTATTAGTGTAATGTGAAATGAAACCAGCCTTGTCTAGGATATGCAATCGTGCATCCCTAACCATTTCATACGCTGATAAAAATTACACGACGTGACCCTCCACCAAACCAACAACTAGGATATATCGGTAGAGTACTTGACTAGGAATCGCAAGGTTCCTTGTTCGATACCAGCCCTCACCATCTCAGCGTATGAGTAGCACATGGATCTGTGCTGTAAAGTGAGCAGCTGAAGGTAGGTGTGGCGCTCCACTTCAGTCGCAAATAACAATCTCCTTCTCTAGCGCAAGTAAAAAGGGGATAGACTCCCTTGGTGTCTGGCTGATACCGACTTTAGGTCACCCCGACGACTTTTACTTATACACACACACACACACCACACACATATATATATATATATATATATATATATATGTGTGTGTGTGTGTGTGTGTGTGTGTGTGTGGAAAGATGATTGGAATGAAACCGACGGAATGTGGTGGAGATATGAGGAACAAAAGAACAACTCCCAGACAAAAGTGTGTAGGATATATTTCGCTAGAGCTTTGAGTTCGGCATCATCAGTTGTTTTAGTGAATTATCTGGTTATCATACAAGTGTTTTATAGAAGGGGTAGTGTGGCGGGAGGAGGTGGATAGGAGGGGAGGTCAAGTGGGTGGCTAAGCGTTAGTGAGGGGAGGTTTTGAATGGTCAAGCAGGAATCACTGGAGAGGAAGAGAAGGAAATCAGAAGGGGAGAGAGATATATATAGTGAGCTGGGAGAAAGTAGAGATATATATTGTAAAAGAAACAGGCAAGGGGCAGAAGTGGATGGCCTTCTTGGAGGGAAATTTGATCAAAGCAGCAGCAAAAGGGAGTGATAAAAGGGTAGTGGTTGGGTATATATTCATGAACAATTGACACATACTCTTTTTTCGTTAGAAATCTCGGGAGCCTATATTTAAATCATAAATGAACAACCTTAGAATGTATTTGTTGTTTGTGTTTTTAAATTTTTTTTGGTTGTTTTTCGCTCGAAAGAAAACGATCTATCAAATAAAAGAGCAAAATTACTTTCATCTTTTTTAACGTCAACCATTGCTGTTAATTGGTCAGTGTCTGTGTTTGGTTTGCATTACTTCATCATTTTATTGGATATGATTCATAACCCCCACACTACTTTATCATGTATGGATATCGAAACTGTGATAAACATTAAAAATACCTTATCAGTCAATAGGTCAATGATCGAGACAATGATTCTCCTAAACGACGTATTAATAACACTTACAGCCTCCCATACCAAAAATCTCATCCACTGAAAAACCACATACGAAGAAAATAAAAAAAATACACAAATATAAGCTGAATATATTTTTTAACATATCAGTAATACTTATTTCGTACAAGGAAAAAAGCGTTACTCGTTGAACTCTGAGTAGATAATTGTGATTAGGGAAAAATTGAGTTTGCAAACCGAATTATATTTAAAAAATAAATACGGTCGGAGAAGAAAAAAATACATTAAAATCATTTTGCTAAAATGTACAATTAAGTCAAAAACTTACCCGTCTCTTACTTAACATTCTGCCTCTCACTTCCCCCTCTCAACATATATCTTGATTAATGTTGTGTGAAATGCAGTCTCGTCCAGGATTTGAACTCAGTTCGACGAGTCCATTTCCTATGAGGTTGACCTTTACACATCGCGCCTCCACTAGAAAACTTTTAAGTGATCGAAGATGAAGGTTATGAATTACTTTCGTGTAGGAGGAAATTAGAGTAGACATGATTAATTTAGTCACTGCGCTCGTACAAAAAAGAAGAATTCTGTTTGGTTTAGGAATAGTAATAATAATTGAAGTCGGCGTGAAATCCCTATTGACCACCCAAGTGTGAGTCGCCTTCTAATGAAAGGCTAGTCACCGAAGTGAAGCCGTAACAACCACTAAAAGGCCAGCATCGATCTGCTTATCGATTCTAACAAATAAGTTAATGAGAAAGATTGGCAAAATGGCCAGTAAAATACTCGCCAGGTTTCTATTTTGATAGGAATATCGAGAGCAGTTATTTAGGGAGTTTTTGGACAAGTGTCTTTGGCAAAAGATTACATTTGCCATTGTAGCGTGCTTTATTTCCGTCGTCTGTCTTCAATCATGATCTCGTCCCTTTTCTCTTCCTATGTTGAAGAGTCACTGTTGCATCTTAGTTAATAGAAGGAAATAAAGTTTATGAAGTCAACTGAGAATGTTAAGAGAGTCAAAAAACATATAAACAGATATTAGACCCCACAAACCGATAAGAATAGAGAGAGTGTGTCTGACCATCATTTTTTCAGGCTTGAATATTAGATCAAAGAATATTTAATAGATTTGTAAAACTCTTAATGGTCGATCATAAAAAAGGGTGCATAGGTGGTCTGACCGGAAGAAGGAGGAGGTAAGCAGTCGTAGACATTCGGAGGGAAATTGACGAGACCAATGCGATACAAAATGTCCGAATCGGAGGTTCGGGGTTCAAAATTTATTAGTCACTTTGAGCTAACAATTGTGGGTTGTCTTGTAAGATTTACTGCCTCGTCAATCAGACGAGATCCTTCTCGAATAATACTGTCACCTTGTGGGTAGAAAAAATGAAAACATATACAGTTCTGTCTATGTTGTTAATGCAAGTTCACCGAGCAGATACAGTGATCAGAAGTACAGCTCTTGAAAAAGGACCGGACTATGTAGCAACTGCTTACTCAAACGACAGAAAGGTGAATTTTTTTTTAGAGATAAAGAAAATCACAAACAAAAAACAAGCTAGCGGGATTCGTTGTATTTTGTATTTCAGTTTTCTAAGACCCTATCGACGTGTCTCATAATACGCTGAGTGTATTCTCCGCAGAGAGGTACGAAGCCAAAAAGAGGTATCCTCGGACGTATTTATCCAACCCATTTGTCACGGTTAGGATAACAATAATAGGGCATCGAAATCGCTATTCAATAGTAATGAATTTGCGATAGTAGCTTGTTTTACCATTACATCAAGATGGTACGCCCTCTTTTATTTACCAAATACATTTTTCCGGGCTAGGGTGTGACAAAATTTGCAAGTATGAGGTATCCAGCGAGATGTCGGCACGACTTGATGATGATGATGATGATGATGATTCCTTGTCTGCGTTTGGACGTCACTTGCGTCGAGACTTTTGCTCTTTCTCACCTTCGCTCCTCGGGCACAACAGCTTTTGCTGCCGCTTTCAAAACCAATATTATGAAATATATCAAGTGCGTATGTCTGTTGGGACATTTTCTGACCTCTGAGATGACTAGCGGCTTTTACGACAAGGTGGAGTCAGTCGTCAAGGAGATACGCAAACGCTTTACCGAAATGTCACACTACTAACCCAAGATTCTATTTTGAAACAGAGACTAGCCTCTTGTGTATTCAGTGAGGAAAAGCGGTAACCAATGTCCCGGCTGGTGGTATCCAATTCTCTCATGATAATAAAATATTTACCGCCAATTACCGAATGTGTTCTTACTTGTGAAATAAAATAAAAGTTTAAATCTAAAAGAAAATGTAATTATATATTACCAATATAGTTGTGGCTTGTTAGGGTCCAGAATAACGACACAAGAGAGAAAATGAGTTAAACAAATATATTAACAAAGAACAGTAGTATAAACATCTACAAATAAGAAGGTACTCGCGAGGCGGTCTTATCAGCTATCCGCTGAAATATTAACTCTCCCTTAACTGCAGAACCTGCTATAATATATAGTTGGAAGAGTTCATGCCTGCGTGGTAAATTACCATAACAAATATACTAATCCATGAAATTATTATCCAATTGCATTATGCGTCGTGTGGGTGAGGATTAGAATACGTTGACTATAATCACAGTAGAAGGTAATACCCCCCAAAGAGGTGTTCTGTTTATGAAACTAGACTGTATCTGATGGTGTGATTTATTGTCATTACTCCCAGGTCCACTCTGGTCCGGAGCAGTAGTACCTGTTAGAGTCCTATCTATGGGTGAACTAAATATGTTTGAAATTATTTGTATTGAATATGGATTCTTGATGACATACAATTGCAAATTATTTCTACGGGTGTCATTCAATAAATAGGGTTATTTTTTTAAAAGCAAAATAAATTAAGTTTTGAGAATTCTTTCCATAAACGTAAAGTCTATCTTTAAAAGTTGCTTCATATCAAAAATTATTTCAATGTTGCAAGAATATTTGTTTTGAAGTTATTAAAAAGGTGGCAAGAAATAGAATTGTCTAGGCTTGAACGGAGGCCTCTCATCAATTTTCTGGTGGCTCCGAAGTGAATACCATGTGAAATTTAGAGAAATTTGTGTGACATTTACGTTTTTAAATTGTCTAAACTGATTAAAAAAGTTCGAAATAGAATTCACGATAAAGGAAGTTCAAGCAGACCCAAAATGGCTGAAATGGATTAATCTGTAGAGATTATCTTCCCTAGCTAATGTTGGAAATTAAATGGATGTTTGTGTCTATCAATTCCTCCAACGTGACACAAACATGTATATTGAACAAATACGGACAAAGAGTTATGTCAAATAGATTTTATTGTCTAACAGAAACAATACAAAACCTGGTTGATGGGAGTCCTAAGGAAAACTCTTTGTAGAAACCACCGCATAGCAATTCCGCGGAAAAAGGACGCAACAGGTGCGTGGACCTCTATGAAATCATAGAGTATAAAAAGGCATGTGTGCTGTACACGGAAATATCTATAGCTGTGGGGGGGGGCAAGAATCTATGAAACAGTAGGGTATAAAACTACACGTACTAATATGACATATAGTTGGGGGCTAAGCTCTCCAGTCCAAATAGACGGACGCAACTCTAGTTCTGACGACTGGAGCGTCCAGAAGAAAAAGGGTCTGATTTGGAGCAGCACTCCTTTATATGTCTTGCTCTCAACGTCACCTAACGACAAAACGTAGCAAGTAAGTGAAGATAACCCCTACATATCTAATGCGGTGATTTTCGCTGACAAAACCGTTACAATTAAGTCTATCTATGAAAAACTGAGAAATTATAAGGCAAACACATTTTCTTCAGCAAATACAATTTTGATGATGACCTAACTTGGTTAAATCGAAATTAACGGACCTAAATTCCACCATCGTCTATCACCCCGCCGAAAGTAAAAAATACATTAGGGAATTAACCGAATTTAATCAAATTTTCAATGTTAATATATTAATGAATAAAATATATAATGACACAGTTATTTTATCTAAAAACATTTACATTTTTCAGGTCAGTTAATTTTGAACCACGTATCTATGAGAATCTGTGTTACGCCTCGAAGATACGGGGTTTAAAGTTAACTGATCTGAAAGAATGTAAAGGTTTTTAAATAAAATAACTGATGCATTATATCTTTTATTTAG
>CM042146.1:88794904-88802404 GCA_023376005.1 Doryteuthis pealeii | reverse complement strand
AAAAATAAATTTAAAAAAGAAGTTAGAGAGAGAAAGAGGATCACGAAACACGAGTTTGGATATTAATAAGCTATACAGACAGACAGACGGACCGACATAAAGAAAGAAAAAGAGAAAACATGAGTGAGAAAGAAGAAGACACAAAGACGTGAAAGAGAAAGAAGAAAAGAAAGAAAAGAAAGAAATGAGTGAGGAAGAAAAGACACAAGAGCGAAAGACGAAAAGAAGAACGAGATTAATACAAATAAGAGAGACATATATAAAAAAAGAAGAAAGAAAGAATGTGAAGAAAGAGAAGAAAAAAAGTTGATACATACAAGAAAAAAAAGAAAGAAAGAAAGAAAGAAAGAAAGAAAGAAAGGAAATATGTGAGAGGAGGAAGAAAAGAAAATGAAAAGTTGATGCAAACAAGAAAGAAAGGGAGACAGAAGAAAGAAAGAAAAGGGAAACAGAAAAATAAGAGAGAAAGAAGAAAATACAATTGAGAGATTAATAAGAAACAAGACATAAATATAGATAAAGAAACAAAAATTAGAAGAAAAGACAAAAGATGAAAGAGAAAGAAGAAAAGAAAGAAAAGAAAGAAAAAAAGAAATGAGTGAGGAAGAAAAGACACAAGAGTGAAAGACGAAAAGAAAAATGAGATTAATACAAACAAAAGAGACATATATAAAAATGAACGAAAAAAGAATGAGCCCGGAAGAAAAGTACGAATATAAAGAATAAAACAAAAACAAAAAAATGAAGGAAGAAAATACATTCTTTCCAATTTTCTCACTCGAAATGGAATTGCCATAATGGAAATATGCGATTAAGCATTTTTGTGTCTTCGATTCGGCTTTGATTTATTGAATCGACCGGGACACAAATATTTTGTGCTTCCATAAAACAATTTCAGTATGTTTGCTTCGTATTTTACAAACGTTTTTTGAATTTCCAGCTTATATTAAGTGATTATAAAATTCGCATCTTCCATCAGAATAAAACAAAAATCTAAAGCAAAACATTTCTTTGTATTATGTTACGTTTTCCAATAACAACATTTTTTTGTGAACAAAAGACATTTTTAAAATGAAGATGTGTGATGCTGTCAAACTACTTCTTTAGAAACTATTCAATGTTATGTCTGAAGAGACTTCGAATTCCTCAGTACCTAACAACCTCTTTTGAAGCTGTAAGCGCATTCGCATTCGAAGTATTAGCCAATCAAAACAAACTCGAACAAACAAAAAATATTCGTCAATTTCTGCGTCTCTGTAGTAACAATCAGGTTTACGGAAAAATCTAAAGAAACAGAAATCTAAACGTTCGATCTTCGTGATTTACAACCTGTTAATGCGTCTTGAATCATAAACCACATAGATACAAAAAATGTAAAGAAAAAAATGTGAAATAATTATAATTGCTCGATTAGTTCGACACAAGGCAACAGTGAGTGAGTGAATGAGAGTAAGAGGTAGAGAGTTAAAAAGAGAGAGAGAGAGAGAGACAGACAGACAGACAGACAGAGACAGAGACAGAGACAGAGACAGAATGTGTGGAGAGAGAGAGAGAGAGAGAGAGAGAGGAGGAGAGAGAGAGAGAGAGAGGAGAGAGAGAGAGAGAAGAAAGAGATCTATCACCATTTGATTGACAAATAACAATGGCGAAACCGGTATATCTTACACAATGGCGGTGCTGGTACTTCCGGTTTCTGAAAACTTAAGAACCAAAATAAAATAATTATAATTTTTTAGAGCAGTTGCTGGCACCAATAACGTTATCACCGCGTAATATATTTTGGCAAAATGTTTAATATGCTCTTATTAATCAGCCAACGTTAATAATTGTTAAACTAATGGGACATTGTAAATCAATAATTCTTACTGATAAGAACCAACCAAAAAAGAGTAGTTAAGAATGAAATAATCAAAGAAAGAAAGGAAAATGTGAAGAAAGAGAAGAAAAAAGTTGATACATACAAGAAAAAAAAAAGAAAGAAAGAAAGAAAGAAAGAAAATATGTGAGAGAAAGAAGAAAAGAAAATGAAAAGTTGATGCAAACAAGAAAGAAAGGGAGACAGAAAGAAGGAAAGAAAAGCGAAAAAGAAAAAGAAGAGAGAAAGAAGAAAATACAATTGAGAGATTAATAAGAAACAAGACATAAATATAGATAAAGAAAGAAAAATTATAAGAGAAAGAAGAAGAAGAAGAAGAAGAAGAAGAAGAAGAAGAAGAAGAAGAGAGAAGAAGAAGAAGAAGAAGAATCTAATACGAACTAGACAAGAAAAATAGTAAGAAAGATAAAAACGCAGATCAAATAATGGAAGTATTACAGAAAAAGAAAAAAAATATGAGAATGAAAGAAAAAGGAAGCCATATAAAGAATAAATGGAAGAAATCAAAGAAGGAAGAAAGGTTTTGAATACAGGTTGTCTACAAAAGAAAGAGATTGTTTCAAAATGTATTCTAATTTATATTTAATCTATAGACACTTACGATACACATTTTAGAATGTTTCTTTCTCTAAATTCTATCTGACTCCTCACAGAAATTTAGCCTCTTTATAAAACCGATGTCATATTAAGTATCTCTATACAAAAACTACGGAAAAAACTCATTCGGAACAGTCGAGTAGAAAATGAAGTTTAATTTTTTCATTTGTACATATAAATATTTTACTATGCATTTCTTAATTATAACAATGAAATAACCAATGTCATCTTAAGTATTTCTATACAAAAACTACGGAATGGCCTGCTAGAATAAACTTAATGTGTAAGATATATTTTTCCCACAAATTTTCCGTTCTGCTTGGTTGATTGGTTTCATTTTAAAGCATGTCAACCCTTGTTGCGCTATTTAAATGTACTTTTCTGTCGTATTCAGAATACTCCTTTTGGTAGAGGTTGTAACCCTCGGCAGCTGCTACAGTAAGCGTATTCTAGACTCCGTCAATGGGGCGGAAAACATTCATACTCAAACAAATTTTATTGATGAATAAATCAGCCAAGAATAATCTCGGGAAACCCTTTGTGGTGTAACGGTTAGTTTGCTAATTTCGCAGATCAATTACTACTGAATAACGACTTCGATCTCACATTTGTGATCTTGTGTCACATCATAGACGTGATGAACGGGTTTGGTAAATACCTACATTTGGAAAGGTACGAACTCCCTCATTTCCCAGCAATGGGTTAAATATTACAACTACATTTCTTAAACAAGGGCGATTTCGTATTAAATAATGCACAAAAGTTAATATGCCATTGAACTAAGAAACCAAAATACATCAGTGAGGATCCATTTCTGGAAATTTGGGAAATGTAGAGTACCACTTCATTGTCATGACAATCAGATCCGAAATGGTTATACATTTTACGATATTCAATACGTATCTATTTTTAACATTGATTCAAACTAAATATTTGGAATTCTTATGACCACATGGTGTGCCACATTTAAGGTCGATGTTCTTCCATTACGATCCTGGTATTGAGCAATATAACACTTGGGGGCATGTTTCCTTGAATATATCTAATTATTGAAGATTGTAATGTGGAAGACTGTTGGGAATTGGCGGGTAAGCGTGCTGGGCTCATTCCCACTGTAAATATCTACATAAAATGTCACAGAGCAACAGTAAGATAGGCGTATCAGCCATTAAAACTATACATGTCGAATGCTCTACGGTTAGGAAACGTTGCGAGGAAGGAACAGTTATAGAGAAATGCAATACACGTGACAAAATAGACAGAATTGCAATCAGCACAGCTAAAAAGCAAACTATGAGGAAATTTAGATCCGAATGGAAATAAAGTAGTAAAGTGGGTGGAGTGACCTATCGTCGGTATCATCCGGATAGCGAAGAAATCTATCCCCTTTTAACTAGAGTAGACCAAAGTGATCTTGCATCTTAGGTGGAGCGCCACACCTACCATTAACGCCTCCACTTTACCGCACAGATCCAATCCGAGCTACTCAATACCTCCCATATTTTCACGGAAATTATAACAAAAACAGGGAGAAGTAATAATTCTGTCGGATAGAGCAAGTTTTGGTGAAGGTGCTTCAGGTGTACTGACTACTGTCATGTAGGAAATGGAGACGTTGATGTGAGTACAAATTCTGGATGAGGATGTTTGCATTTCACATTGCGCTTATACATTGGGAATGGTAAAAAAAAGAACATTTCTCATCTAACTATGGATAAATAGTAGAGTAGACTGGAATCTTTAACTTTGTTATGGCAACCTGTCTACAAGGAGAACTCTGATTTCAAACCTATTAAACTCCGCTTAAAAATGACCTTGTGTCGCAACCTGCTAATTAGTAGAGCCTGTTAAATACGTAACACTTTTTTTACGAGGAGGGCGACACTGTACCGCAGTGGTACCCATTCAGGAATGGCATGATGTTGATGCTGATGATGCATTCGTTTCCTTGTGTCTTTCTAACTCTTTGTGGAGGATGTGTAGTGGAATGGAAGCTTTTACTTCACAAACCGGTAACAAATTATCCGTAAGTTACGTAGGCATTTTTATCTTATTTTATAATCTTCTTGTCTCTGCTACTGCTGAACATCTAAGAATCTGGGTTGTAGTTGGGCTGGCATTCTCTGTTCTTCTATGGTTCTGGAATAACTTCCTTTTTTGGGATATCTTGTCCCGTGTCGTTGCTTAGTTTTTTTATGAACAAGACTTGATGATATTTTTAGAGTGTTTTATTTCCGGTCCCAAGTTAACCATCAAGAAATGGCCTCGGATAAAAGACCCTCATCTTGTGCTTATCTTCTGTAAACAACTTCAACTCTCCTCGTCCGTCTCTTTCAAACACCTCAGCCATACTCTCCCCTTTTCTCACAATCTTTTTCACTCTTTGTAGTTACCTCGCCTCGGCCAATCAGAATCCAAGCTCAGTGACGTTCACATCGTCACACACATCTACTAATTCTAGTTAATTTCCATTATTACACTTGTCAATTTTCTACATTCGTCCCACGTCAACTCACTGTTGACGTCATATATTGAATTAAACATCTAATTATTTTACAACACTTTTCACTGACAGTGTCCTCCCCAGAAAAATTATTTGCATATTTTCAATCGTTTCGATCTCCTTGGATGAGATGGCTGGCGGTGGTATTGCATGTTTTTCCATTTGTATAGTTCTACCGGAAGTCGTATATATGAAACTTCCGTAATCATAGACACAGATCAATAAAGCTACGCACATAGGAAGTTGACAGATTTTCCATAAACTTTGTATTTTTATGAGTCCTCAATTAATGTATTAGGTATGATGATGCGATGCGAGATCACATCTTAACATTTCTCATTCGGAACAGTCGAGAGGAAAATAAGGTTTAATTTTTTCATTTATACATATAAATATTTTACTATGCATTTCTTAATTATAACAATGAAATAAATCATGTTTAAAAGAGCTCATCCTCAGGCCAAAAATACCCGGCAAAAATGCACCATTTTGACTGGTTCATATTTTAATTTATGAAATTCTTTTCTTTTTAAGACTGTAAAACAAATACGTTTTACGTTAGATTTTTTTTAAAATTCTTCCTTTTCATAATACAACAAAAATTACGTAAAGTTTCATACATTTTTCCAAGTTTCTTTTCGAGGCCGCTATTGTGAAAAAAACATGAATTCATTTCTTTTTAAAACTGTAAAACAAATACATTTTACGTTTGATTTTTTCATATATTCCTTTTCATATTACAATAAAATTACGTGAAGTTTCATACATTTTTTTTTTTTTTGTTTTCGATATATTTATATATATATATATATATATATATATTTCTTCTAATATGCTCCCTTTCAAAAAACTCTCTAAAAAACAATTTCTTTCAAATGAGAAATTTTCTCATGACGATGACCTAAAGTCGAAACTAGTTGAGAATAAATAATATATAAGAAATATTCCTGTTTGTCTTATACTTTTTGTTCATACTATATAATATATATATATATATATATATATATATATAATATATATATTATATGTATTGTGGTGCTCCAATTTAGCAGGGACTTTTATTCAAAGTCTAGTAATGCTGGTTCCGAGGAAAAGTAGCAGATATATTTTCTAAAGACATTACTAAACATCTATATCCTAAAACTCCCTGCTGTTACGCGAATGCAGAATTTTTGAAAACTGATCATAATATTTTGAGAAATTTTGATGACTTCCTTAAAGCTTAATGCAATTGTTGTTACTTATAATGTTGAAATCAAGTAAATGATGGATAGTCTCCCTTTTTTTTCATTTTACAAAGAGGAAATTTTTTTTGGATGTAACCCGGCTAAAAATCAAATCCAGCTCCACTATTTCTATAACTCCTCTTGCGATAAATATCAACATCAACTATATAATGGAGGTTATTCTCCCCCTCCGTTCATCCGTTTCATATACTCAGCTCGACAATGAGAAGAAATACAAATAGGAGGGTTGGTATATATATATACTATATATATATATTTATATATATTATATAATATATTATATGTACTTATATAGTATATGTATCTCTTCAATTCATAACGGGTGCCGTTGGGAACGGATATCGACTGTACAGACTATAATGGGTAAGGAGCTTACGGATGGCTCCGGTACGGGGGCGTCCGCGACGAATTCATTCAGAAGAGTGGGTAAATAAATTTGATATGCAATTTCGTTTGTGGGGGCGTACCGATCGATATTCTGTAAGAAAATTTTCTATTAGGCATACATTTAGCCAAACAGGGTGTGGTCACCAATTGTCTACTCTCGTAGATTTTGGTCTATAATTATGTACCGAATGATTTAAAAAATGGAAAACACGAGAGATCAGCTAGAAATGTAGGCAAAAAACCTTACTAGGTTTTAGTTGTGGAAAATATATATATATAATATATTATATAGATATATATTATATAATATATTATTATCTACATATAATTGTCATCTCTTCAATTCCATACGGGTGCCGTTTGGGGAACGGGATATCAGCTGTACAAGACTATAATCGTAAGAGCTTACGGATGGCTCCCGTACTGAGGGGCAGTCCGCGACGAAATTATTCAGAGAGGGAGTCAATAAATTTGATATCACTTTCGTTGTCGGGGGGCGTCCGAGTCGATAATCTGTAGAAATTTTCTAATTAGCATACCAAGTATTAGGCCAAACAAGGGTGTGTCACAATGTTCTACATCTCGTAGAATTTTTTGTCTATAATTATGTTAACCGATGATTTAAATGGTTAAACACGAAGATCACTTAGAATGTAGCAAAAAACCTTACTTAGGTTTAGTTGATGGAAATAATAAAAAAGATACAAAAAAGAGGGTGCCATTGGACCGGTTTGTAGGCCATCTAAGAAAACGAAACGGAGAATACAGGAACAGATCAACACATCAGTTGCTTCATCAAGATTAAATTTTATTTCAACTTAAATTAATATTTCTCATTACAGTATCCTTAACCGTAACATTGCCAATTTAATTCAACCCCACACTCTAAA
>CM042146.1:88771078-88794804 GCA_023376005.1 Doryteuthis pealeii | reverse complement strand
TGGGGGGGGGGGGTGTGAGAAATCATATAGGTGCTAGGGTTGAGTGGACAGCCATTGACTCGGATTGGGGGCTCTCGACGGGCCGTCTAGACGATGAAAGCTTAAAGTGGAATATTGGCACCAGTCGTGATGCTCAGACAGCAGGGTTTTATTTAAGATGACAGTACACATGCTCACAGTGGCCATTGGGGGAGTTTAACATCTCAGAGGTGAGTCTTACTTCTAAGCTCGTTATTAAGGGTTTGCATTATTCGTCAGGTTCAAGTAAGTTTACCTTGTGAATCGTGTCTCGGGGGCAAAGTTCTTAGATCTGGTAGTTAGCTTTATCACAGTACTGCAATAAGTAATTACGGAACATGGTACCAGTGTGCGTTTTTTTCTTTTGTTGTTTAATGGAACAATTCCTGGCTTATTTAATGAAAGGCAACCTGTATGTTTTACATCTTTCGAAAGATGGCAGGATGTTATAGAGTAATTTTATACAGAGTTTTACCGTTTTGGATCAGAGTTTTTTCCTTCTGTTAAATGTTGCAATGCAATGGTTAAATAGCCTAGTCTGCGTGGATATTTTATCACAGAGAGGGGGAATATGCTGGATGCATACTTTCCCAAGCGTATTAGTGTAATGTGAAATGAAAGGCTTGTTAGGTATGCAAGTCGTGCATCCCTAACGCTTTCATAACGGTGATAAAAATTCAACGACGTGACTCCAACAACCAAAATAAGATCTATGGTAGAGTATTGACTAGGAATACATGCAAGGTTCTTGTTCGATACAGCCTCACCATCTAGCGTATGAGAGGCACATGGATTGTGCTGTAAAGTGGGCAGCTGATGATAGTGTGGCGCTCACGATTCAGACGCAATAACAAATCTATTCTATTAGGCAAGTAAAAAAGGGGATATGATCCTTGGTGTTGAGCTGATACGACTTTTAGGTAGACCGAGACTTTATTCTTATACACACACACAAGCACACACACAACAAACACATATATATATTATATATGTGGTGTGTGTGTGTGTGTGTGGTGTGTGTGTGTGATGGAAAGAGGATTGGAATGAATCGAGGATGTGGTGAGATAATGGAAAAAGACAACTCGAGACAAAAGTGGTGTAGGAATATTTGCTTAGAGCTTTGAGTTCGGGCATATCAGTGACGTTTTAAGATGGGAATTTATCTAGGTTATCATAACAAGTGTTTTATAGAGGGGTAGTGTGGCGGGAGGAGGTGGATGGAGGGGAGGTAGTGGTGCAGGTTAGTGAGGGGAGGTTTTGAAATGTCAAGCAGGAATCACTGGAGAGGAAAGAGAAGGAAATCAGAAGGGGAGAGAGATATATATAGTGAGCTGGGAGAAAGAGTAGAGATATATGGGGTAAAAGAAATCAGGGTAAGGGGCAGAGATGGGTGGCCATTCTGGTGAAAATTTGAATACAAAGCAGGAAAAGGGAGTGGTTAAAAGGGTAGTGGTTGGGTATAATATTAATGAACAATTGGACAATACTCTTTTTTCGTTAGAAATCTCGGGAGCTAATAATTTAAATAATAATAATAGAACATACTTAGAATGTATTTGTTGTTTGTGATATTTTAATAATTTTTTATTGGATTGTTTTTAGCTCGTTAAAGAGAAACGATCTATCAAGATAGAAAGAGACAAAAATTACTATTATCTTTTTTTAACGTCAACCATTGTGTTATATGGTCAGTGTTCTGTTTTGGTTGCATTACTTCATCATTTTATTGGATATGATTCATAACCGCACTAACTGTTATCATGTATGGATATGAACTGTGATAAACATTAAAAAAATACCGTTATCTAGTCAGATAGGGTCAATGATCGGAGAAATGATTTCTCAACGTTACGGTATTATAACGATTACAAGCTCCTATAAAATCTCAATACTGAAACACACATACTGAAAACTAAAAAAATCACAGATTAAGCTGATTATTTTTTATACACATAATTCAGATAATACTTATTATCGTATAGGAAAAGCGTTCTACGTTGAATCTGAGTAGATAATTGTGATTAGGGAAAAATTGAGTTTGCAACCGAATTATATTTTAGAGAATAATAGGTCGCGAAGAGTAGAAAGTAACATGTAAATATGTTGCTTAAAATTTAACATTAAGTCAATAACTTACCCGTATCTTATTAACTTCTGCTTCTCACTTCCTCATCAACATATATCTTTGATTTATGTTGTGTGGAAATGCAACGAGTCCTGTCAAGGATTGAGATCAAGTTGAGCAGTCCTATGTCTAGATGAGTTTGAGGTTTACACCCATCGGTTCGCTCCATAGAAACTTTTATGATGAAGATGAAGGTTATGAATTATTTGTGTAGGAGGCAATTAGAGTAGACATGATATAATTTAGTCACATAAAGAGCTCGTACAAAAAAGAAGAATTCTGTTTTGGTTTAGGAATAGTAATGATATTGAAGTCGGCGGTGAATTCTCATATTGAACACAGTAAGATGTGGTCGATTCTAGAATGGAAGGCTAGTCCAAGAGAAGCTAAACTAAAAGACAGCATCGATTTGCTTATAGATATAAATATAAGAATAGGTTATGAGAAAGTTGGCAAATGGCAGATAATAGATAGAGGTTTCTATTTATAAGATGGATATAAGAGAGATATATAAGAGAGAGTTTTTGGACAAGTATCCTTTGGCAAAAGTTCTTTGCATTGTTAGGCAGTGCTTGTATTTCGATAGATATAGATACTCATTGATTCGTACTATATACTATGTTGAAGAGTGTTAAAGAACACACTTATAGATAATAAATTAGAAGGAATAAAGTTTATGTAGTCAATGAGATGTTAAGAAGAGTCAAAAAAATATTAACAGATTTAAGAGACCAAAACGATAAGTATAGAAGAGATAGATATACTGCATGATTTTTTCAAAGAAGGCTTGCATATTAGATCAAGAATATTTAATAGATAGTAAAAATCATTAATTGTCGATCATACAAGGATGGCTAGGTGGTCTGACGGGAAGAAGAAGGGGGTAAGCATCGTAGATATAGATAGATATAGAAGAGACATGCGACAAGATGTGGTGAATTGGAGGTTGGGGTTAAATTTATTAGATTTGTAAATTGTGGGTTGTCTTGTAAGATTTAACTGCATGCGTAATCGACAGACTTCTGAAATACTGTCACCATTGTGGGATAGAAAAAATGAAACATATACAGTTCTGTCTATGTTGTTAATAGCAAGTTACCGAGCGATTGTTGTATGAGAGTGCAACATATACAGGATCAGTGATCAAGAGTAAGCTCTTTGAGAAGGATGAGAATATGTTGACTGCTTAACATCAAAACGAAGAAAGGTGAATTTTATTTTTAGATAAGAAAATAACAAAATACAAGCTAGCAGGATTCGTCTGTATTTTTGTATTTTCTTTTTTCTAAGACCTATCGAGTGTTCAATATAGACTGAGTGTTCTCACGCAGAGAGAGTGGAAGCAAAAGAGGTATACTCGTGACGATATTTATACAAGACATTTGTCAGGTTTGGTAAAATATATGGGCGATCGAAATGCTTCAATAGTAATGAATTTTGCGATTAGTAGCAGTTTGTTTTTAAACTTAATCAAGATGGTACGACTCTTCATTTACAAATACTTTTTCGGGCTAGGGTTTGTGAGCAGAAATTTGAAGTATGAGGTAGTGCAGCGAGATGTGGCCGACTTGATGATGATGATGATGATGATTGATGATGGATGATAGATTAGATAGGATTCTTGTCTGCGTTGGACGTCACTGTTGACGTCGGACTTTTGCTCCTTTCTCACCTTCGCTCCTCGGGCAAACAGTTTTGCTGGCTGTTCAAAACATATTATGAATACATAAGTGCGTATGTTCTGTTATTGGGTGACATTTTTGTGTTGAGATGATGAGCGGTTTTTATACGACAAGGCTGGAGTCAGTCGTGAAGGAGATAAGCCGCACGCTTTACCGAAATGTAAGCTATATAAGCAAAGATTTATTTTGAAACACGAGACTAGCTCTTGTGGTATTAAGTGAGGAAAAGGCGGTAATCAATGTAGGGTCTGGGTTGGATATCACATCCATGATAATAACATATTTACCGCCAAATTACCGATGATGTTCTTACTTGTGAAATAAATATCAAGTTTACAATCTAAAAGAAATTGTAATTATATATTCCCATAGAATTTAGTTTTTTGGGGGCTTTGTTAGGGGCCAGTATAACGAAAAGAAGGAAATGAGTTAAAAATATATTAAAGAAGTAGTATAAACATTAAAAGAAGGATATCGGGGCGGTCTTATAGCTATCCGCTGAAATATTACTCTCCTAACTTGCAGAACTGCTATAATATATAGTTGGAAGAGTTTTGCCTGCGTTGGGTAAATGTACCATAAATCTAATCCATGAATTTTATCCAATTCTTATGAGTCGTGTATGGTGAGGATTAGATACGTTTGACTATAAATTCAAGTTAGAAGGATAATACCCAAAGAGGTGTTATGTTTATGAAACTAGACTGTGTCTGATGGTGTATTTATTGTCATTACTATCAGGTCACTCTGGTCGGTAGCTGTAGTACTGTTGAGTCTATCTATGGGTGGATAAATAGGTTTGGAAATTATTTTGTATTGATATGGATTCTTGATGAATATAATTGCAAATATATTTATACGCAGTGTTCATTCATATGGGTTAATTTTATTTAAGCAAAAGAATATTTAAGCTTTTTGAGATTCTTTCCCATAACGTAAGTCTATTTATTAAAAAAGTTTGCTTCATATAAAATTATTTAATGTTGAAAAGAAGTATTATTTTTGGAGGTTATTAAAAAGGTGGCAGAAATAGATTGGTATGGCTTGAACGGAGGCTCTCATCATTTTATACTGGAGTTGGAAATGAAGTGACTAACCATATTGATATTAAGAGAAATTTGTGTGACAGTTTAGATCTTGTAAATATGTTAAACTGATTAAAAGATAATAGATAGATTCAAATAAAGGAAGTTAAGGAAGACAAAATAGAGATAGATAGAGATTATATAGATAGAGATATATTCCTGATATGTTGGAATTAAATGGATGTTTGTGTTATAATTCCTCCAACGTGACACATTTAAAAATATAGACGAATACGGAAAAGAGTTATGGTAGTGTTTTATAGATATAGATTTATAACTGGTCGTTGTGAAAAGGGATAATATAGATAGAGAGCAGTAGCTTTTCGCAGATAAAGACGCAACGGATGCGTGGAGCTATATGAAATATAGAGTGGATGGAGGCATGTGTGGTGGTGAAGCTACGGTGCGGAAATATGTATTGGGCTTGAGGGGAGGGGGCAAGAAGTGTATGGAAGAAGTAGGGGTATAAACTACACGTATAGAATAATGACAGATATTGGGCAGGGCTTAAAGCTCTGAAGTCCAAATGGACGGGACGCAACTCTAGTTGAGTCTGGGACGGATGATGAGGGTGCTTGAGTGATAGGAAAGGGTATGATTTGGGCAGCATGTGACGTGATACCTTTTGATTGTTTTCGATATGCATGCTCAACGCCAGACCTTTGTGAGAAGACAAAAGGGTAGCAATTGTAAGATGAAGGGATAACTACGATAGTTTCTAAGCGGGTGATGTTATCGCTGACAAACGTTACAGATTAAGTCTAGTTATGAAACTAGAAATTATAAGGCAAAAACATTTTTTCGCATACAATTTTGATGATAGACTACTTGGTTAATCGAAATTAACGGACTAAATTCCAAAGATAATATCGTGCTAATACCCACCGCGAAAGTGAAAAAATACATTAGGAGAATTAACGAATTTAGATCAAATTTTCATGTGTGAATGAGTATATTCAGATGAATAATGATAAGATATGAAAGTTATTTTATCTAAACATTTCATTTTCAGGTAAGTTTAATTTTGAACACGTTTTATTATTGAGAGAATCTGTGTTAAGACTCGAGATAGAGGGTTTAAAGTTAACTGACATGGAAAGAATGTAAAGTTATTTTGAATAAATATAACTGATGCATTTATATATTGATTATTCATTATGATTGTAAATGGACATTTCATTGATAATTCGATTAATTTTTTTTATTTCGCGGTGATATATTCGATGGATTGGGATTAGGTCGTATTGTGTGTTTTACATAGGTGTATTTCAAGTTTTAATTGTTTAGAGAGAGATTTATTTTTTAGTTAAATAAATCATAAAGAAATACATTGAGACTTTCAATCCGGTCAACATTATTGTTGGCACTGACGAGTAAGGACATTTCGTATTCTAATTTTGCAGAGTGACAATGTACGTTTATATGTTTAGCTGCTTTGCTACTGTATGAGAACATAGACACCACACCGACTAGGAACAGCACAACACACACCAACACAGCAAACGACATATATATATATATAATATATATTAAGTATAGATATAAATTTGTATATGAAGGAGGTAGTCGCAGAAATATTAGAAATGAAATAAAAGCGAAATTTAACATTCAGGAAAATCTTTATTTTCCTAATAATAATATCAATAGTCCAGGCTTCGAATAATTCCAAATAATATATATTATAGACTTTATTATCATAAATTATACTAATTAATAATATAATCAAGAGAACAGATCGACAGAGTATATATATATATATTGTATATATATATTAATAAGTAATATATATTATATATTATAGAATAATAAATATATAATATATGAATCGTTTGTTCACAAGATTTGTGCAGGTATTAACGACAGATAATGAAATAGTCGTAAAAAAAAAAAAGGAAAAAGAGACAAATTATTATTTTGTCTAGCATTTGATGTTGTCTTTTTATTCATCTGTCAATTAATTGATCAGGACTTAGAGAGACAATGCTACAAGACGATTTTAACGTTCAATTTTACGGATTTATGGAAATAGAGGAAGTACTCGACGAAAACGAGAACTTATTACGATGTTGATATACTCAAAAACAGAGAATTGGGTTTCAAAATATAGATAGAATAACATGGTATTATGTAGATTAATAAGACAATGAATGAATTAGGGATCGCTATATTAATAGGATTTAATATGTATAATATCTTTGATTAAACCAACATAAATTTGAAAGTAAAATAGAGCACACATTGGTATTAATTATTTGTATGGAGTGTTTTATTCATAAGAGTGGGAGAATATTATATAAGATTTATTGCATTAAATAAAGTTGCCTCTTTCTATATTAATCGGTGTATTTACGAAGTTCGTCAATAGAAATCCCGTAGGTTGGCAACTGAGATGTTTAGAATGGAGGCCTGGTGGCTGGGCAGTCTTATTAGTCTAAGTTGGGGTCGAAGAACATCAATGACCATAATCCAGATGGTTATGCAACCTATCCATAATATGATTGTACTATGGAAATCACACCGTTCATTGGCATTGTCTAAGGTTCGGCTAGTTACGGTATTTCTTGAATGAAAATAAGTTAAATGTATTTTAAAAACTGATTTTGAAAAAATGCCTATGCATAAAATGAAATAAAAAAAACGTATAACGGATAAATAAGCACAAGGGTGAATGCCATAAAATCACCATACATATTCGCACGATTTAAATTTTTTTGCAAAGTGTATTTCTTCTCTAGAGATATATGAGTATAAATGTAACGATTCAGTCGCAATACAATATTCAGTATCATATTTGAGGGAGATTTTGTATACATAAGCCGATGGTAATTAGTGCTATAGCATCGAATGCAACGGCTTCGATAGGATTTGAACTCAGTGCGGGTGTCATATCTACGACGATACATTAATGTTACATCTATAAATCTATCTATGCGTTCTATTATCGTGTGACTTAATAGCATTACACGTTGATACCTTATACCCGACATTATTGTCTATCCGAGCTATGAATTCAAAGTTTTTGGCAGACGAGATAACCTGGTAATGTTATTTTAGGAGAAACGTGCTTATGAGTTGTTCTTATTTCTCAGCAGAATCGCAAGTAGTGTAATTTTTGTACAATATAGATGATGGTTTGTGTGATATGGGAGATATGTGTCATAACAAGGTTTTTTTAAGTGGGCTGTTTCCAGGTTTTTGCATGACCCTCGCATGAAAGTCGATTCTGAGCGATCTTAACAGGTTTGACTCTCACATTTTGCCTTTTCCTAATATTGCCTAAAACTGTGTCTAATTTTACCATAGATAAAGGGATAATCTCTGGATCAAAGTGTATTACACTATGGTGAAGTTGCAAACGACGCTAGTCATGATTTTGACGTCGTCTCATCGATATCCATTGTGCAACGGACGGTAACTCATTAACAAAATAATTAGAGTAGTTGGGTTTAATTATATATATATGGATATTATATATATATTATTAATATATATATATTAGTATATATATAATGTTAGTATACTAGTATTATATTATTATATATATCTATTATAGTATATAATATTATATATATATATATTATATTATTTATGAGTAATATTACCATACTATAATGATATATTAGACAACATCAAGATATATATATATATTTATTAATATGTAGGAGAATGAATTACAAAGAAAGAGAAGAATGGTAATCAAAAGAAATTATTATTTTGAATTGAAAAAATTGTTGGGGAAAGACGAAGGGAGATTTTTTTTTTTTTTCTTTCATTCTAGTAAAATTTCACTCTGATGAAAAGGTAAATTTTTCTGCTGTGTCCGAAAATTCTATTACATTTTCAATATTATATTGATATATTTCTATTTCATTTGTTTATTTAATGATAATAATAGTATTGATGTGGTAACCAAGATGAACTGAGGAAACATGTGTAAGTGATATTGATTAAATATCATTTTTAGGTTATCCTTCTGTTTTTCTTTTCTTTATTCATATTTTTAACCTCTAATGTCGGTTCTTTCATTCCGATTTAATTAAATATATATATATATATTATAATAATATATAGTATATAATTGTAATACATATTACATACACATATATCTTGTTGTGGTGTGTGTGTGTGTGTGTATTATTTACAGAGTGATAGCAGAGTCTGGTGGAATACTATATATATATATTAATAAGTATAAGTAATAAATATACTAGCTAGTATATTAAGGAATCTTAATGGAAATATTTCTAACACCCATTGGGTTGCTGTGTAATGCGTTATGTTAGGACACTTAAGCGTATCTGCTGCACTCTCGCAAATGAATGGAATGGTGCAATGTGTCCAAACTATTTTATAGGAATCTGTTAATTCATTCTATTGACCAAGTGTACGGATGCACTGTTTAGATTTTATATGATATGGTTTGTTTACGGGTGATTGTTTGTAAAGCTGGGGGATGTAGATATTTAATTTTCCAGCTGCGTGGAGAAAAATTGAACAAGAAACGCAATCGTAGCTTTTTTGGCCCGGCTGAGATATGTATTTATATTGGCGCTTTCTACTTTGCTAATCACTCAGATTCTTATTTTTCAATCTTCTTTATTCATCTCCCTTCGATGTCTCTAATGAGCATGATTGCGGGTGTAAGATTGGAGGGGCTGTGAGTAGATGGCTCATGTTTTGACCCAAAGTAGAAAGCGCATTATAACAATTGCGCGGGGCGAAAAGCTGAGATTGCGTTTGTGTGTAATTTTTCTCGGACAGCTGGAAATTAAATATTTCTACTCCAGCTTTTTACATCAGGACGTAAAGCAAAACATTATAAATTAAAGTGCACCGTAAACTGGTCGGATAGAATGCTTGTATAACTTTCTATTCGGACGAGTGGTAGGATGCAACTGTTTAAGATTTTTATAATGTTGTTTGTTTGGTGCTAGTTTGTAAAGCTGGAGTAGAAATAATTTAATTTCAGCTGCCGGAGAAAAATTTATGACAACAAAAGCAATCTCAGCTTTTTTTGGCCGCGTGAGATTGTTTAATTGCGTTTTATGTTGGGTAAGACATGATTGGCCTCTTATCGTAAGGCCCGTACTATTTACTCGCGAAATGCTCTAATAGAAGACAGCGAAGGGGGAATGAATAAAGGAGTGAAAATAAAGAGATGGAGTGGATTAGGCAAAGAGGGAAGGTAGATAGATAGGAGGAGAGAGAGAGGGACAACAGAGAGAGAGAGAGGAGAAAGAGAGAGAGGAGGAGTGGAATGGTGTGTGTGTGTGTGGTGTGTGTGTGTGTGTGTGCTGTGTGTGCGCAGTGGTGTGTGCGTGTTTTTCCTTTAATGTTTTCGTTTGTTTTGTTTGACAAAATTAACAAACAATTCCATGGCCTTAAAAAAGACCAGAATATTGGGGGAAAAATTTTTTTTTTCCCCTTTGTGGTATTTTGGTGTATTAATCGACGATTACATACCAATAAAATAGAGAAGGAAGTAAGAAAAGTAATAAAGAAAGAGAGAAAGGATACTAGCAAGTATAGGTAGAACCAAAAATAATATGGAGAGACTAAAATAAAAGGCGTAAGAATAGATGAAAAATGTATTGAATAAAAAAAAGAAAGAAAGGGTGAAAGAAAATTTAATTTAAATTTATTATTGGGTTTTGGGGGGACATTTTGAATAATGAAGAGTGGAATGAATGAAATTCGCAGAAGAATAGGAAAAGAAATTGGATGAAGAGAAATGAATATAAGGCAGAAAGATTAAGAAAAGGGAAAAGATAAGAAATATAAAGAAGAGTAAGGTAAAAGATAGAATAAAAGATAGTATGAAAAGGTGTGAAAGGAGAATGGAGCGACGTAATACTTAGATTAAGGGAGAGAGGAGATAAAGAAGAAAGAAAAGCAAGAAGTAAGTTATAGAAAGAACAAAAAAAAAAACGAAAAGAAAAAGCAATAAAAGAGGTCGGAAGGGAAAAAGAAAAAAATGATAAGATTATAAAAGTAACGACAGAGTATAAACAGAATGTGAGAGAACAGAATAACGAAAGCTTAATCGATAAGAGACAGATCAAAAAAAAGACTAGAAAGAGATAAGAAAAGAAAAAATAGAGAATGTAGGAGGATTTAATGAGAGATAATATAGAGGATCATACGATTCGAACAAAGAAAGCTTAAGAAGTGAGTAAATAGAAAGAGACGTGGTAAGTAGAAGAAAAGTTAAAGCAGATTTATAGTGAAAAGGTCAAAAGAATAAAAGGGAAAAATAGTATTTTAAAAAGAAGAAGATGTAGAGGAGATGGAAGGGATACAAAGAAAGAGTTTTGATACGTATAAGATATACATAGGACGACAAGATGGACGAGAAGAAAGAAAGAAGAAAAGAAAGAAAGAAAGAAGAAACCATGAGTGAGGAAGAAAAGACCAAAGAGTGAAAAGGAGAAAGAAGAAGAAGAAGAAAAGAAAGAAAAAAAGAATGAGTGAGGAAAGAAAAAGCACAAGAGAGAGAGAGAAGAGATTCTACAAAAGAGAGACAATATAGATAAAGAAAAGAAAGGAAAATGGTGATGAAGAAGATTAAAGATACAGCAAAGAGAATAGTATAAATGAGAGAAGAAAGGAAAATGTGAGAAAGAGAAGAAAAAAAGTTGATACGAATACAGAAAAAAGAAAGAAGAATGAAAGGGAAGATAGTGAGAGAGAGGATAAAGAAGAAAATGAAGTTGCTGCAGAAAAGAAGGGGAAAAGACGGGAAAGAAGAAAGGGAAACAGAAAATAAAGCAGAGAGATATATAGAAGATTAATAAGACACAGAATTAAATATAGATAAAGATACAAAATTAGAAAGAAACGATGTGAAATGAGAAAAAGAAAGAAGGAAGAAAGAAAAGAAATGGGTGAGGAGATAGACAAGAGGAAGACGAAAGAGAATGAGATTATACAGGAACAAGGGACATAGTATAAAATGAAGAAAAAGAATGAGGCCCGTGAAGAAAGTACGATAAAAGAATAAAAAAAAATAGAAAGGAAGAAAAAGGACACAAAGACGTGAAGAGAAAGAAGAAAAGAAAGAAAAAGAATGAGTTGAGGGATAGAAAAGACACAAGAGCGAAAGAGAAAGAAAATGAGTTAATACAAACAAGAGAGATATATATAGAAAAAGAGAAAAAAGAATGGCCAGAAGAAAGGTAGCATTAAAGAATAAACAAACAAAAAATGAAGGAAGAAATGATATATATAATTCAATTTTCTCCACTGAAATGGAATGCATACTATGGAATATGCGATTAAGCATTTTTGTGTCTTCGATTCTGCTTTGATTTATTGAATCGACGGGAAACACCAATCAATAATATTATAGTGAATTCATAAAAATTCAGTATGTTTGCTTCGTATTTTACAAACGTTTTTGAATTTCCAGCTTATATTAGTGATTATAAATTCGCATCTTCATCAGAATAAACAAAAAATCTAAAGCAAAACATTTCTTTGTATTATGTTACGTTTTTCCATAAAACATTTTTTTGTGAACAAAAGACATTTTTAAAATGAAGATGTGTGATGCTGTCAAACTTTTTTATAGAACTATTCAATGTTATGTCTGAAGAGACTTCGAATTCCTCAGTACTAACCTATCTTTTGAAGCTGTAAGCGCATTCGCATTCGAAGTATTAGCAATCAAAAAAACTTTTGAACAAACAAAAAATATTCGTCAATTTCTGCGTCTCTGTAGTAACAATCAGGTTTACGGAAAAATCTAAGAACAGAAATCTAAACGTTCGATCTTCGTGATTTACAACCTGTTAATGCGTCTTGAATCATAAACCAATAGATACAAAAATGTAAAGAAAAAATGTGAAATAATTATAATTGCTCTATAAGTTCGACACAGGCAACAGTGAGTGAGTGAATGAGAGTAAGAGGTAGAGAGTTAAAGAGAGGAGAGACAGAGAGAAGAAGACAGAGACAGAGACAGAGAGAGACAGAGACAGAAGTGTGGGGAGATGGAGAGAGAGGAGAGGAGAGAGGAGAGGGAGAGAGAGAGAGAGAGGAGGAGAGAGAGAGAGAAGAAGAGATCTATCACATTTGATTGACAAATACAATGGTGAAACGGTATATCTTACACAATGGCGGTGCTGGTACTTCCGGTTTCTGAAAACTAAGAACCAAAATAAAATAATTTAATTTTTTTAGAGCAGTTGCTGGCACCAATAACGTTATCACCGCGTAATATATTTTGGCAAATGTTTTAATATGCTCTTATTAATCAGCCAACGTTAATAATTGTTAAACTTAATGGGACATTGTAATCAATAATTCTTACTGATAAGAACCAAAAAAAGAGTAGTTAAGAAAGAAATAATCAAAGAAAGAAGGAAAATGTGAAGAAAGTGAGAAAAAAAGTTTGATACATACAAGAAAAAGAAAGAAAGAAAGAAAGAAATATGTGAGAGAAAGAAGAAAAGAAAATGAAAAGTTGATGCAAAGAAGAAGGAGAGAAGAAAGGAAAGAAGCGAAAAAAGAAAGAAAAGAGAGAAGAAAATACAATTGAGAGATTAATAAGAACAGACATAAATATGATAAAGAAAGAAAATTATACGAGAAGAAGAAGAAGAAGAAAAGAAGAAGAAGGAAGAAGAAGAAGAAGAAGAAGAAGAGAAGAAGAAGAAGAAATAATACGAACTAGACAAGAAAAATAGTAAGAAAGATAAAAACGCAGATCAAATAATGGAAGTATTACAGAAAAAGAAAAAAATATGAGAATGAAGAAAAAGGAAGCCATATAAAGAATAAATGGAAGAAATCAAAGAAGGAAGAAAGGTTTTGAATACAGGTGTGTTACAAAAGAAAGAGATTGTTTCAAAATGTATTCTAATTATTTATATTTAATTATAGACACTTACGATACACATTTTAGAATGTTTCTTTTCTCTAAATTCTATCTGACTCCTCACAGAAATTTAGCCTCTTTATAAACCGATGTCATATTAAGTATCTCTATACAAAACTACGGAAAAAACTCATTCGAAACAGTCGAGTAGAAAAAAGTTTAATTTTTTCATTTGTACATATAAATATTTACTATGCATTTCTTAATTATAAAGAATAACGATGTCATCTTAAGTATTTATAACAAAAACTACGGAATGGCCTGCTAGAATAAACTTAATGTGTAAGATATATTTTTCCCACAAATGTTCCGTTCTGCTTGGTTGATTGGTTTCATTTTAAAAGCATGTCAACCCTTGTTGCGCTATTTAAATGTACTTTTCTGTCGTATTCAGAATACTCCTTTTGGTAGGGGTTGTAACCCTCGGCAGCTGCTACAGTAAAGCGTATTCTAGACTCCGTCAATGGGGGGAAAACATTCATACTAAAAACAAATTTTATTGATGAATAAATCAGCCAAGAATAATCTCGGGAAACCCTTTGTGGTGTAACGGTTAGTTTGCTAATTTCGCAGATCAATTACTACTGAATAACGACTTCGATCTCACATTTGTGATCTTGTGTCACATCATAGACGTGATGAACGGGTTGGTAAATACCTAAATTTGGAAAGGTACGAACTCCCTCATTTCCCAGCAATGGGTTAAATATTACAACTACATTTCTTAAATAAGGGCGATTTCGTATTAAATAACGCACAAAAGTTAATATGCCATTGAACTAAGAAATCAAAATACATCAGTGAGGATCCATTTCTGGAAATTTGGGAAATGTAGAGTACCACTTCATTGTCATGACAATCAGATCCGAAATGATTATACATTTTACGATATTCAATACGCATCTATTTTTAACATTGATTCAAACTAAATATTTGGAATTCTTATGACCACATGGTGTGCCACATTTAAGGTCGATGTTCTTCCATTACGATCCTGGTATTGAGCATATAACACTTGGGGGATGTTTCCTTGAATATTCTAATTATTGAAGATTGTAATGTGGAAGACTGTTGGGAATTGGCGAGTAAGCGTGCTGGGCTCATTCCACTGTAAATATCTACATAAAATGTCACAGAGCAACAGTAAGATAGGCGTATCAGCCATTAAAATCTATGAATGCTCTCTACGGTTAGGAAACGTTGCGAGGAAGGGTTATAGAGAAATGCAATACATGTGACAAAATAGACAGAATTGCAATCAGCACAGCTAAAAAGCAAACTATGAGGAAATTTACATCCGAATGGAAATAAAGTAGTAAAGTGGGTGGAGTGACCTATCGTCGGTATCATCCGGACAGCGAGGAAATCTATTCCCTTTAAACTAGAATACAAAGTGATCTTGCATCTTAGGTGGAGCGCCACACCTACCATCAACGCTCCACTTTAACGCACAGATCCAATCCAGCTACTCTATACTCACAAATTTACGAAATTTATAACAAAACAGGGAAAAAATAATTCTATCGGATAGAGCAAGTTTTGGTGAAGGTGCTTCAGGTGTACTGACTACTGTCATGTAGGAAATGGAGACGTTGATGTGAGTACAAATTCTGGATGAGGATGTTTGCATTTCACATTGCGCTTATACATTGGGAATGGTAAAAAAAGAAATTTCCCATCTAACTATGGATAAATAGTAGAGTAGACTGGAATCTTTAACTTTGTTATGGCAACCTATCTACAAGGAGAACTCTGATTTCAAACCTATTAAACTCCACTTAAAAAATGACCTTGTGTCGCAACCTGCTAATTAGGAGAGTTTGTTAAATACGTAACACTTTTTTTACGAGGAGGGCGACACGATACCACAGTGGTACCCATTCAGGAGTGGTATGGCATGATGTTGATGCTGATGATGCATTCGTTTCCTTGTGTCTTTCTAACTCTTTGTGGACGATGTGTAGTGGAATGGAAGCTATTACTTCTCAAACCGGATGGGAGGTTTGATAGATCATGGTTCTAAAGCTCGTTCTGGTTTTAAGTCACGGTAACAAATTATCCGTAAGTTACGTAGGCATTTTTATCTTATTTTGTAATCTTCTTGTCTCTGCTACAGCTAAACATCTAAGAATCTGGATTGTTGTTGGGCTGGCATTCTCTCTGTTCTTCTATGGTTCTGGAATAACTTCCTTTTTTGGGATGTCTTGTCCCGTGTCGTTGCTTAGTTTTTTTTATAAACAAGACTTGATGATATTTTTAGAGTGTTTTATTTCCGGTCCCAAGTTAACCATCAATAAATGGCCTCGGATGACAGACCCTCATCTTGCGCTTATCTTCTGCAAACATCCAACCAACTCACCTCGTCCGTCTCTTTCAAACACCTCAGCCATACTCTCCCCTTTTCTCACAATCTTTTTCACTCTTTGTAGTTACCTCGCCTCGGCCAATCAGAATCCAAGCTCAGTGACGTTCACATCGTCACACACATCTACTAATTCTAGTTAATTTCCATTATTACACTTGTCAATTTTCTACATTCCTCCCACGTCAACTCACTGTTGACGTCATACATTGAATTACACATCTAATTATTTTACAACACTTTTCACTGATAGTGTCCTCCCCAGAAACAATATTTGCATATTTTCAATCGTTTCGATCTCCTTGGATGAGATGGCTGGCTGTGGTATTGCATGTTTTTCCATTTGTATAGTTCTACCGGAAGTCGTATATATGAAACTTCCGTAATCATAGACACAGATCAATAAAGCTACGCACATAGGAAGTTGACAGATTTTCCATAAACTTTGTATTTTTATGAGTCCTCAATTAATGTATTAGGTATGATGATGCCCTGGTATTGCGAGATCACATCTTAACATTTCTTATTCGGAACAGTCGAGTAGAAAATAAGGTTTAATTTTTTCATTTATACATATAAATATTTTACTATGCATTTCTTAATTATAACAATAAAATAAATCATGTTTAAAAGAGCTCATCCTCAGGCCAAAAATACCCGGCAAAAATGCACCATTTTGACTGGTTCATATTTTAATTTATGAAATTCTTTTCTTTTTAAGACTGTAAAACAAATACGTTTTACGTTAGATTTTTTAAATTCTTCCTTTTCATAATACAACAAAAATTACGTAAAGTTTCATACATTTTTCCCAAGTTTCTTTTTCGAGGCCGCTATGTGAAAAAACATGAAATTCATTTCTTTTTAAAACTGTAAAACAAATACATTTTACGTTTGATTTTTCATATATTCCTTTTCATATACAATAAAAATTACGTGAAGTTTCATACATTTTTTTCGATTTTGTTTTCGATATATTTTTTATATATATATATATATTTCTTCTAATATGCTCCCTTTCAAAAAAACTCTCTAAAAACAATTTCTTCAAATGAGAAATTTTCTCATGACGATGACCTAAAGTCGAAACTAGTTGAGAATAAATAATATATAAGAAATATTCCTGTTTGTCTTATTACTTTTTGTTCATACTATATATATATATATATATATATATATATATATATATTATATATATATATATATATGTGTGTGTGGTCTCCAAATTTAGCAGGGACTGTATATCTAAAGTCTAGTAATGCTGGTTCCGGAGAAAAGTAGCAGATATATTTTCTAAAGACATTACTAACATCTATATCCTAAAACTCCCTGCTGTTACGCGAATGCAGAATTTTTGAAAACTGATCATATATTTTGAGGAAATTTTGATGGACTTCCTTAAAGCTTAATGCAATTGTTGTTACTTATAATTTTGAAATCAAGTAAATGATGGATAGTCTCCCTTTTTTTTCATTTTACAAAGGAGGACATTTTTTGGGATGTAACCAGGCTAAAAACAAATCCAGCCTCCACTATTTCTATAACCTCCCTCTTGCGATAAATATCAACATCAACTATATAATGGAGGTTAATTTTCCCCTTTTCATCCGTTTCATTAATGTCAGCTCGACAATGAAGAAGAAATACAAATACAGAGGTTGGTAATATATATATATATATATATATATATATATAATATATATATATATATATATAGTCGTCGGGTGCCCGTAACGGATATGTACAAGAATCAAGAGCTTACGGATCTCCCGGTACGAGGGGCAGTCCGCGACGAATTCATTCAGAGAGGGGTCAATAAATTTGATATGCACATTTCGTTTGTCGGGGGGCGTACCTATCGATATTCTGTAGAAAATTTTCTAATTAGCATACCAGTATTAGCCAAACAAGGGTGTGTCACCAATGTCTACTCTCGTAGAATTTTGTCTATAATTATGTACCGAATGATTTAAAATGGAAAACACGAAGATCACTAGAATGTAGCAAAAATTACTTAGGTTCAAATTCCATAACGGGTGCCTGTTGGAACGGATATCGCTGTACAAGACTATAATCGTAAGAGCTTAGGATGGCTCCCGGTAAGGCAGTCCGCGACGAATTCATTCAGAGAGGGGTCAATAAATTTGATATGCACATTCGTTTGTCGGGGGCGTACCTATCGATATTCTGTAGAAAATTTCTATTAGCATACCAGTATTAGCCAAACAGGTGTGTCACCAATGTCTACTCTCGAAGAATTTTGTCTATCAAAAAAGAGGGTGCCATATGGACCGGTGTAGGCCATCTAAGAAAACGAAACAGGAGAATACAGGAACAGTTCCCAACAACATCATTAGCTTCATCCAAGATTAAATTTTATTTCAACTTAAATTCATTTTCTCATTAACGTATCCTTACAGAATAACATGCCAATTTAATTCAACCCCCCAACATTAAAACGTTCATTTACTATAGAAGAATCTGTAAATCAATATAATGGGGATTAACTCCCCCGTGCTTTTACTTACATTGAATATCCAACGAATTGTAGCCGGAATTCATTCTACTTTGTAAGAAGCATTAAACACGTGTGTATATACATTTAAGGACATTTACTTCATATGATTATGTTATGGAAGTCATTGGAGAAAAGGAAGTGAAAAGAGAGACAGAGAGATAATTATTGGAAGGCGTAGCGATAGAATGTGTTTAAACATTAAACAGAAAACGAACAAGAAAAATGCGAGTAAATTGCAAATATCGTTTTAAAAAAGTTGGCAAAAGCAAAAGTGATTAAGAAGCCTAAGAAAGTGACAGCTCGTAAAATGGGCGGAAGAACAATAAGTACAATAAAATCGAGAAGAAAAAAAAAGGTTATTAAAGGTGGAACTAATAAAGAACAAGAGGAAAAAGAAACTATCAACAAGTTGAGGAAAAAGCTAGAATAAAAAAAAAGGAAGAAAAATATAAAGAAAAAAAGATTTCCTGCCAATAAATATAGGGGAAGAAGATATCAATAATGGTGAGCACTTTGGACACACCAATCGCTTATTACATCTCGGTGAATGTGACGAATACTGCAGCTGGATCAAAACCCGTGTCAATCGTCTATTATAAGAAATAATCAAGAGGTCGGGAGAAAATTAAAAACAAAGAAGAGAAAAGAAAAGAAAAGTAAAGAACTACAAAAACTGCCTGTAGAAATGTAGCATTTAAAGACCGACTTCTCTAACAGTAATGGCGGATACAGTGATATGTCGTCATGACAGGAGAGGAGTGGAGCGTTGTGTGTTGGTAGGCCAGATCTGTTGATAGCATTGTCAGTTATGTCTGATAAAAACGTCGCAAAGAATGCAGGTAATCGAATAGCGAAGCAATTCGTTCTGCGAGCGAGCTAGCTCCGGCCGAGTTTACGCTTCCAGTCTTGGTAAACATGAACTGACTATTTTGTGAGAAACCAGCTATCGTCCGGGTGAGCCGTTTAATCAACGCGACCGTTTGAGCGAAGGTGACCTCAACTGAAAGTCTATGGAAGCGGGAAAATGCCAGAAGCTCTGAGACGGATTCGGGCGGGAAAAAGAGTCGGTTCAGTGGGATTATGTTTCGCTATCATTTATCCGAAATATTTTTGGCGCTAAAGGAAAACCGGACAGATCTAACTTTAAAAAGTGAAGCGTAAGTGATAAGTCTATTTAGAAAGCCCCTTTGGGCATGGCAATATGACATAGGATAAACATCCAAATATAAAACGAATATTTCGTTGTTGCTCGTGTCATTGTTTACGACACGCAACGATAAAAATATATTCAGACATGCTATAAACGTATCTGAAATTGCGAAGGTAAAGGAAAGAATAATTCAGTCCGGGTTTCTGCTAAAGAAGACGACCCTTTTGATTAAAAATATGCGAATAAAAGTTTGCTATTTACCACATTGATAAATATTCAGTAATTGGTGAAAACTTTTGCAAACTTTGAGTAAGAAGATGATTTCAAAGGTATTATAAGCAAATAGTATTGCGTCAATATTATTAGCATTTAATAGTATATATTATGGGCCGGTTTAGCTCAGTTGGTAGGCGTTCGGCTAGGAATCACAAGGTTCCTGATTCGATACCGGCCCTCGCCAACTCAGTGTATGAGTAGCACGGGGATCTGTAGGTGTGGCGTTCCCCCTCAGACGCTAAAACACATCTCCTTGGTCTAGCGCTAGTGAAACGGGGATAGACTCCCTCGCTGTCTGGCTAATACCAACATTAGACCGCCCCGACGACTTTAATTTACTTACTTATATGGGCATATATTTCAAGCATTACCGACCGCCTATATTATTAGCAGATAATAATGGGCTTATATCTAAAATGTATTATAAGCAGATAATATTGTGCCTATATAGCAATATTATGAGCATATAATAATAAAAAAGTAAAGTAGGCGGAGTCTGTCCCTATTTCACAAGAGGCAGACCAGGGTGATTGTTTTTCGTCTGAGGTGGAGCGCTATATCTACCGTCAGCTCTCCAATTTACTGCACTGATCCAAGCTGTGCTACCATGCGTTATTTGGCAAGGGTCGGCGTCGAATCTGGAACCTTGTGGTTCCTATTCGGTTATATTATTATACGCCTTTATTGTACCTGTACTACTCATGCGCTGAGTTTGTGAGGACCGACATCGAACTTGGGATCTTGTGGTTCCGATGTGGATGTTTTAGGGACATCAGGAATGCTTCTCATATAGATAGACGAAAATCATATGCCATATATATGAATAATGGAGATTCGCTTCCGGTTTTTGTCTGTAACAAAAATTACCACACTGCTTACGTCACATTAGCCCAAATCGTCATAACATAAAATAAATACACTCAAAATTTGAACATGCAACATTAGACAGTCCTCATTGTTTTTTTAAACAAGTTTTAATAAATACATGACTGGTATTATATATCTAGTATAGTTTGTTTTTTTTAATATATATTTAAAGTTTACATTTCAAATTGTTTTATTTCTTAATCCTTTAATGAATTTGATGATTTTACTTACTTAGGGTACAAACTCGCTGACATTGAATTTTTTACTCCCACCCATGTGTTTCAAAAATCTATTTTTACATCGCCCGAGGGTGTTTTTATTTTGTACTAGAATATTTAACAAACGTCAATAAAATGTTGAAAAATACAATGTACTTTTCTCTGTTCTTTCTTCACGGCCTTCAATAAGGCAAATGAATCCATTAAAAGAAACAACAAAAGGTTGGTTATTCAAAATTATTTCTGAAATGGTCATCCATAGATCTTACATAGAGAACAATTACACAATGCAAGAAAAACATTCAATATCAATTAAAAATCTAATTAAACTTTTTTTTCTTTTATGTGTCATTGTTTCCTTTCTCGTATGTATTCAGTGATTTGATAACTTAACTTATGTTTTAGAAAAATATATAGATAAATAAATAAGACAAACTAAAACGAAAAAAAAACACACACACACACAAATAACAAACAAAGACATAAAACAACTCAAAAGGACTCAAATCTCCCTATACTTCTAGCAGAACATTTTACATTCAAAATTGATGTTATTAGGTATTATTTATTACCATTTATAACTCTACAACACTATTAAAAAAAATCAAAAGCACTGATCGCAAAATGTAGTTAAAGATCGTAGAACCCATTTATTTTCAGGTAGGCCGAGTAATTTGTTAACCACCTGAAAGAAACTTTTTATAAGAAAAAGAGTTTTCGGTCAAAACTTCTAAAATAGAAGAACCGAATTTTTACAATTTATCACCAAAATTGTATAAAGTAATGATGACGTATTTGTATGTATTTTACAGTAAAAAAAAGACACGTCGTACAGATAATGTTGTTAACGCGAAGGGTTATGTTGTAAAAGGAAGAAAATTAAATACTTACTGGCGTACTGGAGGTGACAAGGAGATAGGAAAGCTATTTTTATAGGTATGTGCAAGTCACTTTGAAAATGGGTGTCAGCGATAAGGAAGACATGAAAACGGAAAATAAAGTGAATTTTGTTTGGTTTGGCTTGTTTTACGACATATCAACCTTTTTGGGTCATTTAATACCGACTTATGTCATTTGGATAAACAAGGGACAAGTTACTTACAGTACTTGCTGTTGCTTAAGAGGTTTCCCAATTAAGTATTTAACAGGTTCATTCGGTGAAGTAAAATAGAGAGGAAGAAAGTGAAGTGAACGGAAAGAGGAAGGAGGGGGAGGAGACCAAACACTCTGAGTAAAGTTTTGAAATCTGAGAAACTATTGGTTGAATTCATAAAATCATAGAATAAAGACAATTCCAGTCCAATTTGTAAGCTCTAAATTTTGCTGCGCAATATTCAAAAATGAAAATGAAATACTCATATATCCTCCTTAATCATTCATTAATTTGCAGAAAACCTTAATAGCCCCGTCGGTAGAGCATCTGCCAAGGAATCGCCTGATTCCGAGTTCGATACCGAGCCCCGATCAGCGGATAAATAGCACAGATTAGGTAGTCTGATCTATAAAGTAAATTGGGAACTGAAGGTAGGTGTGATGCTCCACCTCTGCAAAAACGGTCTCCCTAGTCTAGTGATAGCGTAAAAAAGATAGACTCCGGCTGATACCGACAACAGGTCACCGGCAAACGCCAATAAATAATAACAGGTTACCGAGATTGATTACCACATAAAGAAACCTTAAAACACGACACGGGCACAGACTAATACAGGCATGCATGCAAGTAGACACATAATCGCATAGGCGTCCATATTCAACCCATCTATATGCATATGCTTATATCTATCTATCTATCTATTATCTATCTACCTACCTACCTATATATATATATATATATATATATATATATATATATATATATATATAAGTATAGATAAAAGGATATGAAAACAACACAATATGCTGTTAAAGTGAAAACATTTTATATCATATTCATAGCTAATATTGAACAATATTTCGATTTATAAATCTAGTCAGAGCTTGTTTTTTACTCCGGACTTATCGAGAGTTGAGACGAAAATAATATGAATTCAAAACGAAACCATTGATGTTGCAAAAAAGTTATGCTGCAGTTTCAAATATAAGCACATCCACCCACGCGTTTCTAGGTCATCGACAGTCATGTATATCTTATTGTAACAGTTTTTGAAAAGAGAAGACACCATATATATATATATATATATATATATATATATATATATATATATATATATTGGTTTGGAGGTTGGTTTTGAAGGCTATCACAATGCAGGTGTAAAGAAAAAATAAGGTAACAATGGTGTTGTTTGTTAATCTGTGATTTATTCTTGATATTAATATTTCGAGATAAAATATATTCTTCAGAAGAACACTGGAACTGAAGTAGTTGTCGTCTTGCTACGGCAATTTTAGTTAAATGAATTTTTTTTATAATTTCTTTTTTTGAAAATGTTACAGATGGTATTTTTTTATAACTGTATTCTCGTGTTGCATGTTTACGTGAATGCACTTTTTTTTTGTACGTGTGAGTATGTTGTCATGCGCGTGTGCATGAAAACACTTATATATATA
>CM042146.1:88733578-88768578 GCA_023376005.1 Doryteuthis pealeii | reverse complement strand
TTATTCAGTTTCATTAATTTCTAATTTAATATCATATTTTATTATAAAAATTAACTAAAATACTTGCACCCGGAGGGTGCATATATTTGCTAGTATATATAATCAATGGTAATATTATGGATTCACACTCATAACTTGAAGTTTCATGGTAATCCAATCATCAGATGAGTCCAATGGTTGAGATTTAAAAACCAGTAATTTTTTAGCGTTTATATAAACGTTAAACAAGCCGCAGTTAAAAAAAAATTGAGCTTTATATTTCCCATCGCGTGAAAAGGCTTCACGTTTATATATACGCTAAAAAATTACTGGTGTTTAAAATCTCAACCAGTACACGACTGGTTTTTAAGATCTCAACCATTGAATTCATCTGATGATTGGATTACCATGAAACTTCAAGTTATGTGTGTAAATCCATAATATTACCATTGATTATAAATCTGCTCTGCTTTATTAGCATTGAGCACATTTTCATGCCAATACTTTTCTCATTTTTTCATTCTCTATTCATATATGAATTATATATAATATATATATATATATATATATATATATATATATATATATATATATATATATATAATTTTAATTGAGCAACAAAAATAATCATGTTCAGATTCTTTGCACTTAAACAAGCTGGCTCAGTGCACTCACTGTTACACACATAAAGAGCTTTCCCTCCTGTTAATATAATTATAAGAACTGATTTTGGTCTTCATATAGTTCAGAATTGTATAGGATAATTTATTCCTTTGGATTTTAATGCAATTAAAATATTAAAATTATTCAGTCATTTTATAAAGATACTTTTGAAAAGAAGCATACAATCGCGTTTAAAAGATCTAAATTCAGTATAAATTCATATATATATATATATATATATATATATATATATATATATATATAATCGTTAATGCAGTTTCCTTCGCATATTAATATACACGTATAATTCCCTTAATATAGAATAATCACTTTGAATTATAAACCTTCCTTAACACGTATCTGTTTTGTCTACAGCATTGTAAACGGGTTGTAATACAAAACACAAAATCTTGTAAGACAGCAAGAAAAGAAAAAAAAGAGCAAATGTTTCTGTTTTCGACAAAGTCAAAACGGGTATAATTTTGGCGGAGGAAATTTATTAATGTGATAATTAAATTGTGTATTTAATTACGTCAATAAACAATGTCGTTATAGATTAAAGGAAATTCATTTATAATTTTATCTTTCTCATTCATTCTATATTATATAATCAAATATAATGAGCGCTTTATCTGTAAATATTTTAGAAGGCAGTTGGAAGAATGGTAGTAAAATGGTATCATCATCATCATCATCATCATCATATCATCATCATCATCATCAAGAAGTAGTGACAGTAGAGATTCTCTTCCCTTCTCTCACCATCCCTCCCTATCGAGTATCTCTCTTGGTGGGTTGTTTAGGTGGCATTCAGTGTCCGTACAGAGCTGATGAATATGGATCTTTACTGGTCGTTTGTTAATGAACAATTTTAACACAAAGTTCTTCACGAATCTCAATTATACTCTTCCAGTCGGTAGAGCATCCGCATCCGAACCACAAGGTTCCAGGCTCGATATCAGCCCTCGCCAACTCAGCGCATTAAATATTTCCTTAATCCTCCCGAGTCACCACCCTCGACCAACAGGTGGTCCCTTTACAGGGGGATTTTACCCTTCTACAGAGGTGCAGACCCAACCGACAGGGCGGACATTGGTTAGTTTATTTCATCGTTATATAATTTCTGACGTTTCGATTTGTTTATCAAGTATATTATACAGATCTAAGTGACAGTTATCTCTAGGCTGCAGGTTCAATCTTGGTCAAGGGCAACAATAACATAGAATAATGATTAACACAGCTTAACACTTTTAGCCAGCTATGGTTAGCGAAATGAGAACTGGATACCCCCGCTGATTGAATAAATGTTTGGGTTCAAATTATCTTCATTGTTATCTGTACAACGTTTCGGCCGATGTGCCCTCCGGCTTTCTTCAGGTATTCTTGTCGAATAATAATTAACACAGATTAACGCCTCTAACCCAGCTATGGTTAACGAAATGGGAACAGGTTCCCCCCGTGGATGGAATAAAGGTTTAGGTTCAAAGTTCCGTGGTGGCTCCCGATTACGACAAGAAGGTTATCGATTACGGCAAGAAGGTTCCCGAGTTCGAAAAGAAGGTTACCGAGTCCGACAAGAAATACCTGAAGAAGGCCAGAGGGCACATCGGCCGAAATTTTGTACAGATATCAATGAAGATGAGGACAATAGTCCGAATAACGCAGATAATACTAATCATCAAGCCTCATCTCAAACATTCAGAGAAATAAGTCAGGGGAGTCCTCGCTTCTGTATTATAAATATTTTACCGACAATTACGCCAAGATGGTACACCCTCGATATTTACCCAACCCGTTCACCATGGGTAAGACGTGTCACAAGATCACAAGTTTGGAATATTCAACGAGGATCGCTGTTCAGATGTAAAGTAAGTAGAGTCATCGGGGTGGACTAAAGTCGGTATCATCCAGATAGCGAGGGAGTCTCTCCCCTTTTCTCTAGCGCTAGACAAAGGATATCGTTTGTTTTTTACTGAGACGGAGCGCCACACCTACCACCAACTCCTCACTTTACCGCACAGATCCCCGTTCTATTCATACGCTGTTGGCGAGGGCAGGTATCGAACCAGGAACCTTGAGGTTCCCAGCCGAACATGCTACCGCCTAAACTAAACCGGCCCTACTGGATCTGTAATACTAGCTTACTAACCATTACACCCCGATGGGACGCCTTAGCCAGTTCTATATATGTCAGTTGTCCTATGCTGACTGTCTGCGTCAGTTGGTGTAATGCCGTTATTACTACCGTTTGAAATTGGATTTAAAATTATAGATTGTATGCAGAATGCCATAGTTTATACAGTTTGAAACGAAAGCCATCAAACTTCAATATTATTACATCCAGCAATCGCCGTTTATTCATTAAATACATGTTACGATAATGTTTTGCTTGGCAGAAACAATTTAGCGTAATCCAAATATACGTTTTGCACTGCCAAGCTTAAAACGCATGCGCGTGCCAAATGTCAGGTGAGTTCCTTGAGTAATTTTGCTGATTACATGATCTGCTGCCAAATATCCGTGCAATCGCTACAATGGGTTTGCTGATTATATGGTATATTGCCAAGGATTTGCTGATTATGCGGTAGAGTGCGAATTTTCGTTGATTCTCTGTAGTCGTTTTGCTGATGTCAATTTTCTTATAGAGTATTTCCGCAACCGTTTATATCTGTGAAGGGCAAGTGCAATACACAAGGATATTAGGGATATTCATATGTGTCTATGTTTAAGGGTGGAATGACTCACTGGTCGTAGAAATTATCATTCTAAATGTTGTTGTATCCAAGCACCTAGTGCCACTTAAGTATAGACGATAGTTCTGCTGAGCTAATCTCTCTCGTTATATATATATATATATATATATATATATATATATATATATATATATATTAACAAATTTGAAAAACGAAGTGTTCCCAAAATAATTCTTTTTTTTTCTTGGGACAAATTTTTATGGAACAAATTTCTTAATATTGTCGGATTTAATTCCATATTTACTCCAATATATATATGATCATTCTAAATGTTCTTGTATCCAAGCACCTAGTGCCACTTAAGTATAGACGATAGTTCTGGTGAGCTAATCCCCTCGGTATATATATATATATATATATATATATATATTAACAAATTTGAAAAACGAAGTGTTCCAAAATATTTTTTTTTTTTCTTGGGAAAAATTTTTATGGAAGAATTTTCTTAATATTGTCGAATTTAATTCCATATTTACTCCTATATATATATTAATATATATAATATAGTTACCTATCTTAAGAAATTATTAATATTGGTGTTAGTGCAAATATATCTAAGTTAGGCCAAAGTCTAATCATGGTATTGGCGAGAAACTAAGGTACAAAGTGGATTTGACCGTGTCTACGCCATTCTTACAATTTTGAATGTCGTAAATGGCAAAAAAAAATTGACCGAGTGGGCCGGGATAATACATATTGGAAACAGCTCAATTCATTTCTCCGAATGTTTGAGATGAGGCTTGATGATTACTATTATCTGCGTTAATCGGACAATTGTCCTCATCTTCATTATTATGTGTACAACGTTTCGGTCGATATGCCCTCCGTTTACGCTCACCTGATCATTATAGTTTTTAAAGAGATGTAACTACTAAATACTTAGTAAACTGCATTTGTCATATATTTTTCACTTAATTATAAATTATTAAAAAAAACAACAGATATTTATCAAAGGCATCATTTAAGTGATTTTAAAAAGAAAATCATAATTGATATTTTCCCCAGCTCCGGGTTGATAAAGTGTCCAAATTTAAGAAGTCCGTCTTAGAGAGTGAATGAAAAGAAGAAAAAGAAGAAAAAAATTTGAGAGAATGAAACTGTAGAATGAAAATTATACTTACCTTCACAGGAAGGCTGGGACAACGTCCAGTTACCAGACAAAAAAGACAGAGTAACCGAATACACTCTGTAGCGACTGACAGGACATGGCCAAGTTTTCAGTATATATGGATAAAAATATACACAATAAAACCATCAGCCAATCAAAATCCTGGAAATTGACTTGACCATGTCACATAGTAGAAAAGCCCAACTTGCTATTTAAACCACCTACCAAGTCTGGATTCTCAGAAGCAGATTCAACTTGCAACACACTTGAATACAAATTAGTCTACATAAATCTCTACAGAAACGAAGAAAAATTTTGAGACAAGGAAAAGAGATAAAAACCAAAGAGAAAAAGATTGATAGAAAACAAAGAAGAAAGAAAAAGAATATGAAAAAAAGAAAAAAAGAAACAAAAAAGAATTCAAATTGTCTGAAGAATGGCCCGTTTGGGAAGTTTAATGTCCGTTAGGAAAGGAAAAGTGAGTTAAAGAGATGGAAATGAAAGGGAAAAGATAGGGAAAAGAAAGAAAAGAATAAGTAAAAAAAAATTAAAGGGTAAAAAGAACAAAGAAGGAGATAGAGAGAGTGAGTAAGTGAGTGAGTGAATGATTGATTTAGGAGAGAGAGAGAGAGAGAGAGAGAGAGAGAGAGAGAGAGAGAGGGGGGCACAAATGTATAAATTCTAGGATGGTAGGACAACCTGACTTACAACTTAATCTATTTTGATTTTCTCTCATCTTGTCTTGTACTAATATGAATTTAATAAAATTCTATATTGCCGAAGACGTTTCTTTCTTTGCGTACGAATCGGTTGAAAATGTATTTTTCACATCGGAACCATCAGCACGGAAGAATTATATATATATATATATATATATATATATATATATATATGTGTGTGGTGTGGTGTGTGTGTGTGTGTGTGGATATATATATATATATATATATATATATATATATAACTCTTCTGTGGTGATATATATATATTATATATAATATATATATATATATATATATATGTGTGTGTGTGTGTGTGTGTGTGTGTAAATCAAATATCGCCGTCTTGCTGTTGGCAGAACGAAAAAAACTCACAGAACAGAAATTGAATTGCAGTACGAATAAAAATAAAAATAACAAAAAAGAAAAAAAAAACGGGGGGGGGGTAGAAAAAAAGGTGAAGATTTATTTAGAGTAACGGGGAAAATAGGGAGATTATTTGGTGCAGTCGTAGCAGCGGCGGTGAGAAGGTGAAGAGGACATGTCGAAGATGCATTGGTAAACAGATGAAAGTAAATAAGTGAAAGCCTTATTCAGATGTAGCCGTTCCCGGCTAAGAAGAGCATAAATCAGAATTAAAAAAAAAAAGAATAAGAATAGGAATAAGAAATAAAAAAAATGAAATCAAATTAAACAAGAAGGTTATATTGTTTGTAGATTCAATATTCCATACCAAGGTCACGAGATTTACCCAACCCCCCCATCAACGTTTTCAACATAAGCCGATTACCTTTAAAGTTGTGATCCTGGTATTCAGCAACATTTGCCTCACGGATACACGCACAAACAGAAAGACACACATACATACAATGCGAGTGAGATTGTGATAGATAGATAGATAGATAAATAGATAGAGACAGAGACAGAGACAGAGAGAAGAGAATCGCATACCCACCAATATAAACGCGCACAAACACACCACACACACACACACACACACATTATATATAAACATATACATGCATATATATATATATATATATATATATATATATATATATATATATATATATATAGGACGTATATATGTATGTACATAAGATATTTAACGTGGATTTAGTTTTATCAAAAGTCCTTATTCTTGGCCGTATTATGTACACACACACATGCACACGAACACATACACTTCATGTGTGTGTGTTTGTTATGCATGTATATATGTTATGCATATATATGTATGTGGTTGTGTGAGTATCAATACATATATATATGCAGTATGTATGTATATTTGTATGTGTGTCTTATGCATGCATAAATGATATGCATGTATATTCATATATATATATATATATATATATATATATATATATATATATATATATATATATATATATGTGTGTGTGTGTGTGTTTGTCTGTGTGTGTGTGTGCAATAATCAGCATTATGCACAAGCTTTACACACACACAAACACACTCATATATATATATATATATATATATATATATATATATGTGTGTGTGTGTGTGTGTGTGTGTGTGTGTGGAGAAAGGTGGACAAACACGGGATGTTGTAGAAAATGGACGTTTATTGTAGGTAGGCCTATATCCATTTTCTACAACATCCCGTGTTTGTCTACCTTTCTCCACATACTGTCGGATAATCTCCTCATATTCCCCCCCACATATATATATGCTATATAAACGCCAATATATATGTATATATATATATATATATATATATATATATATATATACATATATATTGGCGTTTTATATAGCAGGTACATTGATCTAGTTATATGTTTTTTCTCTTTCAAACTGAAACTCGGATGAGATTTCTCACGTTATCCAATAGAAGCAAAACAATAAAATAAATATTAGGAAACTGACGAAATGATTATGAAAAAGAAATAGAAAAAAATATCGGAAAAACGAATAATTCTTGGGGCGTTTTTCTACACACAATATACATATGAAATTATGAGTTTGCATAGATACGTAATGGCATATATATATATATATATATATATATATATATATATATATATATATATATATTATATGGACTCTTCTTTCGATTTTGACGTTGAAGTTATGCAACAGTTCTTCCGTTATACATGTGAACCGTACCTAAAGTTCCTCAAAATGTGTTTTATGGCGCAAAGTGGGACAATCTTGTAAAGTTACCAGTCTTATTGAATAGATTGTATAGATGCATAGCATATGGTATACATCTATATATGAACGTGTGTATGTGTCCTTGTGTCAGTGTCTCTGTAGTATGAATATATACTCAGGTTCCTGAATGGGTTCTTTATCCTTTCTAATTTTCGGGCCATCTTTTTGTGTGTCGGGTTGTAACTCAGTCCAGGTTTCAAAACGAGAATACAGTTTGCCATCATCAAGGATGAAACGATGGTATGGTTTCGTGTCTCGTTTTTAAAGTGAGGGTAATCATCTGTTGGTTCTGTCCTTCTGGACATGACCAGTTTTAGGTGGGAGTTTAACAGCTCGCTCGCTGCTTTTAGTTCCAAACAAAAATGGTGGCAATGAGTTGGAAAGGTTTTGTTTTCTTCTTCAAATGTGACCACTTCGATGTCCAATGGTTTCAGTTGCTCGGTTGATTTAACGGTATGTAAAGCCATGGGTTATTTTATGCCGAATACATTTTTGTTTATTGGTTATTGTTAGGTATTCTTATTTGTTTAGCCCATAGATTGGAACTTAATATATACTACAACACCGGGTCAGACTGAACCTGGAAGTAATGAAGAGAAAGTACTTCATACTCCTTAGAACTCTAGAACCGAGGTCTCGCCACTAGATGCTGTTTAGCATCATATCCAGGATACTATTACGATCAGCCAACGTCTTCTAGCAGATGTATGATAAAAAGGTCTTAGGGTTGCCCTAAAAGCAATAGGGTTGTGACCATCATATAGGTGTTAGGGATCGACGTGACCAGCCAATTAATCGGTTAGGGTCCACTCCGAGCACCTGCCTAGCTGAAGCAAGGTCTAAAGTGAAGTATTTCATGTCATGGACTGCTCAGCCACCAGGGTTCAGTCAGTGTATTCTACAGCCCAAGCCAACAGGGCAAGTTTGGTTTGGTTTGGTTTTACGGCATATCAAACTCAGTGGGTCATTTAATGCCGACACAGTTTTGAAATAAATCAATTCTTAATGGATAATACAATTTTGTTTATCAACTCATGTTTTTCTATTTAACCCATAGATGGGGCCCTAACAGGTACTACCACTCCGGGTCAGAGTGAACTAGGGAGCAATGGTGAGTAAGGAGTGCTCCACATTCCCAAAACCTCCAAAAGTGGAACCTCACCATCAGATAAAGTTTAACGTAATTCCCAGGACATGTACACCCAAAGTCAACGCCTTCTAGCACCCCTATGATAAAAAGGGGTCGGGGCTTGCCATCAGGGCAATAGGGTTGGGAAAATCATATAGGTGCTAGGGCTTGACGGGACCAGCCGATTGATCGGAGGGGGCTTCTCCGACCACCCGTGTTGACCAAGATAGGGCCAAAGTGGTGTATTGTAAGTCATGAACTGCTCATCCCCTGGGCTCTATCCTTAAGCATCACGGGTCGCACCCACGGCCAACAGGTGGCCCCATTGGGGGAGTCTTACCCCTCTGCAGAGGTGCAGTCGGTGCATTCTAACGCCCCAGCTGACAGGGCGGAGGCAAGACATATGTCGGTCCAGACTTTTGCATAAGTTTAATAACAGATGAATGATACAGGATTCGCGATTTAACCACATATTCTACTAGAAAAGTTTCCTCATATTTTGAATTAAGATTTTTTTCTTCCATAGACCGGTTACCTTCCAAAAGTTAAAGATCTCTATCAGCACTATTTTTTAACTAATTTACTGTCTACCCTATTATCATCCAATAGCAAAAGTAGGCGATAAGTAATGGGTTCTTCCTCTCTGAAGGGCAACCGTGCGAAGTGCGAAGTGAAACGCAAAAAATATTTTCCAGAATTATAACTCGACTCATCGGCTCCATTTGCTTGCGACAATACACGCAATGCGCGTGCACGCCACTCCCACACCTACCATATATATATATATATATATATATATATATATATATATATATATATATATATATATATATGTGTGTGTGTATGTGTGTGTGTGTATAGCAGTTAATATATCTAAATATCACAACGATTTATATATATATATATATATATATATATATGTATATACATTCATCGCCGTTAATGTAACTTTCCCCAATTAGTAACACGATGTTCCTAAAAATTGAAAAGCTCTATGCTCCAGGAGAATGTCATCTGACATGTTTATATCTTAGGTTTATATATATATATATATATATATATATATATATATATATATATATATATATATATATATTGCTTCACTAATAAATAACCAACGCATATATATATATATATATATATATATATATATATATATATATATATGTGTGTGTGCCTGTGACCGCGCGTGGGTGTATGTGCGTGCATGTTTATTTTATGTATCGTCTTAAAGTGTATTCTGAATTTGGTTTATTTATATACGTAAATAAAGTGTATTTAGAAGGATTAATATTATTTTGAAAAGTAAATATTTATATTCTAATATCAATTTATTTTTACTCTTTATTTCTATTGACTCATTGATGTAACCAAATTTTTCTTTTTTTTTCTTTCTCTTCCTCAGTCTGTGTCTCTTCTTCTTTTTCTTCTCTCTCTCTCTCTCTCTATATATATATATATATATATATATATATGGAGATCAGTGAAAGAGAGAGAGAGAGAGAGAGAGAGAGAGAGAGAGAGAGAGAGAGAGAGAGAGGCTGTGGTGGGTCTGTGTGTAATGTCTGTGTGTGTGTGTGATATATGTGTGCTTCTTGTGCGTGTGACTCTGAAATTCTATCTCGTTAATAAGAAATAAACAAATAATAGTGATTAATAGATCTGTGTTATATTACGGTAAGACTGAATGATTACAATATTTTCATTTTCAAGTGAACTCTTCACTTTTATTTTATTTTATTGATTATGTATCCTATACTATATCACTCTTAAATCATAATCTGTCTTCCTATTTTAGCGTAATGATATTATTTAAAAACATATGTTCAAATAATTTTCAAACTCAAAAGCTCCCATACCATTATAATTTACTGACTCATGAATCTATCAGATTACTGTTTTTGATTGTTTGATTTATACTAACGGCATTCCATACCTTATAGAATTATCTTTTTGCCTAGTGGTTAGGGGATCGCGAACATTTTATATTTATATCTCTATTAATAATGGAGATTCGCTTCTGGTTTTTGTCTGTAACAAAAATTACGTCACTGCATACGTCACATTACCAGAAATCGCCATAACATAGAATAAATACACTCAAAATTTGAACATGCAACATTAGACAGTCCTCATTGTTTTTTAAAACAAGTTTTAATAAATACATGACTGGTATTATATATCTGTATATAGTTTGTTTTATTTTAATACATATTAAAAGATTACATTTCAAATTGTTTTATTTTTTAATCCTTTAATAAATTTGATGATTTTACTTACTTAGAGTACAAACTCGCTGACATTGAATTTTTTACTCCCACCCTCAGGCAAAATGTTTCAAAAATCTATTTTTACATCGCCCGGAGGGTGTCTTTTATTTTGTACTAGTTTACTTAATATAGTTGAGATAAGGAAATTGTAAGTCTACTAAGAACAATATCTTCATTTATTTTTCAGTTTTAGGTGTCTGGACGTTTCATAAGTTTATGAAAACGTTGATGTAAATCATCTTTATAACAATTACTAACATTATGGGTCAGAGTGGACCTAGGAGTATTCACAATGAATGGGTATTCCGCACTTCTCAGAACTCCAGAACTGCAGCCCTTCTGCAAATGATAAGAGCCTTCCAATAATAATAATAATAATAATAATAATAATAATGATGATGGAAAACCTCAAAAGAGAAACAGAATCACTTATAATTGCTGCACAAAATAATGCCATAAGGACAAACTACATCAAAGCGAAAATTGATAAGACCCAACAAAATAGTAAATGTAGACTTTGCGGTAATAGAGATGAGACTGTTAACCATATACTCTGCGAATGTAGCAAACTAGCACAACGAGAATACAAAACTAGGCACGACTGGGTTGGAAAGTGATCCACTGGGAATTATGCAAAAATTAAATTTTGACCACACAACAATGGTAATATGCATAAACCAGAATCTGTTCTTGAGAACGAAACGCACAAAATTCTCTGGGACTTTGAAATTAAAACGGATCACCTTATCCCAGCAAGAAGACCAGACCTAGTGTTGATTAACAAAAAAGAAAGAACTTGTCAACTGGTGGATTTTGCAGTGCCAGCGGATCACAGGGTGAAGTTAAAGGAAAATGAAAAAATGGACAAATATCTGAACCTTGCAGAGAACTGAAAAAAGTTATGGAATATGAAAGTGAAAGTTATACCAATTGTAGTTGGTGCACTTGGAACAGTCCCAAAAGGATTAGAAAAGGGTTTGGAAAGTTTGGATATCAGAGGAAGGATTGAAACCATTCAGAACACTGCACTGCTGCAATCTGCCAGAATACTCAGAAGAGTCCTGGAGACCTGAGGAGACTTGCTGTCACTCAGACTCCAGTGAAAGACCATCAGCTAACACTGATGTGAAAACTCAAACATAATAATAATAATAATTTTGACTGTACAGCAAAAAAGTATCCGTATTAACCGGAATCTATTTTGACCATGAAACGGATAACATTTTCTAGGACTTTCTGGGACTTTGAGATAAAGGCGGATCACCTTATACCAGCCAGAAAACCAAACATAATATTGATTAAGCAAAAGAGAAGTTAACAACTTGTAGATTTTACTGTGTCAGCAGATCACAGGGTGAAGAAGAAAGAAAAAGAAAAGATAGACAAATACCTAGACATTGTGGAATATGAGGATGAAAGTGATACCGATTTTAGTTGTTGCACTTAGAACGGGCGCCAACAGTTTAGGAACTGGAAATCAGAAGAAGAATCAAGAACATCCAGAAAACAGCATTGTTGAGATCAGTTCGAATACTCAGAAGAGTCCAAGATACCCATGGAGATTTGTTGTTACTCATACTCCTATAAAAGACTATCAACTTACGCTGGTGTAAAAAACAACAAAAAACTCGCAGGAATGAAATCTATAATAATAATGGAGATTTGCTGTCTATCTGTCTGTAACCGAAACTACGCCATGCTTACGTCACAAAACCCATTTTCGTCACCATTCTCGCCCTTTTTTTAGGAATAAGTTAACTAACATTTACAAATAAATAAATACCAAAGATTTTGTGTAAAATTTATGTGTAAAATATTCAAAATAATTATTTAATTAATAATTAATAGATTCATGCAACATTTATTTGAGGGGAACAAAACTAAGTTTCCATTTCAAATTGTTTTACTTTTTACTCCTTTAATAAATCTGATGATTTTGTTTATGATACAAACCCTTTGATATTGAATTTTTAACTCCCAATCCATCAGACAATATCTTTCAAAAATTACCTTTACTCCGCCCGGAGGGTGTTTATTTTTTGCTAGTAATGATAAGAAATGATAATATAACAGACACCCGATAATAAATAATGATGATTATGCTTTCTATGTGTTATTATGTTTTAACTTTTGCAATGTTTGGAAATAGTGAATTTAGCGACTCACAATGATATTGGTTAAATTAAATTGAAATTAAAAATAGATAACTAAGTAGGAATTATTGTATTCTAGTAGTGACCACCCCAAGCGGAGTTTAACAGTTTTGAATTCAGATTTTTTCTTCTCCTAGACTGGTTTCCTAACCAAAGTTAAAGAGCCCAGTCTGCCCTACTATTTATCCCTAGCTGAAGGGAGAATAGTTGGATTCATACTTTTCCAAACGGTATTAGCTCCATATGAACTGTGGCTTCGTCTAGGATTTGAACTCAGATCGACGAGTCCATTTCCAACGACTCTAACCAGTACCCTACCGCGCTCCCACGAGTTAACAAGTGTATTTGGCACATTACCGAAAAGTACAACTTATCCAAGCCAAATTCTTTTTTTTGTATTTCAACCTCCGCGAACATTCACTAACACACTGATTGTTTGGACAGTTATGGTGTGTTTGAAAGTGATTTTTGTGGCATTTACTCATATTTGAAGCGTATTGTAATTTTCACAACTGTTCTTCTTATTTTTTATTTATTTTCCCTTCAACCTCGGATGGCCGTGAAAGTGGAATCCAATGTGTTCGTGACATTCTAGATGAAAGGTCAGTCCGAATTGACCTATTTTGACATTTGTAGAACGGTTCATATCGATTTGTATTGGGTATAGACGAAATGACTGACCAAAGCAAACAGAGATTTAGAAAAACCGCAATAACTAATCTTCGCTGAATAGCTTGTTTGAAATATCCGCTGAGAATGCAACCGTTGTTATAGTAAACGAATCTATTTTGCTAACAATTACTTCATGTTTTGACACCCGCAATTAATGGTTTATCTGCAAACACGTACATGAAAATATGTATGGAGTCGCGTGGTGTAATGGTTACCATTGTAAGAAATGGACACGGTAACCGAGTTCAAATTCTAGATGGCGGGTGTTTGCATTTCACATATCACTAATACTGTTGGTAATAGTAAGAATCCAACTATTCTCCCACCAGCTATAGGTAAATAGTAGGACAGACAGGGCTCTTTAAACTTGATATGGCAATTGGCCTAGGAGAAAGAAAACTCTGAATTAAATCTGTGACAGGATTTAATGAAAATGTAATTCTTCACTACAGATTTCACTTCTTCGTCACTGGAATAATGCTTGCTTTTCAAACCCTTTTTCTTGGGGCTGAAGAGTTGATAGTGTGAGACAAATATTATTCCAGTCACAGGGAAGTGAAATCTGTAGTGGAGAAGTGGCTCAAACAACAGTCAACAGACTTTTACGGGTCAGGGATACATGCTTCATTCGAAGGTGGAACATTGCTATTGAGAGAAACGGTGACTATCTGGAGCCGTAGGGATATGATCCACAGAGGACCAGATTCATGTTGATGTATGATACATGTCCTGTGTTGGTAATTTTACCTGGCCTAAATAAAATGGCATTACTTTTTGACTAGCCCTATCATTTATTTTTTTTTAAGAAAAAAATACATTTCAATTCAAATTAATATTTATTAATTATATTACTCTTCGTGTGTTTTTCGCACAATTTAGATATCACTAAAGTCTGAATAGCAAGAAATCTGATCGGCTTCCCTGTATTGTTGCTTATCTCCGCAGTGCTGTGACCTAGTCGCTCTCCATTCTTCCTCGGGTTTTTAGTTCTCCCAGTCTCTTTTTAATTTTTTCCGTGTTTTTCCGAGTGTTCTATCATGGGTATCTTGGCTAAACTTGCAAATTGGTCGGAAAATTGAAATGGAAAGTTTTTTGGTGGTCCCCCATGACAGTTTAACTACAGTCTTTGAATGAACTTTTTGCGAATTGGTTTACGGTTTAGTTAGGGGTTTGGGGATTAAGGTTGTTTTTAATTACGTATTGCTTAAAAAAAACAACAAAAAAGAACAAAAAAAATAACATACATTTAATAAACCATTGAAATTAATTATTGAATCCAACGGTAGACACATTAGTCACAGTTGTTTGTGTTAATATTGCAATGTATAATCTCATTTAAACTTTGTTTAAAAAAATATTTTTCAAAATGAAATGTATAGTGATTTGTTTTTTTTAGTTTTTTTAAGCAATACGTAATAAAAAAACAACCTTAATTCCCAAACCCCTAAACCGTAACCCAATTCGCAAAAAGTTCATTCATAGACTGTAGTTGAACTGTCATGGGGGACCACCAAAAAATTTCCGTTTTAATTTTCCGACCAATTTGCAAGTTCAGCCGGTATCTCTACCTCTCTTTTTAGCTTTTTGACAAAGTACAGATATTTCTTGAGTAATGATGGACACAAAATACTTTCATCCTATATCGGGAAACCTTCTCCTTGTCTAGCGCTAGTGAATAAGGGATATACTCCCTCGCCGTCTGAAACTGATACCGACATTAGGCCACCCCGACCACTTTACTTTTTACTAATAAATACATCCATGTATATACATCTACACCAATTATATCCAGACCATCGGGCAGATACGTTCACCTTCCGCAAGCATATATATACATACATGCTAGGGTGTGCGAACGTTGTGTAATGTTTAGCAAGCTAGTCTTAAAGATCTAATACTACTGAATAGCGAGTTTGCTCCTCGCTGGATGCTCCATACTTGTGACCTTGTGTCACATCCTACCCGTGGCGAACGGGTTGAATAAATACTTGCTTTCATTCTTTGATCTGGTGAAACTGCAAAGTCTACAGTTTGACAAGCTCTGATTTGTTTATCTCTGAGAATCGCTGGGAAATTTGACCGTTTAGTTCCCCAGGACAGATTGGGATTTGTGTATAGATGATATGACAAGGCTTTTGGTTGGCGTTTATTAATGGGAAAGGGAAACTAACAATTCTCTTTATAAGTCAGAGGAAATGATTTCGTTTAAAATGAAAAACATTAAAACCAAAATATTATATCCACTGTGTTTATTGATTCAACCAAACGTTGCTGCATACTACTAAATTGATGTATTTATCAAAACTTAAAATTCCTTGCTGTGACTTGATTTTTGGGCCAAAGAATAGAACCGTTTGACACTTGTTAACATGATTGTCACTTGCCTAACGAGAGGACTCAGGGTTGGATTTTTGTAGCTCCATCCCTCAAATGTGATACGAAGGCCAATCATCTTATTTCCGGATGAAAGCTAGCTTTGCATTAGCTGATCAATCCAACGTGTTTGGTGGTACAACGGCCTGAGCTGTTAAATCAACCAGAAGAACCACGTGACTTCAAATTGGTGAAATAAAAAATATTTGACACCAGAAAAAATAGACCTTGCCGCCGTATATGAACTCCGATAAAAGAAGCGATGCAGTCCAGTCCATCTTTGTTAAATTAATACATACTAATTAACATAGAGCAAAAACGTCAGAAAAGTTACTCGTCATGCCCTGCTCTCCTACATAGTGTGCAAAACATATTCCTTTCCATTATATATAACAATAAAAAGCGTTTTTATGGTTAATGGTGTGTTGTCTTCGTTCTTAGATTTGCCAACAACTGCGGAAGCTCATTTCCACTAACCTCCCGACCCGTCACAAAAACGCTTTTCAGTGATTTTTACGTAGGCCAAATACACCCTTCGCTTTGACAAAAAAAACCCACATATATCCGTCCCTAATTTGAGCTATCAGGGCTTAAAGAGGACACTTTTCAAAATCCTTTATCACTGATAATTGCCTCATATCTATGAATGTATATATATATATATTTTTAGGTAAGTTGGTACAGAATTTGCCTCGGAACACAACCTTCCGGTTTCGATATCGACCTTCGCCAACTCAGTGAATGAGTAGCAGAGCCTTGATATGTGCTGTATAGTGGGTAAAGCACTTTACTTTAGATGCAGAAAAATCTCCCTGATCTAGCGCTAATGGAAATGTGATAGCCTCTTTCGCTGTCCTGCAGATTGCGACAATAGGAAGTTCCACCTACTATAATTTTACGTACTTTAAAAATTGTAATTTACCGATACTACTAAAACTAGAGGGATATCATTTTCATACAACTACAATATTATCTCTATTTTAAAATATAATTTTTAATGAATAATATATTTTTCTCTGTGGTATATGGCTATGTATGTGGGCATATGTTAAAAAAAAACGGGCTGGTTCATACTCTCTAATTAAATCAAGCTTTCTGCCTATGAGACATTGTCACATTTTACTAACGACACTACGTTGTCACGACAGTTAACTACTACTACTAATCACTATTATTCGAGAGAGATGAACATTTTCACACTACAGTATATTTAATATTGTCAACTGCTCATGTGTACAGAAAACTTAACACTCGGTTCAGTGGTGTCAGGAACGTATCCTAATATAAATATAGTTTCATGAATCGAATGACTGAGATTGGAAAACATATCAAATATACAATTGCATGCTTACGTTGATAAATACGAATGTACGGCAATGATAATATACTTGCTAATTATCAGCATCTTTTTTTAAATCTATATATTAATATGCTTGTATATCCTTGTGTCACATCATGTCATCGCCAAAGATAATTGATGAACTATTACATTAAAAACAACAACACAAACTTGAAAGAAAGAAAGAAAGAAAGAAAGAGGGACAGATAGAGAAGAGAGGATTGAAAGAAGGAGAACAAAAGGGTGAAATAAAACACCGAGAGAATGCCAACCTCGTCAACTACGTCACGAACGTTTACGCAACGAGATTCAGAAATTGTTAAATACAAATAGAAATCTACAGCGATTCATCTCAGATGTTATTTACAGGAAATAATACATATATCGAATAGCAAAAGAAACTGTATCAGTCAGAGTCAGTATAATACATGTTGGAATGTGCTCAAGATGTACTTGTGGATCGGTTTAGGGAACTGGATCAACGAAAGAAGTTTACTACTTCACTGAAATGATCTTCAGGACGAATTAAAAAAATGGGATGTATTTTTTCTTTGGATAGTGATAGATAATGAGGAGACTCCGGCAAAGATAGAACGAAGTGCAGAGGTATAAGATGATTGATAATTTTATCATTAACAACCCTGGAATTTCCATAGGTCCAATTAGATTCTATAAATATGTGATACAGAATCAGGATCTATGACGTTCTCGATTGGGATTAAAGATAGTTTGAGTAAGAGATGCTATATATTTAAATATGCATGCATACATTCCAACATAAACTCAGACATATGCACGTATACATCTGTGTGTGTGTGCGCGCGATTTATTTGTTGGTAGTTTAGCTGTGAGTTTTTGTGAACATATTTGCATATCAAATATACAATTTCATGCTACGTTAATAAATACGATTGTACGGCAATAATAATATACTTGCTAATAATCAGCATCGTTTTTTTTAATCTATCTTGTATATCCTTGTGTCAAATGATATTTTCAGTTTTTGTGAACATATTTGCAGATTTCACTGTAGGATATTTCAGGTTTTGCTTATAAAACAAAACTGGAAATACAAAAAATACAAATAAATGAATTAAAAAAAAAAAGCATTTTAATAACTATTTTAACGTAATAGGCTGCTTAGAGAAAATATAAATTGAAGAAAAAAACAAACAAAAAAAAAATACGGGAATTTAATTTCTCGGGAAAGAAAAAGAGGAAAAAAAATGCTTTTAGCAGAAACAGTCGTGACAGACCGTTTGATAATTGACCCCTAAGTGAGGCGGGTCAGAGTACTCGTTCTAGGTCAGCCAGTCACGGATAAATGACTACTAGTAATTAGGCCAAAATAACTAGATAAATCCTGGAAGCTTCGAATTTTTTGCGTAAGTGTAGAGGCACCGGGACCAAAAGGGATATGCTCCCCCCCCACCCGCCGACACCAAAGATGGAGGCAAAAAACGTGACTCGGGATTTGAGTTAGTCAGAATGTCGTTGGAGAGCTAGTCCCACGAAGAACTGGGGATCTTAGAATAAAGTGCCTTTTTAATTGGAAATATTAACAAGTCTTTCTCTCTCTGCTCGAACAAACCATGGAAGCGAGCTAGTAATAAAGCATTATGCATGAGTTGAAAATTACTACTTTGTTTGCATGTTGTTTTCTATGTCCGCCTTTAGCCCTCTGACGTATGCATTGAGAAATCACGTGGCATACATGTTCCTGCTAGTCGTCCACGCTACACTCTTACAAATATACATGTGGTATATAGAAAGCAAAACAAATAATGTCTTTCAGCTAATAACGGAACTTTTCCTGAAATGAATATTCATCCGGCGAGGAACGGAATCGCTAGCGTTGACATAACACAATATTAGAGCAGTGTAAAAATGGTACCGGGATGCGAACAGATAAATATAAAAAAGCCGGCGGAGTTGCATCATGAGAGTATGATGCAACACAAAAAGTATACCAGCTTACTCATCATGCTCGATGAAATAGAATAGCACACCTATCATGACCCAGGTGTTTGGTTCTTCCACCAAAGCCATCACACAATAGTAAATATGGAAACATACGAATATAAATAATTCACTTGTTTTGAAAATCGCATCATGTCTTCGCTACGTTAGCATATTTTATATACATGCTATATCAATAATGATGAGCAACATTTATCTATAAATATAGAAAGAACACACACACACACACACACACACACACACACACATATATATATATATATATATATATATATATATATATATATATATTATAGCTTTATAGTGTGTAATTACACAATACAAAGTTTCACCTGAAGAACAAATAACACAAAGAAAGGACTAAATCATATGCACTTCGTGAAACTAATCAGATGTTACTATTAAAATGGCCAAAATAAAAATAAATACTGCAAGAGTTGCCTAAGTTAAATATACTAAAGTGAATGTAATAGCGTGACTGGAGTTCGAGCAAACTTATTATGATTCGCATCGACAATGTTAGCCACTACATCAAGAGAACTCCACCTAAAATGGTTTGTGTTTTTGTGATCTCTACCCCCCCCCGAACGTCGGTGATTATCTTACTTTTCTTAAAACCAATCTTTCCTCAAAAAGCGTATTTATAATTGATGCAATATTCTGTTGCGGATTGTTCCTTCTACAATTGAAGCAATTTTATTTGATGTGTTTTAAAGAAAAAATATATTTTGCACTATAGATTCGTCTTAATTATTGGAGGATGTTGGTTGATCGGTTGGTTAAATTTTTCGGCATGTCAACCCTTGAACATTTTATGCCAAAGAGTTTTTGTTTTTATATTCTTGTTGGGTAATCAATATTTTTCAGACTCAATTTTTAAACACATTTTTAAAACGAATTTTTACCTATTTGACGCATAGACACTACTAATCCAGGTTGGGTAAGGAAATAAAAACAAATAACTTGCACGAACACTGCACATATGAATGGTTGATACCTAAATATGTAAGAACAAAATAACATAATATTTATGTCCCAAACAGGTAAATTGTACAAAATACTCCAAAGAGCATACAAACATGAAAAAGTGCGAGATTTGAATTTTGTTCTTTCACACACACATACACACTCATACTCATACACACACATATATGTATGTGTGTATTTACATATATTTGTATGCGTGTGTGTTCAAGTGTGAAATAACACACACTCTCACACACACACACGCATATATATATATATATATATATATATATATATATATATATTATACAAATTATATTACAAAATCCTAAGCGTTCAATTGGACGTCTTCTCCTACGCTTTAAAGACAATTTGAAAGACAATTTTAAACGTCTCAATATTCACCTGAGTGATTGGCAAAATCTAGCATCAAATCGGAAAAAATGGCGTAAGACATGTTTCGCTTGACTAAAGAGCTTTGAAGAAAATAGGCTGAAGCATCGAGATCAGCTCCGTCTAACTTTAGAACAAAAACATTTAACTGCTGCCATTTCATTGGTCAGTGTGGCTTCATAGCTCGCAGCAAAGCTGGGCTGCTATCACACTCAAGGAAACACAACATGTCTTCTTGATAGCATGCACAACATGGGAGGAAAAAAATCACTCACTGCTGACCCTAATTTATCGTTCACGATAGGAGAGTCCACCACACACACACACACACACACACACACACACACATATATATAATATATATATATATATATATATAAATTTGTCGGGGTGGCCTAAAGTCGGTATCAGCCAGTTAGTGAGGGAGTATATCCCCTTTTCATTAGCAGTAGACCAAAGAGATTATTTTAGCGTCTGAGGTGAGGCGCCACACTTACCATCAGCTCCTTATTTTATCGCACAGATACCTGTGCTACTCATACGCTGGCGAGGGCCGGTATCGAACTAGAACCTTGTGGTTTCTAGCCGAACGATCAAATGACTGAGCTAAATCAGCCCTTATATATATGTATGTATGGTGTGTTTGTGTGTGAGCGAATGCAATTGTGAAATAAAAAAAAAAAAAAAAAAAAAAAAGATTTGAATATTTCTTTTAAATGATGATTTTTTTTTGCTCGGATTTAATGATTTTTTCAATCTTCCACTTTTTACATCTTGCACTTAAAAAGAATCCGAGATTTCCATGCCATATCCGCAACTGTAAACCGGATTATGCTTAAACGTCAGAATGTTTTGTCTTGCGCTGATCTGCAGAAGACCTTCATGCAATATGCAGCAGTGAGTTGAAATGTCATTTGTACTTCACCTTTCTTTTCCCCTTTTTCTTTTGATTTCTGCTTTCACCTTGGGGTGGCTTCAGCACGAGTTTTACACGTTCGACCGAACATACCTTCCTGTTGAAACAGAGCATGGGCAATGCAGGTCGAAAAACAGCATCTGTTTCCACCGAAAGCGAATATTGCTAACCTTTTGTGTCAGGAAATGAAACAGGTGAAGTTGCAAACAAATAATGAAACAAACTGAGATAGATAGATAGATAGATAGATATGAACAAGCAATGACAAATAGTTAGATATGGAAAGGCCGGGAGGGATAGGTATGAATATATGAATAATCTGAGATAGATATAAATATTTGAACATAATGGGATAGATATGAATATATGAACAAACTGAGCGATATATGAATATATGAACAAATTGAGATAGATAAGAACAAGCTGAGAAAAAATAGTTAGCTATGGAAAGGATGGGATAAATAGATATGAATATATAAATAATCTGAGATAGATAGAAGTATTTGAACATACTGGGATAGATATGAATATATGAACACACTGCGATAGATAGATATGAATAAGCTGGGACAAATAGATCGATATGGAAAGTATGGTACAGATGGATATGAATATAGGAAAAAACTGAGCTAAATATGTATATATGAACAAATTGGGATAGATAAGTATGTTTTGACTATTCGGACTATTATCCTAATCTTTATTGTTATATGTACAAATTTTCGGCCGCTTTGCCCTCCGGTCTTCTTTAGGTATTTCTTGTCAGACTCAGGAGCCTTCTCGAACTCTGGAACCTTCTTGTCGTAATAATAGTAATTATCAATCCTCATCTCAAAAATACTGGGATAGATATTGAGCACATATATAATATGTTTTTAGAAAGATTTGTTTATTCCACAATGTATGTAGTGTAATTCTTAACTTTGTAGGAAACGGACCTGGTAAACCGAGTTCAAACCTAGAAAAAGCTTTTTGCATTTCACATATAGGTAATACCTTTGGAAAGGCTAGGCATCAAACTCTTCTACCTCCTGCTATAGGTAAAATAGTAAGATAAACATGGCCTTTAATCTTGGTATAGCAACCAGTATGTTCCGTTTTGTTTTTTCTTGTTTTGATTCTAGTGATATGAGATTTCCATTTTTGCCAAGTAATTTTAAAATTGCCATTTCTATCTATCTCTCTTTTCATTCATTCGTTCTTTCTTTCTTTCTTTCTTTCTTTCTTTCTTTCTTTTCAATACTTTTTATACATTTCTGTTAACATTATTTAATAAAGAAAAACAAAAAAAAACATAATTCTTGGCAAGACTAGAAATGAAATCTAATATTATAAGAACATGTCTTACAGGAACATGGTCTTAATCAATTCGGCCATAGAGACTAAGGGCTAGGAAAAACGAAAAATAACAATGATATGACTACTACTTCTATCATCTGATTATTTGCGCTATATATATATATATATATTATATATATATATATATATACCAAGCGTGTTGGTAGATCCTTGCGGAGAGAAAAACCCAGTAGAGAGTTTGATTGTAAAATATATTACCAAACATCAACCAGAAGAAAAAATTTTTGAAAAAAGAAAAGACCAAGATATTCGTACCAACAAAAAATAATCTATTATAGTATTTGGCCAAAAGAAAAAACAAATTTAATATATGTATATAAGATATATATATATTCATATAACCGCTAGGAGAAGCTAATCTGTAAAAAGTGCTCGATACCTAAGTAGAGCCAAGTATAAAGATAATCTACTGAGTTAGACGAACCTACTATTAGTTTATGCGAAACTAATAGTAGGTTCGTCTGACTCAGTAAATTATCTTTATTATATATATATATATATATATATATATATATATATATATAAAGTAGTAGTAGTAGTAGTATTAATAGTAGTAGTAGACAGAGTGACTGATTGTCGGTATCGGACGGTCAGCGTTATTCATCATCGTTGTTGGTTCATCAATGCGTAATTGGGAACACTTTTAAGATATTTAAAAAAAAAACAACTTTGTTTCATATATTCGTTTCTGCACACATATAACACTGTAGAGACAGAAAGCAAAATATAGCTTAAACTTTGATCACGTGACCTCAAAAGTGCCAACTATAAACACGCATGCGCAGGAAGCAGTATGACAATCATTATCATCATGTCGCGCTAGTAGCACGGATATCCATGACAATCTCTCGCCAAGCTTCCCTATCATTCATTGCCCCTGGGAGGTGTTCTGCGCAACAACCAGAATCCTCACATAGTTGATCAATATAGGTCTTTGCTGGGCGGCCCACATTAGCATGCCCATATGTTGGCTTCCACAGAAGAACGTCGCTTATGAGCTCGTCCTTCTCCAGCAGTGTGCTGCATGCCTAGTCTGTTTCACTCGGATGGTTTGTGAGATGGGGCAGGTGGCCATACAGCTGCTTCGTTGTGGGGTGCTGTTTCCACGACTTGTTCAAGACTGCACGCAGCATTCTTGTGTAGCTCTCATCTAGCTTATTCTCAAGGCGCTTCGTTAGGGTACAAGTGGTGTTGCCATACAACAGTACTGATATAACCAAAACCTAGAAGAATTGTCGCTTTAGCTTGTCAGTGAGATCGGATTTCCATATGACTGATAATTTGTTTGTGGCCAACCATGCCTTTCGTATTTGTGTATTAACATCGTCTTCTGTGGAGGAGATATTACTACCTTGATATGTGAATTGTTCTACTGGATTACGATGCTTACCATCAAGTGTGGAGATGTGTCTTTTCTTTTTGAAACTCATGAACTCAGTTTTATCAGAGTTCACATAGAAGCCAATAATCTTTACTGCCTCCTCCAAACTATCTAGTGTGACAATAATAAAGATATATTATGGAGAATGTGCTGTTAATTTTTTTACTCGCCCGTATGTTACTATATAGTGGTATATATATTCATATATATTTGAATAAAAGGAGAAAAATATATCAAGAAGCATAATTTCAAAATTTACATGGATGTTTTATTGGTATTACGTCTATAAAAATTAAACGGATTCGTCGATTTCTAGATTTCAGTCATTTTTTTAAACCTGTGTAAGATTTAAAAAAACCTTTCGTATGAAGAAAGACTTAGGAACATTGACTTACCAAGTTTGGTTTATCGACGTACAAGAGGGATATGATTGAAGTCTACAAATATACACCTGGATTTTATTCAACGAACATAGATCTACTAAACATTGCTCAAAATATCAATACCAGGGGTAATAAATTTAAAAGATTTTGTAAAGCAAATGCAAGACAAAATTATTTTAGTAACAGAGTGGTGAATAGATGGAATAAACTACCATCATCAATAGTGAACGCCCTATCTCTAAACTCCTTTAAGGCAATGTTAGATAATCTGTGGAAAGATCATAAATATTCTGTGGAATTAAGATGAATATTTATAAGGAACAGCTGACAGGTCTCAGACCTAATATACTAGCTGAAAAGATATTATTATTATTATTATTATTATTATTATTATTATTATTATTATTATTTTCACTCCTTTTCAATTTTTCACATCAGCGTTAGCTGATGGTATTTCACTGGTGTCTAAGTGACAACAAGTCTCCTCAGGTCTCCAGGACTCTTCTGAGTATTCTAGCCGATTGCAGCAGTGCAGTAGTCTGGATGGTCTCAATTCTTACTTTTCTTAAAATAAATCTCTAATATGTTTATCCATAAAACTTGTTTGTAGGCTTGTTTGATTTCACGCCATGTCAACCGTTGTTGGGTTATTTTATGATGAAGACATTTAGTTTTATTCATTCTTGATGATGCTTGCCATAAAGACAATATGGTTGGGCAGTTATATGGGGGCTTGGCGTGATCAGCCGATCGATTGGTGGAGGTTTTTCTGACCACCCCTCCAGGAAAAGTAAGGGTCAAAGTAAAGTGTTGCATGTCATGGACTGTTCAGATACCAGGGTTGAATACATGGGGTCACCACCCGTGACTAGCAGGAGGTTCCGTTGTGTGGATTTTACCCCTATGCAGAGATACAGTCGGTGAATTTTTCTGCCCAAGTCAATTAGGTGGCCTTGTTCGTAAGATTTAAACCAGTACCGATCCTTTTGAATCTGGAAAGTCATTAATAAAGAAGGTTTTTCAAAAACGTTTTTGATAATCTTATATTCATACTATCAGAGCTACACAGCGTTGTCCGGAATTCAAAAAATTAAAAATAAATCTCTCATCTATATTTATAAATAGATTTGAATAGGTTTTTATTAAATAAAAAAAGGTGTCTGAAACAAATTAGCAATGATGTTTGATACATATGTAGTGAAGCTATTAACAACATGAATTGTTTTCATAGAAAACAAAATAATGAAAGCATCAAGAGTAAAATCTTCAGGGCACCAAAGGTTGGGGAATTCTTACTATTTAGTAAAAAAAACAAACAATCTTATTTGTAAAGACAATGAAATCACTGGACAAAATAGTTCAACAATTAAATTATTAGCACAAGTTAACACTAGTTAAGTATTATTAATATTAACAAGAGAGTTAATAATAATAAGGCCATAGTTAGCAGTAGTTATTAATTATACAAGTGTTTATAATACCTTAATAGAAAAAATATTAACTAATCTTATTCTAGGGAGAGAGAGAGAGAGAGAGAGAGAGAAATAAATAATCAGAAGGTAATGAATTAATTATATATATTAATGATATATTATATATTATATTATATATATATATAATAATTATTAAAACCTATTTTTATGTATATTTGTTTTATTATCTGTTATTCTTGTTTTAAGATTTTATACATCTTTATTAATTTTCTTGTTTGTATTTTTATTATTATTATTATTTTTTTAGCGTGTTGCTTCTGTTGCATAGCTTCTTATTATTCTTATCCTGTTACTTCTTATCTGCTATCTCTGCTATTACTGCTAAGCCTCCCCACTTGTTAGGTTGAGTTCGTGGGTCCTTTCTTCATGAGTGTCATCTCGAGTTGACGAATCACTCCATGTCCATATCTTGATCTAATTGAGGAAAACAAAGAATTGAATTCTTGTTTTTGATGTTTTAATTTTTTTTATTTTTCAAGACCCATTCTAATGCACGCGGAAAAAGAACTCAGAGGATTTCCGTCTTAGCGTCCATCTCCGAAGATCGCCTTGATTCAGCTCCACAGCTTTTCCAGAAATTTGAGTCACGTGATATCCTAAAGCAATCATAATGGCACGCTCCATGTCAATCAATGGCCAGCTTCTGCTGTCAAACCTATAGTTATTTTCCATGACTCTTCTCCAGAATTAAACATCATCTTTTGAATTTAAATATTCTACATTACATTGCAAAATGAATAGGCTACACGATTCATTATGTGACAATTCAAATATTTGGATACTAAGTGAATTATTTAAATGTTTTCTTGAATTAGAAATATAATGAGGATCTCTATCTTAGTAAATAGAATGGTTACATTTAAGCGCACATGTGATTAGAACTTTTACACCTGTGTGCTGAGGAAGTAGAGTACACCGACTGCACCTCTGCAAAGGGATAAAATACTCCCAGTGTGGCCACCTCTTCGTACCCCCTGATGCTTATGGACAGAATCCTTTTGGCTGAACAGTTCTTGACATGAAACACGACCGGAGAAGCCTCCTCCGATCAATCGGCGGATCACGCTAAGCCCTATATGCTTGTCCAGACCTATTTGTCTTATGGAAAACCCATACATGTGCTAGAAGACGATGGCTGAGGGACAGGGTCCTGAGTATGACGTTAAACTACATCTAGTAGTGAAGTTTCAATTCTTGAGTTCTGGGGAGCGTGTAATATTCCTTCATCGCTATTATTTCAGATTCACCTTAACCCGGAATGGTAGTACCTTTTAGGGTCCCAGTTATAGGTTAAATAAATAACAAGTTTTAAAAGTTTGTTGAAAAAATTGAGTTTGAAAAAAAAAAAACATTGAATACCTATCAAAAATGAATAAAATAAAACGTCTTCGTATAAAATAACCCAATGGTTGAAATGCCGTAAAATCCAACCAACCAACCAACCAACCAACCAATTTTCCTATCATTAAATCGTAAATTATGTTATTAGATAATCTTAAGATATTCGGTATCAACACATGTCCATAACCTACACTCTGCTATAGACAATGAAAATCTCTGTTTCTTTCAATTTACAGACGCACATTCAAAAGACGTCGCGTGTTTTCAAGGAACTTTGCTCCCGGGAAGCCCGCCATTTTCGCGCATGCTTATATTACAACGTCGAATCCAAAGCGTTAGATACATTTCAATTGACGATATTAACAGCTCGAAGTAATGGTCATGATCCAAAGCCATTGAAGGCTGACATTTTCGTTTCTTGGAAAGATTTACGTATCAACGCCTATTCGGAATGTATACTTATATGTGGATTAAGCCAAAACCGCGTTTGAAACGTACGGCGGTTACGAAGAGGAAAAGTATGCCAACGACTGTTCAAGACATATGTACAAAGAGAGGGATTGAACAGCCGAAAGTCAACGAAAAGAGTAAGTCGCCCCTGCAGACGAATAGAAGAAAAGGACTATATACCTCTGTATGTGATCTTAGCTTTAGATGCCTGTAGAAAGGCATTTATAAAGAAATAGATACGTTTATATAATCACCCCCCTCTGTCTCTCTATCTATCTATCTATCTCTCTCACTCTCGATATATATATATATATATATATATATATATATATATATATATATATGAGGTGAGATAAATGGAAAAGTGAACAAAAATAATGACTCAAACAAGTTCAAGTAGGTGAGAAGTATTTCGTCCTTCTGACGCGAAGAACATCCCAGAGAGACTGGGGATGTTCTTCGGTCAGGAGGACGAAATATTTCTCTCCTACTTGGACTTGTTTGAGTCATTATTTTTGTTCACTTTTCACCTCATACTGTCGGATTTTACTCCAACTCTCCTATCTTCATATATATATATATATATATATATATATATATATATATCTTCTCCGTTGTCAAGTGTATTTTGGCAGCATTTTTTCTTTTATACAAGTTTCGTTGAACTGTACAGACAATTCCTGTCGGACAAGTTTTTGGTTACCTCCCACTTCTAATTCCTTGCTACTACTCGTTCTCGTTTAAAACGAGACACGAAACTATACCATCGTTTCCTACCTGATGATGGCAAACTGTATTGTCGAAAGTGCTCGTTTTGAAACCTTTGGTGGACTGTTATACCAGTTACACCCCGACACCAGAAAGATGGAAAATGGGAACGGATCAACCAAAAACTTGTCCGACAGGAATTGTCTGTACAGTTCACCAAAACTTATATATATATATATATATATATATATATATATATATATATATATATAATATCTGTGTGTATATATGTGTGTATGTGTGCGTATGTGTGTCTATGTGAGTGTGTGTATGTGATTGTGTGTTTTAAATGGATGATGAAGATGATGATGATCAAAGTTTAGAGAGAGTTGAGAATAATTAACAAATAAATAACTCAAAATAAATATTCCTATTTATTAAGATAAATAGGAATATTTATTTTGAGTTATTTATTGTTAATTATTCTCAACTCTCTCTAAACTTTGATTATCATTCACTTTGTTTATCTTCTTTTTATATTGATTATGAGTCTTTATTTCAGGATGTGTCATGTATCCATTTTTTTATCCCGATAAAAATATCTATTGAGTTTAACCAAGTTTTGAACTCAAGACATTATAGGCGAAACATGTAATCCTTTTTTTGTTTGTCAGAAAGAGCGAGCCCCGTAATGATGTCTTCGCTGGGTGACAACATACTGCCGCTATCAACATAGACAGGGACAATTGCAATTCAAACCAAAATATATTAGTGGAGGATACAGGGTTTGATATTTGGAGGCTGCAGGGAATAGTGTTTGCGTACACATTGCTAAATGGTGTCAACAGACATCCTTTTTTTTTCATTTTACGGATGCTTTTGTAAATAGACTTTTGGCGAAGCTAATATACTATCATTTGTTTGATTTTTCTTTATTTTTAGTGTAGAACGTGGACGAGTTCGTATGTTGATTAATGCTATATTTGTTGGGTAAATATGACAATTTGAACAATGTTTATATTGACTCGATCTACGTTCTATTCAACATAAACTAGATGAACTAAATGTAAGGAAAATATATCCATGTCTACCATGTTTAATCAATTTAATGAAACTTGTATCAAAAAATGATTGATGCCTAAAAAACAATCGCGCATACACACACACACACACACACACACACACACACACACACACACACACACACACACATATATATATATATATATATATATATATATATATATATATATCAAGAGGGTGTATCTTGAGCACCGAAACCGTGGTAAAGAGAAATATATATATATATGGATATATGTAGTACGTATATTTTGATCGAGTGAATTTAAAGGGACTTCATTGGAATATAGGCTGGGTCTACATTAAAATCAATGGTAACATGCCTTTTAATTGTATTGTATTTCATAATAAATAAATATAGTTCTTACACCTGTAATTGAGCACTTTATTTTTCTTTCTACAATAAATAGGCATATGCATGCACACTGACACACACACACTGACACAGATACACACAAAGACACACACATATATATTAATATGTATTAAAAATAAATTACATGTGCAATATTATTTGGCTTTTTTACTGATGCTCATTATGTTACTACTTTTCAACATAGACAAAAAATTGATCTTAAATGATCTATTTAATTAATTTTAATTCGTTTTTAAAATAAAAATAAGTGAACAAATTGGCAGTGCCTATTTTATACTATTATTTTCGGACAATTTCGCTCAAATGTATAGCAAACATGCCCGCTTTTTTATGGATTTACGGACTAAAAGAAACATATCATTTAGGCTTTTAAGACTTATAACAGAGTCTTCTTAGAAATCAATAATAACAAATAATAAATACTCTCATTACAGAATAATTGATAACTTTTAAATGAAATGTCTTTTTCTTTTTGGTCTAAAGATGTAGGAAAAAGGACGATCTAAAAAATTATTGTGTATTTGTTTACAAAAAAGAGAGAAAATGTCACGTGACCTATCTTTGTATGAGAGGTCGTTGTTGATGAAAATCAATTCTTAAAAATCTGGGAATTATCTAATTCTGATGAAATTTTCTGTGTTCACTTATCAAACAACGAATTCTTTTTTTTTTAATTACTGAATCGTTTCAATCAGACTGATTCAATGGACATAAATCGAAATGCTTTAAAATAAATACTACAATTTATACCATAGCACAAACAATTTGTATGTCTAATTAATATATATAATTCATTTAAGATATGAATCGCTTAATTTTAAGTTCCAAATTTCAAATTCTGAAAACAAACCTTTATCTAATAAAAAGTCTACATTAGTATTGTAATCTAATAATCTTTGGAGAAAACTCAGTTGAAAAGGTAGGCCCCCACCCTTTTCGACAGAACAAATATCGATGTATAATTTTTTCACTAATATTCTAGAAGATAATTATATAAAAAACAGAATAAGAAAAATAAAACATTTTTTTACATTTAATTTTTCGATTTTCGTATTTATTTTTTACCAGAATCGCCCTCTTATTTTTTTTTTCTATTCACACCATTGGTCTCATGTCTTTTTATTTATACTATAATTAGTTTCACCTTTATATAACCAACCGATACTTTGCGCCCCAAAAATAAGTGTGTGTGTGGTGGGGGGGGGCAAAACTAAGTGACATGAAAAAAATCAGAGAGTTTTGAATTAAAACAACTGATGCATTATAAAATGCATTCATTGATAAATTATCTCTGACAATTTCATTAAAGTCGGATAATTCCCTCAATTTTCACAATATTATGTCATCTTTGGTATTACCTACTTAATCCCAATTATCTACCGAGAGCTCAATGGGTGACCGAACGCATCACGTTTTGTCTAGTACACACACACACACACACACACACACACACACACACACACATATATATATATATTATATATATATATATATATATATATATATTAATAATGATATTTCACCATTCCTTAGTTTCTTGGGCATTGTTCTGTTTCTAAGATTAGCAACGTAAGATAATTGAGATTTTTTGAATACAGATACGTGACCATTCCTTAGATTCTTGGATATTGCTCTGTTTCTCGGTTCAGCAATCAGATGATAAGCTGTTGTCAAACCTTAGATCTATAATGTAAATAAGTAAAGACTAAGTATTCTAATGGATGGATTTATTATTAGTTTGTCAGCGCTAAAACGTTTAATTTCATATATCAATATACATATATGTGGGGGTGTATACATATATGTGGAATGATATATAGATTATTTTAGTTTTTCTCGGAATAATAGATACATGAAAACAAAATGATTGACCTGATAGAATATTCCATGTGAAGTGTAGCTGTTTCATTTGGAAAATCAGTTTCCAAAGACGCATCTTTGTTGCAAGTAAGTAATCTATACACTTTTGGTTAAATATGAAACTATCTCATTAAACAAGAAAATCAATATAAACCATTGGTAATATTTAATAACTGATATATCTAGGTTTTGTTCTATAAAGACATTCGCCTTCATGTCGCCACGTATTTTAAAACATTATGCCTTTGAAGCGATATAAAAACGATTATCAAATAAAAAATATATTGTTTCTTCACCGAACACATTGATTATAGCCAGACAGCATAGTGAAAATATATAAAACAGGAGCAATAAATGCACTCATTGAATCCAGAAATGCAATTTCTTTTTTGGGTTTAAATGATATTAAATCAGCCATAGTCATTCATATTATAAATTAAGCAAACTTGGTTTATATAACCACACACACATACACGAACAAACAAACACACCACACACACACACACACACACCACACACACACACATATATATATATATATATATATATATATATATATATATGTATATATTAAACAGTATGGCAATAAGCAATACGCTCCAGCTTAAACACATAGAATATATAATTTATATTTCATAGGATAGTATGCAAAGAAAATTGAATATATATATATATATATATATATATATATATATATTATATATATACATTTTTTCAGACAAAAAAAAATTTAAGGAGTTTTAGAAATTTAGATAAATTTCTAAAATACTTTTAACTTTTGGCCGAAATAAATTTATTACAGAATGTCGGTGTTTTGAGTTTTTCCTTCTTTTTAAAGGTAAATATTGCTCTGTATTTAATCTTAAAAAGATTATTATACATTGAGCTCTCTTTAGGGATTTATAAAAAAATCTCTGTATTTGCACCTACTAAAATATGCAATGTGATTTTGAAAATCCCATGTAGAATCATCCCTTACTACCAGTTTTAGGATACCTTACACACACACACACACACACACACACAACATATATATATATATATATATATATATATATATATATATATATATATATATATATTAGGTATGGTGATTTGTACTTTTTTTAATATCAAATTACATGAGGCACCAGAAGTTGTGTATTTGGCTAGTAAATACTTAGATTTAAACTAAGATCTTGCATTTTTAACAATTTTTTAGGAAATGCCATCAAATATCGTAGACAAAAATGCACTGAAAAATCTCCGGTTTTGCAAGATTTAGCAAATAAAAGAAGTCCACTTTAACAGCATGTATTGGCATTAGTATTACCTACACCGATAGCCTTGGCTGTGATCACACTGTTAAATTCATCCAAAACATCAGCAGCTTGCTCTGCAATTACAGCACCATTTGCACAGTATTAGGGAGAACCTTATGAGTAAGATATTCATGTGCTTATCGACTCAGGTACATGCTATTTGCTAATTTGAAATTAAAACAGATAACAATTCCATAATTAGAAACTGTATATTTTCAATATGATCCAAAGTATTAGGAAAAAACCTAAAATCTAACAGATTACATTGAAAAACATATAGTATAATTCTTTTGCGTTACTGCCATAAAATCTGTTTATATTCAATGGTAAAATCTGATAAACTGGAATTGAAGGAAGAACATATAAAAAGAATGTTGGCCATTAGGTAAGTAAATATTTGTTAGTATAAAACTGACTAAATTAGTTATGCCGATAAAGTTTTTATCTAATTTCACCATGAATATTAAAGGAGTACAGATTCCATTTTTTTAGATAACTCAAAAAATTAATGTTTATATTGTTAGAGGAGTGGGGAGCCAGTCAAGAAAAGATTGAAAAAAATAGCAATAATTAATTTTGAAGCTATGCATTGGATACCTGTCAGAAATGAAGGTTGTGAAACGTGAGATAGTTTAAATCAGTTGCAACTAGTTACTAGCCGACAGCGGATGCCGTCGTGGGCTCTCGGGGGTCGCCTATCGATCCGCGCGTTTGTGTGGGCTGGGGTTGTCAATGAAAGCCTAAAAGAAAAACAACAGAGTCTTTCTTAATTTATTAAAACAAGCGATGACCAGCCCAACAAGAAGTGGAATCAACCCGGAGAAACAACCCGAGAATCATCACCAAGAAAATGGTCGAAAATGTAGACGAATTAGCAGCAGGAGCTAGTAGAAGAGTTAATAAGTAAGAACCCCATCTCATAATCACCTCTCTCTCTCTCTCTCTCTCTCTCTCTCTCTCTCTCTCTCTCTCTCTCTCTCTCACACCGATTATATACCAGAGTAGAGGGGTATATAACAGTAACAAATAAACATTGGAATTTACATCTTAAATCTATGCCAAACAATATCCTTAAAAGTCCAATGAATAAACAGTATACATCTGTTATATTGATAAACCCAATAAAATTTGAATGAACACTATACATCAGTGATACATAAAAAAATGTAAAAAGTCGTCGGGGCGGCCTAAAGTCGGTATCAGCCAGTCAGCGAGTGAGTCTATCCCCTTTTCCATAACGCTAGACCAAGGAGATTGTTTTAGCATCTGAGGTGGAGCGCCACACCTACCATCAGCTCCTTACTTTACCGCACAGATCCCTGTGCTACCATACGCTGAGTTGGCGAGGACCGGTATCGAACTAGGAACCTTGTGGTTTCTAGCCGAACACTCTACTGACTGAGCTAAAGCGGCCCATAATTATATTTAATTAAACCTTCCTTAAAGTTAATTTGCTGATTATAATGCTCTCTAGTTGGACACATAGCGCAATGTATAAGGTTTTATTTAATACAGTTCTGTGTGATAATCAACTATAGGTTGCCGGTTTTATCCTGACTACGATCGAAAATAACATAGAATACTTAACATAGCTAAACACTTGTACCCAGTCATGATTAACGGAAAGAGAAAAATTTACCCCTTTGGATTGAATAAATGGTTCAGTTCAAAGTTCCATGA
>CM042146.1:88726078-88728578 GCA_023376005.1 Doryteuthis pealeii | reverse complement strand
ATTCTCCATTGTCCATGTGGTATATGTTTCGTGCGTGTGTGCATATACAGTTGCGTGTACACGTTGATTGTGGGTTTATTGTATTATGAACTCTGCGCTGAGTTCGGTCATGTTATTGATCCCTGGGTGTAATCTATATTTAATCTATATATATATATATATGTAATATATATATATATACCACACAACTTATAGATAGATTATGTTTACATATACATGAGATAACTCTTTCTCCATTAGCACGAGAAAAAAAAAAGAAAAATGTAAATAGACATTCGTTAAATATTAAATAACCATCCATCTGAATGCCGTGCATGCAATATTATGTTAAAATATAACTTCTAAATAATTAAACACGAACAAAAACTTAATGTCTCGTCTTCATATTCGTTTAACCTTCAATATAAAAAGGACGTTAATATATATGAAGGAGATTTTTGCATTTTGTACACTTTACCAAGCAAAGTTTGCTGACTTGTTTCATCTTAGCTAGTTTTAAAGTCGCTTATGTTTTAGTCGAACTGAAATTAGATATTCAATATAGTATATATATATATATATATATATATATATACCCCTCCGCACGAGTAAGATGAGACACAAGGTCAATTTCTGAATCGGAGTTTAACAGGTTTGAATTCAGAGTTTTCCTTCTAGACTGGTTACCTATCCATGGTTAAAGATCCCAGTTGCCCTACTGTTTTCCCATAGCTGGAGGGAGAATACATGGATGCATACCTTTCCCAAGGGTATTGGCGCTATGTGAAATGCAAACAGCCTTATCCAGGTTTTGAACTCGGGTCGACGACTCTCACCATTACTCCACGCATCTCCATATTTAATATAGTAACACTAAGTAGAAAAAATCAACTATTTTCCAAAATTAAAATAAACATTGGATCCTCTGAAAATACAGGATCGGCAGATTAATATCTCAGATATAAAACTGACGCCTCACAGTCGTTTATTTTGGTGAGTTAATGGGAGGTAAATATCTATATGAAAAAAGGTAGGAAGCGCGTGGTGTAATCGTAAAGTCATTGGAAATGGACTCGTCGCCCCGAGTTCAAATCCTGGACGTGGTAATTGCATTTCACTTAGCGCTAATACCCTTGGAAAAGGTATGAATCCTACTCTCCCTCCAGCTATGGATAAATAGTAGGGTAGCCTGGACTCTTTAACCTTGGTTAGCAACCGGTCTAGGAGAAGGAAAACTCTGAATTCAAACCTGTTAAACTCCGCTTAAGAAATTGTCTCTGTATCACATCCTGCTCGTGGAGGGGTTGGTAAATATATATATATGAAAAAAGGTCGCAAATATGACGTTTCCACCGGGGATCGAATTCGGTATTCAGTAATAATAGATCTACGAGTCTAGATTACTAACAATTGCACCACAATAGGACGCCCATCAGCGGGTAGGTATTTTCCGACCTGTTCACCATGGGTAGAATGGGCTGCAAGGTCACCAATATGGGGCATCAAGCAAGAATCGAACGTTCTATTCGGTAGTAAAGTCTGTCAGACAAGCTTACTAACCATTACATTGCGATAGTACGCCAATGACGGATACGATGTATAGGATGGCACACGGTCGCAAATTATGGGTCATTCGGCCATAATCGAATTCCTTATTCAACAGTAACAGATCTGCGAGACTATCTTTCTAACCGTTACACAACGATAGGATGCCCCGGAGGTCGGTATTTACCTGACCCATTTACCACAATTAGGATTTTCCACAAGGTCGCTAGTATGGGGCAACCAGCGAAGATCAAACTCGATATTCAACAGGAATGGCTCTGTGAGAGTAGATTGCTAACCGTTACACGTCGATGGTATGCCATGAGCTGGCTGGAGGTATGTATTTCAGGAAAAGCAGCAGATATTCTAATTTAGTCAGTATTATGGAATGGTAAACATCGTGTGTTTTTAACTTAAAAAAAAATCTAAAAATGGTGTTTCTACCTGGTTGGTTAGCTTGCCAGATTTCAATCTATCTGGATTTACTCGAAGGCTGAATTCTTTAAACGTATGTCACCTACGAACTGGTAGATTATATTATTGTTTTGTCAATTACTTGGTGAATCCTGGAAAATTCCTGGGTGAGACTTCACGATTGTGTAGCTCATGTACTTATTCACTTGGACTATATAATCTTTAAAACAAGGCACCTGTTTTGTAATGGGTTATCGTAGGAATATGTCACGGTGACCCGAGATCACATCTGGAACATGAGTGTTTGCATTTTCCCTAGTGCTAATACCCTGAATTTTCACGTGACTAACGTACACGTGGCGTGGGAAGCTACGCCCACATAAGAAAGACAATGGTTTCTGTCTCTCTACAAGGGGTTCACTTAAAGACGTTACATTCAATTTTAGGATGTAGAGTGTAAATCTGTCAATCATTATTACTATTAATTTTAACTAGTAATACACCTGGGTAAAATTATGGAAATGGTACAAATCGCAGATGATTTCCGTGTTTTTTTTTTGTA
>CM042146.1:88663578-88713578 GCA_023376005.1 Doryteuthis pealeii | reverse complement strand
AAAAACGAAGTAAGGAAACCCAGGTAGCAGAATCACATCCATATAAATATACCAACACAAACTGATACATATTTATCTATTCTTATATATATATATATATATATATATATATATATATATATATATATATATATATATACCAACCGGTTTGCATATACGATGTGACACATCGTCAATTACATAAGGAAAATTTAACACGTTTCCATTCCGAGTTTTCATTTTGCCAAAACCAAAAGCCCAGTTTGTTATAATAGTTACCCATCACTGGAGGGAGAATAGTTGGATTCACACCTTTATGAAACCTGTGAAGATTTATGCTTAAAATTTAACTCATAATTGATTTTTGGGCGACACTCTTGAAAAAAAAATCAATTTCTTACTAATTATAGAATGCTGGCATTTTGGTTTGAGACGAGTAAATTAATGCGTCAAAAACGGGTGGAGTTCACCGACTGACAATTTTGCAGTTAACGTTCATATAGTTTTGTAATTATTTTAATTGAAGATGTCGGCAGACTTATGATTGTCTTAACGACGCGCCCTTTCACTAGAAAATCAGAAAGAAGAAAAAAAAGAAAACAAAAGAAAAAACCTCAAGAAACCAAAACGTAATTGGAACTAAACTGTTGTTATTTCTATAACGTTTTCCCGCCAAGAAAATCTTAAATTTACATGCAATTAAGATGGATAAAACGCCAATACATATCCGTAGTAAGATAATTGCAGGCACGGTTTAGAAGCTGAACCAACATGGCTACTAAACCCCAACACACACTCACAGACAAATATAGACACACACACACACACACACACACACACACACACACTTATGTGCATAAGGAGGTGTTCATTGCGTAATGGTCATCGTCATTGTAAATAGAACCGCTTTATCGAGATCAAATTCTAGACGAATATGCGTTTCTGCCATATACAACGTAGAGTATGGAGGCGCGTGGTGTAATGATTAGAGTTGTAGGAAATGGACTCGTCGACCCGAGTTCAATTCCTGGACGAAACTGTTTGCATTTCACATGACACTAATACTCTTGGGAAAGGTAGGAATCCAATTCTCTCTCCAGCTATAGGTAAATAACAGGGCCAACTAGGCTCTAACCATAGCTAAGTAATCAGTTTAGGAGAAGAAAACTCTGAATTCAAAGATGAAATTGACCTCGTGTCACGTCCTGAATTTATAGACTGGACAAGGTTAGGTGGTTTATTCTCCGCCAATCAACAGCCATAATGCGTGGCTGGTTGACTGCTTAAGCACTGATACTGAGAACCGTCCATTTGCAATCATTGACGAAGGAACTTACCATACTAAGGAGCACCCATGATTCTGTGCCAAGAATTTCCGCGGGACAAGCGCTTTTGCTTGAAGCCTAAAGGATGGCCCTTAAAATTGTAACAGTTTGATGTTTGTACAGTGTAAACACGGTTGCTCCAGTTGCACTATGCACCAAGGAAGTGACCCAATTTTTCTGGTCGGATACAGTGTCGGCTTAAATTCATCGAAAACTTTTTAGCATAATATGATGACAACGCACTACTACGTAGCAGTGTGAATGAGTTGATAAAGAATTTTAAAAGAGGCTGGATAAACTTGACGCACAAAGAGAGCAGGACGCCTGTCAACACACACACAGACACACACACACACATACACATACATATGTGCATAAGGAGGTGTTCGTTGCGTAATGGTCATCGTCATTGTAAATAGAACCGGTGTACCGAGATCAAATCCTAGACGAATATGCGTTTCTGTCATATACGACGGAGAGTATGGAGGCGCGTGGTGTAATGGTTAGAGTTATAGGAAATGGACTCGTCGGCTAATGTGAATATTCAGCAAGCTCGAGAGATGGTGATGTCGATCAAGGGAGTTGCTAATTAGTCAGGGTTCAGTCTAACATATAATTCACGATGACCTCGTCTAACACAAAACAAGTGTGTGGATAATGTTTGCATCCCCTCATAGTACCTAAAAAATAAGAATTAAATCGTTTGTTTTTCCTATAAATAATCCAACGAACGAACGGCAGAGAGAAACATCGAGATCTTCCAAGATTTGTAAATTCATCCAGCAATTGCTAATTGCTCGTTTATCTTTGCTTAGTAAACCCTTTTCTCTATCCTGAATACTCGTTGGTTCTTCCTATTATCTCTCTGTTAACCCTGTTACTTGAGTTACAACAGTTTCACTCTGCGCTAAAACCCTAGTAAAAACCATGTATCCTTCTCTTCTCTTCTCTTCGGAGGGGGGGTAGGTGGCGTAGTGGCTAGCGTGCTGGACTGGGACATCGTAGCTAGCGATTTTGAACGTGCAATTACGTTCACTTCTGAACAAATACCTTCTTGAAAGGTATGAACCCCTCATCCCTAAGCTGTAGGTTAAATAGATATGTCGATATGCTCTTAAGAATTTTCAATACACATCAAGAATGAATAAACACAACGTTCGTCATAAAATAACCCAAAAGGGGTTGACATGCCATAAATCCAAGCAACCAAACAACATCCTATTTAAGTAAGAAGATATTTGAGAATTGCATTATAATCTTATGAAGTTAAAATAATTCTTTAAAACATTTTTGTGGGGTTATGTATCTATTCAACCAGCCCTTCTACAAGAGCACGGTGTGACACAAGGTCAATTGTTAAGCGAAATTTAACAGGTTCAAATTAAAGGGTTTTCCTTCTCCTAAACAAGTTACCATACTAAAGTTAAAGACCCAGTCTGCAATATTATTTACACATAGCTGGAGGGAGAATAATTGAATTCATAACTTTCTCAATGGTATTAGCGATATATGAAATACCACCACTTTCGTTCTAGATTTGACCTCGAGTCGCAGTAATCCATTACTTATGACGGTAACCATTACACCCGTGTGCCTCTTTTTGTCAATTTATGTAGTAAAAAAACTTGGCAATATACCTCAGTGATTATCGAAAATATTGTTAGATTATATCATGGGAGTTCTGCTGTACTGTGTGGTTTATGATCGTTTAAAATGTGTCCTTATCTGAAGTAGCCTGTTTAAAGATATTGATTCTTTTGGTTAGAAATGAGAAGATAGAAGACAATTCATATAACAAAAATAACCAGTCTACATTGGAAGGGAGAGATTTAAATCTACTACATAAATGGCAATTTCTGTCTATTTGTCTATAACCAGTTGGCTCCTACACCAGTGATCAGATTATGATGAAACTTTACACAGATTTTAAGCTAATATCCAGAAACAGCTAATTGTATTTAACTAAAGAATTAATAATGGAACCCCTAGCGTCATCGTTACAATAGAGATGGAAAGAGAAGACTTTTCAGTGTGAGAGGCGGAATGGGTGTTATAGTACATTAATATCAAGTAACAGCGAGTGGTATTATTTAAAAAAAGGAAATGAAACTTTTTTAGTGAAATAATATATACGGGCAATATTTAGGGAATTTTATCAAAATAGCATACATTTTTGTGAAATAGCGGATTTCTTTTCTTCTTTAAATTAATTATAAAGGCAAAATACGAGTTGTTATCAATTTGAACAATTTAATCGTAATATCCAACATAAATCGATTAGTCGGCTGGTCATGTGAAGCCCTAGCACCTATATGATTGCCCCAACCCTATTGCCCTTATGGCAACACCCAATCCTTTTTTATAATATGGGTGCTAGAAGGCGGTGGCTGAGAGTCTTCATGTCCTGGGTGTGACGATAAACTCTGATGGCAAGGTTCTAGTTCTGGAGGTCTGTGGAATGTGGATCACTCCTTCATCATCATTGCTCCTTGGTCCACGCTCACACAGAGTTAAGGTTCCATCTATGGGTTAAATAGAAAATAAAGAGTTTAAAAAGATGTCTTCGGCATAAAATGCCCCAATGGGTTCAGATGCCGTAAAACAAAAACTAAAAACTAAAACAAAAACAAACAAACAAACTACATAAATGGTAATTTCTATCTGTCTGTCTATAACCAGTTCTACAACTACACCAAGCAAAGCTTTTAATTGAAAATTCAGTATGGAACTGCGAATTACCTCACTTTTCCCGAGTATTACCGGGTACTGCAGCTAGTGAAAAAGATTAATGACCCAATAAACTGAGACAGGGATAAGGAATCTTAAGTAAGGGCTAACACATGAATAAGTAACGGCAAACCAACACAAGTAAAATAAATGACATGAACCTTATATAGCTCTGTGACCATTCACGCGTCAATAGATCCCTTTGATATTTGTGTACACTTTCTGGTTAAATTTATGTCGACGTTTTTAGGTGCTGGTCAGTGTGAGGGAATACCTCGAATCAATGTTTTGAAAAATAATGTACTTAAAGATCTGAAGGAAAACGGTCCGGGCTCTATTAGAACAGGGTAGTAAAAAGGGGGATTGGCGGAGGAGGGGAAAAGAGGGGGCTGATTAAGAACACATCTATGATTGATTACTTTTTAATTTTGTCTATGTACACAGAAACGCATCGCTGTGTAGACAGATGGTGTTTGCCTGTTAAGACGACAGACAATGTTTGATCTCCAAGCCGGAAAGAGTGTTTGATCTCTAAGCCGGAAAGATACTATTTAATTCAGAAGCAACCCCAAGAAATTTCTTTCTTTCTCTTTCTTTCTTTCTTTCTTTCTTCTTCCTCTCTCTCTCGATCTCTCTCACACACACACTCTCTCTTCCCCTCTCTCTCTATCTCTGTATCTACGTCTACACCTTTTCTCTCTCTACCACCCTCTCTCTCTCTCTCTCTCTCGCCATACAGTCGGTTGTATTTTGCCTATCAACAGACAAGCTATAAAGATAGGTGTTAGCTTCGAATTAACACCCCACTAGGTTACGATTCCTTTCAGAGAACAAGGAATATTTACTCGTCACGTTAAGCTAACTTACCAGAACGTAATGTGATTTTAATTCATAGCTATCTTTATGGCTTGTCTGTAGATTGTTTAAATAGGTGTTATACATTCGTAATGCATTAGGTTACCTTAAATAAGTTAAACAAACCCAGTCATTTCATGCAAATAAGACCTATTTAAACAACATACAAAAAGAACATAATTACCGTCTCAAACTATAGATGTATTCCAAGAAACATGAAGAAAGGTGTTGGAGTTATTGTTATATGAGATGTGCTCTAATTCCTACGTCACGTGAGTTATTCTTGCAACCAATCTCTAGCAGTACTGCGGGCCTGATAAAATACTTACCCCCCCCCCCACACCTTGCTCATAATTATAATTGCACGGACATTGGATTGTCGGATTTTCACCAATACTCTGAAAGGACTTATACGATTAGCAGCGTAACCAAAGGATTCATTATCGAAGGACCCTATACCAGTAACTGAGAACACTTTAGTAACCAAAGGATTGACATTATCGAGGGACTCTTTATCAAGGATCCAATTCCACTGGATAAGTGTTTTTGCTTTAAGGCCAAAGATGGCCCTTAAAAACGTAAAACAAAAAGTGGTAGAAGCCATTTACTATTTTTCAGGAGCTCTGAGAAGAAAAATAAGCGTACATGTGCGTAGCTGCTGACTAAGTGAAAAGACACACGACTGTCACTTCCAAGACGGCGATTTCTTGGAGTCACCTTGACACGTGACGTGGAGAAACTCAGCCTCCAATATATAAAGGGATAAAAATATATAGGAAGCGCGTTGTGTAATGGTCAAAGTCATAGGAAATGGGCTCGTCGCCCGAGTTCAAATCCGGGACGAGGCTGTTTACATTTCACATAGCGCTAATAAACTTGGGAAAGGTAGGAATCCAAGTATTCTCCTTCCAGCTATGAGTAAATAGTAGGATAGACTGGGCTCTTTAACCTTGGTTAGGCAACCTGTCTAGAAGGATAACTCTGAATTCAAACTTGTTAAACTCCGCTTAAAAAATTGATCTTGTGTCACATCCTTCTGGTGTAGAGGGGTTGGTAAATATATACAAGATCCGTCTAATATAAGATAATATGAGTATGTAACACTATTAAGTTTGCTCAGACAAATAAAATGTTTTTGTCAATTCGTCATTATTATTTTGGGTGGTGGGGGCATTTATATCCAGCTGCAATTCAATTCTCGACCTGCTGACGTATACCAGTACTTCAGCTAGTATATAAATCCATATCGACATGAAATAAGTAGACACTCGATAACATTACTCACATTACTTCGAGAGTAAATACACAGAGGCTGAAAAATATGCAATGCCAGTTTCACTTCTGAACTGCGTTATTGTACAATTTACTAATGAAATCAAGAAAAACCACTTACACGCTTTCACTTTGACCAGAAACATCAGACAGTAGAGTGAAAAAAAAAATCCCGGTTAGTGACGGCTAAAAGTTGAAACATCAACCCAACACGGGTTATTAAGACAAAAGCATTAGCAGCAAACGAAACTGAACGAGTAATTGAGTTATTGCAAATGCATTGAAGACTTCGACCAGTATTAGATGGGTATGCGTCTGAAGCTGGTTGCATAAAATATTGGTTAACTGCTTTCAGGCCATTATCGGCCATTGTGGATTTTTGGGTTAAAGTTTGGAGATCAATACAGAAGTCTAGTCGAATAAAACATATGTGGCGGCTGGATATATCAGTTCATAAAAGAAATACGTTTTTGTGTCATATACTCAGAGAGACAGAGACAGAGAGAGAGAGACAGACAGAGAGATATATTATTAGATATAGATGATAGAGAGAACTGTCAACATAATTTTACGGGGTATCGATACATGCTCTCATTCGAAGGTGAAACATTGCTATTGAGAGAAACGGTGACTATGGGAGAAGGAGGAATGTGATCCACAGAGGACCAGTTTCATTTTGATGTTTGGTACATGTTCCTATGTTTGTAATTATACCTGTCCTAAACAAAATGGCATTACTTGTTTAATCACCCTCGTACAATCATATTAAAGGTTATATAAATGAAAAGAATACATGGTCATTTTATGAAATAATGTCTGAGCAAGCCGGAAAAGAAAAGAATGTTTCAGATATGAAACGATATCAGAATCTGAATGATTAACCTGCTGAATTGAATCCTTTTTTGTTAAAACCACAACCACTGATTTATCTTAACATTAGTTGGGTAAATAATGAAGGAGAGAGAGACAGAGATATATATTAGATATAGATGATAGAGAGAAGATAGTTCCTTTTATAATGCTGCTTCTGAGTCTTCGTCTCGTGGTTCTATCTTGTCTGATGGCGGCCAGACAAGATAGAACCAATAGACGAAAATTCAGAAGCAGCAGTATAAAAAGAACTATCTTCTCTCTATCATCTATACAATTAATGTTAAGATAAATCAGTGGTTGTGGTTTTAACAAAAAGGATTCAGCAGCTTAATCATTCAGACTCTGATATCGTTTCATATCTGAAACATTCTTTTCTTTTCCGGTTTGCTCTGACATTTTATAAAATGATCACACTAAAATCTATTTATATAACCTTTAATATGATTGTACGAGGGTGATTAAACAAGTAAAGCCATTTTGTTTAGGACAGGTATAATTACAAACATAGGAACATGTATCATACATTAAAATAAAACTGGTCCTCTGTGGTTTACATTCCTTCTTCTCCACAAAGTCACCGTTCCTCTCAATAGCAATGTTCCACCTTCGAATGAGAGCCCGTATCGCTGCCCCGTAAAATTATGTTGACTGTTCTTTGGGACACTTTTTCTCTACATATTTCACTCTTTTATGGGGTCGAAGAGATAATAATCTGAAGGCGATAAATCTAGTGAGTATGGAGGAAGCGGTGAAGTTGTTCACCCAAATCAGGCGATATTGTCCCTTCTCCTGCTGCTTGTGTGTAGTTGGGAATTGTCATGCAGAAGGAGGACATTGTCGATTGGCGAGTTGGGTTTTACTTGTCGGATTCTTGCTCTGAGACTCGTTAGGGTCTCAATGTAGGCCTTAGTTTTATAAAAAAATTCACATGCAATAAAGAAAATGGCATTACTTTTTACTAACTCTCGCAACTTGATTCCGTTTTCTTCTTTTTTATTTCGGCTCATGAGATATATTAATATTGATATAGGTAAAAACCAGTAACAGCTATTTCGACGTTAGATATACAAACATTTATTTCACATACGAAATCTATTAAGTATTATTTTATTTTTTCGGTCTGTTGCCTTCATCTTTATCTTGATGTATAAAAAAGTTGAGACCGTTGTACCCTGCGATCCTCTCCGGGTGTTTCTTGTTTATCCGATCATAACAAGGGAAACATATTATAACGTACTTTTAAATATAGATTTTAAAAAGTAAGTGTCAGCCTTACAGAGTCATCATAAGTGTCTCTCTTTCTGCCTCTCCCACTACACACACACACACACACACACACACACCACACATATATATATATATATATATATATATATATATATATATATATATATATATAAAGAAAATAGAAGTGAATCCGACAGTATGTTAAAAAATAAAGAAAGGAAAGAAAGTATAAAATGGATAAAATAGGATATTTTAATCAATTTTACTGACACGTGTTTCGGTCAGGAGTTTATCCATCATTCCAACGAATTTCATTAAAAAAAATAAGGATTTACTCTGAGGAAGGCCGAATAAAATAAGGATTTATTCTGAGGAAGGCCGAATAAAATAAGGATTTATTCTGAGGAAGGCCGAATAAAATAAGGATTTACTCTGAGGAAGGTCGAATATTCTTTGTGTGCAGAACATTTCTACATTTTTTCTATTATTATTATTTCATTTCATTTGGTTATTTAAAAATAATAATAGTTTGAATAGTGTACACATGGATAAACACCTGACCGAAACACGTGTAAGTAAAATTGATTAAAATATCCTATTTCCTCCATTCTATACTTTATTTCTTTTTTTATATATATATATATATATATATATATATATATATATATATATATATATATATATATATATATATGGGGGATTGGGAGTGTATAGGGGTTGTATCGCAGAAAAAGAATATTCACCTAAGGGTATCTAAAATATATAATATGGAAACAACAAGATTATTTTGAAAACAAATTACGTCATATTTTTCAAATAGAACTTCATTAACCAGCATAGCATGAAACGTCTAGTGTATATATTCTTTTCATATTTATCTTGAAAATTACTCTGAAAGTTACAACACATATTGATGACTCCGATATTATAATCTTATATAAAAAACGAATTACTGCTATAATAAATACCCTGTTTTTTAAATATTTTATATATTCACACACACACACACACACACACACGCACACACACACACACACACACACACACACATATATATATATATATATATACACACACAAACACACACACACACACACATATATATATATATATATATATATATATATATATATATGTACATATTTTGGAGGATATGTGCTTAATTGAAGTCATACTGAATTTTGAACATTGATTAGTTAAAAATTAATGAATTTAGGCGGGCATATATGTTCAAATGTAAGGCTGAACAAATCGAGAAAATGTCAATCCCTGAATGTACATTTCGACCGCCTAAATTCATTAATTATAAACTAATTAATATTCAAAATTAGGTATGACTTCAATTAAGCACATATCCTCCAAAAATTGTCGGCTTAAAGCCATATAAAAATAAACACATTTCTTTGTTTACTTAACCTCATATGTATATATGTATATAGAGTACTTTGCAAAGGTATTCGAGTGATTGGTTGTATTATAAGGAATATCAACCCTTGTAACATTAGTAGAATGGAAGCCGTTATATATGGCGAGAGGGAGAAGTAATATTGGCTCGACTGTGCATTGGCCATACAAGACTTACACACTCTTTTATGCTCAAGCAGGAGGATCAACAACGTTGTGGGACATGTCAAACACCCTGTATTGTCAAATGTTTCCTCATGGAGTGGGGAGTTTTTCGAAATAAATATTTCCACGCAAATCATCATCATTATCATCATCATCATCATCCTATCGTGCTGTCAACACGGATATCCATGACAATCTCTCGCCATCCCTCCCTATCATTCATTGCTCCCGGGAGATCCTTTGCGCAGCATCCAGAATCCGCGCAGAGTAATGTACGTCTTTGCTAGGCGACCTATTCTGGCGTGCTCATGTGATGGCTTCCACATAGAAGAATGTCACTGATAAGTTCATTCTTGCTTCTCTAGCAGTGCCCTGTGTGCTTGTTCGCCTCACACGGATGGTATGTGGGATATAGGGAAGGTGGCCATATAGTTGTGTTTTAGTGGGGTGTTGTTTCCACGTCCTGTGTAATATTGTACGCAGCATTTTCGTGCAAGTCCCGTCTAGCTTATTCTCTAGGTGCTTTGTTAAAGTCCAGGTAGTGCAGCCGTACAGTAACACTGAAACTACTTACGGTTTGGAAGAATTTTTGCTTTAATTTGTCAGCGAGGTCTGATTTCCATATCACTGATCCACGCAAATAATATGAGGCATCTTTTAAAAAATACTAACATGGATGATATTCTACCCTTCTTTGAGAAAAAGAAAAATATACCGAAAATTATAAATTATTTATCCATATTATCATCAATAATTAGTGATTAGTTACAGAGTTAGCCACATTTTTTATATTTTTGGCACCAAGGAAAGACAATAAAAATCAGTAGCGGAGGGAAAAGCAATTAAGACGTAAATAGGGTTGCTTAAAATGCTTATAAAATGATAATAAATGTAAGCACAATAAAGACGAATATATTCCGTCTACAAAGAAATATGATTCTTCAAATGGCCAAAAGAGAAGATCACCCACTTATCCGACCACAAATGGCCACCTGTGAACTTTATGTAAATTTGATGTTGCTTTTCTCTGTATCTCGGCTATATTTGTTATTGATTTAACTGGATTTTTATCTATGTTTTATATACTTTGTTCTATTTCAACTTCCAACCTAATTTTGTAAGGCAACCCCAGGCGATTAATCACCTATATAACTAACAAATGCCCTATCCCTCTCCCAGACTTCCTCGCCTCATTTAAATTTCCAGGCCCCGCCCATCCTACCCTCCTAAACTAAGACCCCCCCCCAAAAAAAAAATGATTTAAACCAGTGTTTCTAGAGAATTTCTCAGTAATATCCATGTTTTTACTTATGTCTGAAGATGCTGCAGTAATTAAAATGAAGCAATTTAAATTTTTTCCTTCATTTAGAATATATATATATATATATATATATATATATATATATATGTGTGTGTGTGTGTGTGTGTGTGTGTGTGTGTGTGTGTGTATCCAGTAAAAATACTGTGCCGCCTGTCTGATGATACTGAAATTTTAGGTAGTTTTGGGAACTTAATTAAATTTCTAAAAGCTTTTTAAGTTTTGGTCGAAATGAATTTATTACAGAATGACGGTTTATTGTGTTTATCCTTCTTTCAAAGGTATATATATATATATATATATATATATATATATATATATATATATATATATATATATATATATATATATATATATATATATATATATTAGTTAAACCTAATGAGTCAGATATACCTACTAATAGTTTCGCTTAGTAGCTCAGTTGGTAGAGTGTTTGGCTAGAAACCACAAGGTTCCTAGTTCGATATCGGCCCCCGCCAACTCAGCGTATGAGTAGCACAGGAATCTGATAGTAGGTGTGGCGCTCCACTTCAGATGCTAAAATAATCTTCTTGGTCTAGCGCTAGTGAAAAGGGGATAGACTCCCTCGCTGTCTGGCTGGTACCGACATATATATATATATATATATGCGCTTTGTAGTCAATGAGAAAAGTATCCGGCCATTGTAGATATCCCTACAATCGTAAAAGTGATGTTTTTATCAAACCTGACAACCAATCAGATCTAATCTTGCTATGCCAGTATGGAAAGTCACTATCCAGTTGTTATTTAATCACCAATGAAAGCTCACTGAATGAATCTGTGTATTGTGTGACTGCCATATTTCCATCGAGTATGCATGGAATATTACATGGATCTTTGAGATTCGTCCGCGGTAGGTCTATTAACGAAAACGCTTTCGATTGGATGAATCCATTAACAACGACGAGAGAAAATAGACGCACCGAAGCTTCAGATTTATTCGGATATCTTGACAGCAATCAACTTGGTCAATTTCCTGTATTCCTAAGAAAATTGAAAACTTTTGTACTGCAATCAAAACACCCCTGCTACTGACAGTGTGAAGATTAGATGTAGATATGTGGCCTCTACACTACCTTCAAAAAGTACAATACAAATTCTTATATCTCAAGTAAAGGGATACCTTGACTTGCGAGTTTATTTCGTTCGCTTGTCACTCAATTTCATCGTATTTCAAATCAATTTTCCCCACAGAAATAAACTGAAATACCGTTAATCTGTTTCAGAAACACTCTATTTTTGTTACTTTTTTAAAAATAAGAAATCATAGCAATTTATTGTATAAAAACATAATAGAATAGAATGTTGTTGTAGAGAAGCTGGAAAACTAAGTCCATCTAAACAGCAATCTCTCTCTGCGGAAAATGCAGTTTAAAGGATACCTGTTTATTGCATCACTCGGCGTACTCAATTGTTTACCATATTCTTCTCCGGAATAAAGTACTTCTTGCTTTCTACATGTGCGTCAATCTTACTTATTTCAAAACACAGTAAATGTAATGAATTATGTGCTGTAATATGTTTTAATGTTTATTTTTTATAATTACTATTTTTCTTTGGTGCGATACATTTGGAAACTTAAATGTTTTTAGTGAACTTATTAACATAAGCGTATCTGAAGCCCGCTCGGATCCCAAAATTTACCTCGCAACACAAAGAAGAAATCGACCGATTTAAAACTCGTAACTGAAAAAAACACCTATGTTGGGGCACTCGTAAGTCAATGTACCATGTACAACTTCTTTATGTTTTGGGCTATGAGCTTTGGAAAAACTCGTCTCAAATAGATTGTGAAGTCTGTATTATTAATTCAGTTGTGAAAGCTGGCTTTTTCTAAAAGCTAAGATCTCCATTGGAAGTTAGGGTTTACATACCATAGACAATATTTAGGATAACGTGACGAGGCAGCTGATAGTCATGCAGAAAGACAACTTGTAGACTATTTCTCTGAATGTTTGAGATGAAGCTTGATACTTAGCGTAGTGGATAAAGCCGTAGGATTAAGACAGTTCTAAGTGACATTTATCCCTAGGCTGCAGGTTCAATCCTGGTTAAGGGCTACAGTAACTGTTATGACCTGTTTAAGGGTCAATAAATAATAACTCAACACGGGTATAAAATGTAGGGAACAGATTGTATTCAGTAATATTTATCAACGTACAAAGGAAGGGTTTCCTTGTTTCAGCTTACACGAAGAACTGTATCTGGAACTACTCGTTTGAGTAGCTTTACTCTGTTAAATATATACCCTTTGGATAAGTCCATGTTCGTGTCATAGATGAGTCACCTACAACAGTAACATAGAATAATAATCAAGACAGATTAACATCTATACTCAGTTATGGCTAGCGGAATGAGAACAGGATACCCTCGTGGACTGAATAGGGGTTAAGTTCAAAGTTCCATGATGGTTCCCGATTACAACAAGAAGGTTACGAGTCCGACAAGAAATACATGAAGAAGGCCGGAGGGCTAATCGTCCAAAACTTTATACAGATATCCATAAAGATAAGACAATAATCCGAATAATCAAAATAATACTAACTTGCAAACTGATCTGAAAAGTAGAAACGACGGGAAGAGTCTGAAGGTGATCAATTAGCCATTGTTTTAGTTTCGTTATGATTTTTAATATCAATTTTTTTATAGCTATTTAATTTTTATCATATTGTACTTATATAATTTCTTTTGCAGCTCTTCCACATTACTATGTGAAATCTTTTATTCTGGTCGGGTCCTCTATTGTCTATGTGGCTAGCTGGGCTCGTTTTCCTTGCTCTTCTGGTCTGCTTTCTTGGGCCTTCTTGGGTCTTCATCATCTCTGTGTCCGTTGTTGTCCTTAGTAATGAACACACAGATTTGAATATTTTTCTTAGACGTCGTTATTAAACCCAACTTAACCATCAAGTCTGAGAGAACTAGCCATTTTGAAGAGCCATCTACCTCCATCGAAAACCACAGCAAAAACTCCCTAAATTCAAAGTACACCTCCCGCTCCCATGAATCGAACTAACCAAACAGATAATAACCACATATTCAGCAAAAGACCAAGCCTTGTCAGTTTAGTTTTCTACTCAACCACACATAATGTATAAGCAACCAATAAATTATGTAACATAAAAGAGTTGAATCATATCACGACATACTTCATATGAGAATATTTGAAAACATCTGTGCGCCTGTTCAAAACTGATGTAAAACTATTTTGTATCAAGACTAATTTACTAAAATCAATTGGTTCTACATCCACTGTTCCGCCATTGATTATTTCAGTCAGGTTATGTAAATACATTTAAAAATTAGTGTCTAACACAAATAGATGTCTAGAGGCTCATAGATAAAACGTCAAATGTAATAGTTTTTATTCACACTTTGTTGACATTGATAAGCTGAAACAGATAGATTCTCATGCAATGTGTTCCGTTAGAAGACAAAAATATATGCATCGGAAAGGCAGTACTAATTCTTGCCCTGGAGTAGCCACTGTGACAATTGGCAGCGCCTTGTGGTCAGGGGAACGTTTGTTGCGTTATCAGTGTCGGGATTCTATGTCAAGTGTCTGTTCTAGGCATAGAATATGTCCATACAGTTTGACAATCAAATCAGTCAGTCAACATATTTATGTATGTGTGCGATGTGTTGAGTGTGTTTGGGTATATGAAGATAAGACATCACTAAATATATCCCGGGCCTGACTAATAAAACAACAACTTTTCGATAAAATTCGACTTTATTCATCAATATAGTCTCCTTCTAGGTTGATACACTTGTAATATAATGACTGGTAGCAATTGGATTTTAAGGGGTTAAAATCTTAAAATGTGTAAGTGAAGAGAAAAAATAATGTTAGCAGAATTTTTTTTATTTATTTATTCAGACGAATTACAAAAAACGAAATCTAAAATATTAATTCTCGCGAATTTAAAAAATACTGACTCTAAAATATATAAAATACCTATTCGCCTGAGATATGAAAAATAACCAAAAAATGCAATTTTCCACGTTAGAAAAATCTCAGAGTACAAACATCTGTTGAACCAACTGGATGACCGACAGGCCAGTCCGGGTCATACAGGTTACGGTTGGCGCTGACTGAGATTTTCAGACAGTTGACAAACATATTGTGCTGGGAACAGGACTTACTTAATTAAAAGAACAAAATGTCCCTGAGGGGATGGTGTGAGATAATAACCATAGTCAGTGGTAGTAACAGATGACAATTATAAGGGGTTGGACTAAAAGAGGGCGGAGATAAGCCCAAGGAACATTTATCTCTGAAGCACTACTTTTGAGTGATTTGGTCATGATGAGCCGAATTACACACAAGATAGAGGTATCAGTAATAGATGACAATTATAATAAGCGGGAGTGATTGAAGGTGGAGTGTAACTCCAAATTAGGAAAAAGACTACTTCTTTGAGAGGACTATTTCTGAGTGAAGCGGTCGGGACGACAGCTTTATAGCGCGTAAGAATCTATTGTTATTTAAGCCAGGGTTCTGGCGAAATTAGTCAGTTCCCGAGGGAAAGAGTTCCCGAAATGAGTCCCCGAACCAGTTCAAGACAGAAATTTGCTAGTTGAATTAGTTAGGTGAGTTTCGAGTCAGTTCGAGTCAGTTTGAGTCAGTTCTGATTTTGGCAGTGGATCGAGACAAAGTTTTGCTAGTTGAATTAGCTAGCTGAGTTACCAAAAGGAAATTCGGTTCCTGAGAGATTTTGACCGAGAGATGGTCCTTAATGAAAGACAGGGGGTGTTTAGCGAATCCCCTCTTGAGACTCTGAATAGTTTTTTATTATCAGCCCAAAAATCTCCAGTCACTAATGTGAGATTACATCACTTCGAAATTCAAACGGGACGGGACATTCATATCCTGTCTCTTTTACATTTGTTATATATAAAATTGTGTATGCAATTTAACTGCCTGTCCGCATTATTTTCAATGGAACTTATTTTTTTTTTGTGATACCACTTAACCCTTTGACAGCTCAACTCAGCCCGGACGTGAACTCTGATCAGACCCCCTACCTGAAGTCAAAAGGCACAATGGCAGGTGGAGGGTGGATCGTGGGTTGAAATCGCCCCACCAGGAATTTTCGTCCCAAGGAGGAGTGGACAGTCAACTAGCCGATTGACCAGAGACGGCCATCTAGTCAATACTGGGAATTCGACGAGTGATCCCAACATCAAGTAAGGGGGTAGTTCGCTCTTACACTGATTCCAACGCTTCTCTATTAATTCGATGCCTTTTTGTAGAACGATTTGTCTTTCGTCTCAAAATACGCCCCAGTTTCCGATATCACTTCTTCATTGGAGCCAAATCTCTTTCCTTGGAGCATCATTGTGAGGTCTGCATACAGTCAATAGTCGCTGAGGGGGGATCTGGAGAATAGGGTTGGCACGGACGTAATTCGAAGTGCAATTCATGTTGTTTTTCCATTTTGACTTGTAAACACGGTGCCTTGTGTTGGTGAAGAGCACATTTTTTTTCGTTTTCGGCTGTTTTTTTTTTTTTGGCGGGGGGCGATTTCTTATTTCAAACGCCCTAATAATGCTATATAATATTTACTACTGATAGTTCTTCCTTTCTTAAGGTAATCGATAAACAAAATAGCATGTGCATCCCAAAATAGGGAAGCCAAAACCTTGCCTGCTGATGTTTACGTCTTTGGTCGCTTTGCTGCATTGAAACAGTTGCAAACAACACCCTGAATTGTTGACGCGTTGTTGTTTTTGATTGACTGTGAGAAAACGTGGCATTCACTTTGAACACAGTTTTCCCATTGACAAATGTTCATGCAAAATGAGGAATACACTGCTTTCTGATATCTTCAACTCCCCTGCTATCTTCAATTTACGATCAGCCAAAAGGACTTTGGGGAGTTTTTTTGTGTTTTCCGGGGCAAATGCCGATTTTATGCAACATGAGCGTTCAGCATTATTTGTGTCTGTACAACTGTGTTTAAAGTCACCATAACACCTCTTAACCGTTGTTTCCGACGAAATAGCATCCAAATATCATTTATCAAGCCATTGCTTTGCTTGAACAGTATTTTTCCTATCAGAAAGCAATGCTTTATCAACACACGAAATTGATATTTTTCCATTGTTTTGAAAATGTGCAACAGTAGCATCACTTAAATAACTGTAATTTGTAAACTAATAATTTGATTGGGCACATTTTGAGACGTAGCATTTGGATGTTATTAGTTTATAAAAATTATATGGATTTTTTTATTAGTGGCGCCATCTATATGTCAGGCCCTGGGCTTATTGAATAATGTGTTATGTGTTATGTGTGTTTGTGTATTGTGAAGATATGTTTGCGTGCTGATATTTAACTGCTATTGATTGTATTCTATCTTTTTTATTACAGTTTTTATGTTCATTCTTTATTACGAGGAAATTTTAAAATATTAATAACAGAAAAAACGTTCCTTAAAACTTGGGTCAGTTTTTCTAACTCATTAATATTGAAACTCAACGCTAGGTTCAACACATTTGACATTTGCAAAACATTTCATACAATGCCAAAATAAAAAAAATTAAAAGAAAGAGAGAGAAAAAAAAACTTGTAAAATCTACGACAATCTATTTATAGGTGATCAAATCGGAGAGCCCATTACCTGATTGCTGGAAGTTGATTTTAAATTGTCGACATCACGTAAAGCAGCGATCAATAACGATGGGAAATAAGCAAATAAGAATACACACACAAAAAAATCTACAAAACATAATCCAAAAGAGTAACTTAAAAATTAAAAGTCGTTCTAAAAGAGGAGCGGTCGGGTGAATATTGCGTCGTGATTCCAAAAAATTTATTGATGCGTTTATTTTATTTATTTCTCTTCGATTTCAGTGCATCAACTGATTTCAAGTCACGAAGACAGAAGGAGAATTTATCGATTCAATTTTGTTGGAAGGTCGCAAATATTAATCCTTTTTAAACTCCCATATATCTCTCCTCGGCACGTTTCAGAGTATGCATCGAACATCTCAGATATATGTGAGAACCCGTTTTACATGGCGAACAATATTTGCAGTCTCAACAGTTTATGGGGCGTAGTGGCTAATGTGCTAGGCTTGACATTGTAGTAAGCGAGTTCGAACTCCTATATATCTTCTCGGCAGGTTTCGGAATATTTATCGGTCATCTCAAATATATGCAAGAACCGATTATACATGGCAAAGGACATTCGCTGTCTCTTCAGACCATTAGGAGTAGTGGCTAATGTGCTGGACTTCGACATTGTAGTAAGCGAGTTCGAAGTCCCATATATCTTCTCGGCAGGTTTCGGAATATTCCGCGGTCATCTCCAAAATATGTAAGAACCGATTCTACATGGTAAACGATATTCGCTGTCTCTTCAGACTATTAAGAGTAGTCGCTAATGTGCTGGACTTCGACATTGTAGTAAGCGAGTTCAAAGTCCATATATCTTCTCGGCAGGTTTCGTATTCATCGTTCATCTCAAATATATGTAGAACGATTCTATATCGCAAAGTATATTCACTGTCAGACATACTTCGACATTGTAGTAAGCGAGTTCGATCCCATATATCTTCTCGGGCAGGTTTCGGAATATTCCACGTCATCTCAAGTAAGAACCGATTCTACATGGCAAGATATTCGCTGTCTCTTCAGACTATTAAGAGTAGTGGCTAATGTGCTGGACTTCGACATTGTAGTAAGCGAGTTCGAAGTCCCATATATCTTCTCGGCAGGTTTCGGAATATTCATCGTTCATCTCAAATATATGTAGAACCGATTCTATATCGCAAAGTATATTCACTGTCTCTTCAGACTATTAAGAGTAGTGGCTTATGTGCTGCACTTCGACATTGTAGTAAGCGAGTTCGTAGTCCTATATATCTTCTCGGCAGGTTTCGGAATATTCATCGTTCATCTCAAATATATGTAAGAACCGATTCTATATCGCAAAGGATATTCGCTGTCTCTTCAGACTATTAAGAGTAGTGGCTATGTGCTGGACTTCGACATTGTAGTAAGCGAGTTCAAAGTCCCATATATCTTCTCGGCAGTTTCGGAATATTCATCGTTCATCTCGAATATATGTAAGAACCGATTCTACATAGCACACGACATTCGTAGTCACTATTATGGGTCATTTAGCTAACGCACTGAACATTGACATTGTAGTAAGAGAGTCGAACACCTATATAATTTCTCGGCGGTTTACGGAATATTTTTCGATCATGTCAAATATATGTGGGAGCCGGTTCTACATGGCAAACAACATTTGCTGTCTCTACAGATATTTGGGCGTAGTGACAAATGTGCTGGATTTTGACATTGCGGTAAGCGAGTTCGAACTTCTATATGCTTACTCGGCGGGTTTCGAAATATTCTTCGGTTATCTCAAATATGTGTAGGAACTGATTCTACATGGCAACAAAATTCGAAGTCTCTACAGATTATTGGACGAAGTGGCTAATGTGCTGGATTTTCACAATTTCAGTAAGCGTGTTCGAACTCCCATACACCTTCTCGGACATCTCAGATATATGTAAGATAAAGTCATCGGGGCAGCCTAATGTCGGTATCAGCCATACAGCGAGGGAGTCTATCCCCTTCTCGCTAGCGCTAGACCAAGGAGATTGTTTTTGCGTCTTAGGTGGAGCGCCACACATTTCCCGACGATTAAACAATCCATCTATGATTGATACATGGAATTTGAAACAAAAGCCTTAGATTTGTAGTCGTCGAGGTGGCTTAAAATCAGTATCACCCAGAGAGCGAGGGGGTCTATCCCATATTTAGTAGCGCTAGACCAAGGAGATTGTGTTTTGCGTCTGAGGTGGAGCGCCACCCCTACCATCAGCTCATTACATTACCGCACAGATCCCTGTGCTACTCATACGCTGAGTTGGCGTGGGCCGGTATCGAACTAGGAACCTTGTGCTTTCTAGCTGAACGCTCTACCGACTGATCTAAACCGTCCCATCATTCTAAATGCCAAGCAACATTTGGAGTCTCTCTAGCATAGTGGTTAACGTGATGGACTGACACATCGTATTAAGCGATGTCAAACTCCAGTCGTGTTATTACGTTCTTTTTCGGATTTATACCATTGTGAAAAGTATGGATCCCCTCATACTCAAAGCCATTGGTTTAGAGTACGACTATTGTTCTTCAACAAAGATAGATTTGGTATTAAATAACCCACAAAGTTTGATATGGCATGAATCAAATGAACCAAACCAAACAAACGATATGAAAGAAACAATGTTTGATATAACTTGAGGATCTATAGAATTATAAAAGGGTTTGTCAATCTTCTCAAATAATAACAGAAATCCATTAAAACTTCAGACGAAATCGCCTGTGAATGTTTTCCAGTGTTTTAGGGACTAAAATGTAAAACTGTTCCCTAATAAAGAAGGTTAACTAAAGAGAGATAAATATTAATTATGGGGCAGAATCCTATTATCAAGCAATAGGAATTCCCTTAGATCAAATCATTTGTCCTTGACTTTGGTTGGATTTAACTCCTGGCTCAAACCCTCATGAAAAATCATTTCCACTCACTAAATTTAAGTTGTTTGATTTTCATGCCTTAAAATGTTGATTTAGATAAATCATGCTCATAGTATTCAGAATTATATCAAATGAAGAAAAATAACATGTCTAGTCATTTTGGGCCCATCATAATCATCCCCCAAAAAAAAAAAATCAAATCAAATTGGATTCCATAGATACAGGATTCAGCATATCAGACAAAGAAGTTCTAAGAAGGCGAGAACTAATTATAATGCCATATACTGCTAAACTTCTTGCACCTTTCATGCAGTCATTGAAAAATTTCAAACACAAATTGTAGTGATCAGTACAATTGATGGATAGCAATAATGAGAAATTTATAAAAAAACAAAGTACAGACTGATCACTCAAGATAAAATAAATAATTTATAAAAAGTTCCAGTTTACAATTCCAATTTTTAAGTAATTTTTATTTCTATTCTTTTTTAAGTTTTTTTATGAATTTAAGTAGTATAGCTAACATATTTAATCACAATTCAATTAAGGAAAGTTCAAGCATTGAAAATGTGGTTGAAGTGGTTTTTAAGCATTATTTGTATGAGTTGTAGTCACTTTTTCCATTTTCAGGTTAGATTTGCATCGCAGAGAATTGAATTGGGAATCAAACTGTATACGAAGAACTTTTTTTCAAATCAGATAATCTTACAAAAGATCTTGAAGTGAAATATTCTCAAAGGAATATTTTTTCAACTTTTTGATTATAAATTAATAATAACATCGATAGTAAGGGTACATCCTAACAACTCTAACCCAAATAGTCACCCCTGACCCTGATTGGTAGTACCTGTTAGAGGATTTAGTTAATATAATAACCGCTTTAGCTCAATCAGTGGATTACCTGCCGAGGAATTGCAAGATTCCGGGTTCGATATCGGTCTCTTCAACTCAGTGCACGAGTAGCACAGCTTAGATAATTCTGGTATAGCAGCTGTTAGTTGTTGTGACATTTCACCGCTGCAATCAATCATCCAGCTCGAACGTTATCAAAGAGGGTAGAAACTCATTCACTGATACTGACAATAAGCCATTCCGTTGATTTTTAGTTATGATAACAATGAATAGAGGGAAGGAATGACAAGATAAGCCATTTACCTATACAGAAATATTTAGTAGTTTTGTAGTACAAAATACACATACAGGTGTCATTGAATACACAAACGTATTGCAACAGCAAGAAATATGTACATATTTTTTCATGGACAAGCAGTAATTGGTGTGACGGAGAACGAGTACCACCGTACTCATTTGGAAAAAGAGTGAGAGTGTCTTGACTGCCGGAATCGAACCCGCACCTTCCGGAATGCAAAGAAATGAGATTTATGCGCTGAATGGACGCAAGGTGCAATTCAAGTGCCGGGGTGTTGAAGTCTATACGTGTCCATCCGGATGCACGAGAATTGTGCACGGGCGTGAGGTTCGACTGATGTGCCCGGATGATAAGGGGAAACGGCAGTATAAGTAGAAGTGGGGGACGACAGTAACAGTGTTGCGACTTCAGCTCCTGGACGACGACGACGACAACAACAGAGTTGTTGCCTGCGAATAAGGCGTTTGACTCGCTTCTTTTGCCCCCCTCACTCAACAAAGAACATTTACTTGAAACCAATCTTAAACAGACTGGAGATCGAAAGACTGATCATAAGCAGAACAAACAATATTTATTCCCCCCCCCCCTCTATTGTTTTTCCTTCTATAAAAAAACAGAAAATAGGGTACAAAACAGAAAATAGTTTACTGGAAGATGAAGGAGAGTAAAATGGTCATAGCCATGTTGGTTATACTTTTCAGTGAAGAGGTAGGAATCAACATTTAAAGAACATAAGCAGATATGAATGACAATGGTTTTATGGGAATGTCATGTGACAATCTAAGAGTTAACTATCGGACACAACCATTCTATAAGAGAGACAGTTATTTTTTGTATCCCTACACAGGAATATATTCACATTTTCCACGTGAAACTGTAAATCACATGAGCAATGGCAAGTAAGGAATTTCTACCATGATAATTTAACTGTTGGGCATCTTTTTCCCTTGAAATGCACAGTAAACTGTAATACTTTCATTCTGGGGACATGCCTTCTTCTTTTAACATATTTTCTAATTATTTTCCTAAATGTCATGGGTATGGGTTAAACTGCATCTAATGGTGAAGTTCCAGTTCTGGAGCTCTGGGGAATGTGGCGTAGACCTTCATTCACATTACTACCAGGCCCATTCTGACCCGGAGTGGTAAAACCTATTAGGGTCCCATCTATGAGTTAAATAGAAAAAATGAATTTTTAAAAATGCGTTAAAAATAATTTAGTAATCATCAAGAGTCTAAAAGAAAACATCTTTGGCATGGAATAACCCAACAAGAGTCGACGTGCCGTTAAATCAAACCAACCAACCTTTGCTAGATAATCGCCTCTAATTTGTGAAGAAGTCATCGTTATCAAAAATACGCTTTCAATATTATAGCAGTTATTAAAATGTAGCCCCATTGAATACGCTAACTATATCCCCTACAAATGGGTAAGACTCCCACTTCCAAGAAACGGTGTGTCCTGTGCATGACAATAAATAGTATATGGTAATGACTCTCCAGGTCTGGACCTTTGCTGAGTATAGAGCATTGCTTCGTTACCATTACTTACATGTCCAAACTCAACCAGATTGGCAGCACCAGTTCTATTGCGCAAATACATCTGTTTAAAATTTATCGTATTTGGCTGGTTGGGTTTGACGGCATATTAACACTTGTTGGGTTATTTTATTCCGAATACGTTAAGCGCGTGGTGTAATGGTTAAAGTCATGGGAAATGGACTCGTCGCCCCGAGTTCAAATCCTGGACATGGAAATTGCATTTCACTTAGCGCTAATACCCTTGGGAAAGGTATGAATCCTACTCTCCTTCCATCTATGGATGAATAGTAGGGCAGACTGGGCTCTTTAATATTGGAGAAGGAAAACTTCGAATTCAAACCTATTTGAACTCCGCTTAAGAAATTGACCTTGTGTCATATCCTGCTCGTGCGGAGGGGTTGGTAAATATATATATATACCGAATACGTATTGTTTTATTCATTCTTGATGGTATTAATTTTTTCTAAACTCATTTTTTCTATTTAAACCATATAGAAATCTAATAGGTACTACAACTTCGGTTTAGAGTGGTTCTGGGATTAATGGCAATGAAGGGTACTACTTACCCCCAAGAGCTACAGAATTGGAACTTCCCAATTAAATGCAGTTTAATGTCATACCCAGGATACTAAGAACGTCAGCAACCGTCTTCTAGCAGATGCATTATATAAAGGTTTGGGGTTTGCTATAAGGATAATAGGTTGGACATATTTATCAATCCTATAAGTGCTAGAATTGACTTGACCAGCCGATTGATTGAAGGGGGCTTCTCCGACCGAACATGTAGCTTACATAAGGCCAAATTGGAGTGTCGCATATCATGGACTACTAAGCGTCAGGATTCCGTCTTTAAGCATCACAGGTTGTCACAGACGGCCACCAGTTGGCCCCAGCGGGGATTTTACACCTCTAAAGTTTTGCAGTCGGTGTATTCTTCTGCCCTGGCCGACTGGAGTGTAATCGTATTTGATATGTCAAAAGATATTAAAATTAAAATCTGAAACGGATTTCATAATATCTAGGCAAATTTTGCTGTTTAAGAAAGTCAATAGATTTCTTTAGGATTTAGCGTTGAAGTGTCTTAGTAATGATACTGCTAAATTTGGCTAATGATAAACAGGTTACAAAAGCGCGCTTTAAAAAAATTGAATTTAAAGTTATGGTAATATTTGAAAAGCTTACTTGTTTGGTAGTTCTTAGGGTTCTTTGGATATAAAATTCAGTTATCGTCAGAAGACGCTGAGACTGAGATATTTCACAGAAACTTCCATAGGTGATTAAAAGCACCGATACGTTAAAAGAGTACCTTTATGAGAAAAGCTGAATTGACATGAATGTGATATTCTAGGGAATATTCTGTGTCTTGGTTTATATGTTTAATGGCATATCCACTCCTTATGGGTTATTTAATCCTAAAATATTATTAATTAGTAAATGTTTAATTGTAATCATAACTATAATTTGCATTTTTCAAATTACCTTTCTGTTTGTATAGGACCATTTCTTTTCAAATTTCTATATGATATCAACCATTCCTATTTTTGTAACACTCACATGTCTCTTAGAAATAATGTAGTAGAGAATCATTAGTCGTTTCTTGTTATCAAACTTAACTAAATATTCTTCTGTTGTTATCTTGTAGCTGTTAATCTCTTTCTGGTATGAAAGCCAGTTTATTCCCATCAAGTCTGCTCAGAACTCTTCTTTTCCTGCTTATTATTTCATTGCTCCAAAGTTACTTGATCGGATTACATTATTTTTACGGAAGTCTGATTTAAAATTCACGCAATTATTTATTTGTTGGGGAAATATGACATCTTAAATAAAGAACGGAGATTTATAATTTTTTTGCGAAGTCTGTTGATGACATGGTTTATTCGACTCATAGTGTTAGTAAAATTAGAACCTAACACGTATTTTTACGAAGATAATAGACACACGTGCTTACACGTTCGTTTACTGCACTAAACATGTTGAAATAGATAGAATAAAGACAACAGGAAAAACAAAAGTACCTTTTTGAGAAAAGCTGAACTGATATAAATGTGATATTCTAGGGAATATTCTCTCTGGCTTGGTTTATATGTTTAATGGCATATCCACTCCTTATGGGTTATTTAATCCTAAAATTTAATTAATTAGTAAATGTTTAATTGTAATTATAATTTATAATTTGCATTTTTGAAATTTACCCTCTATTTGTCTTGAAATTTCTTTACAAATGTCTATTGATGACCAATTTCTATATGATCCATGCATTTTTATAATCATTTTAATGCATATAAAAATCATTTCCAATGCATTTTTATAGTAAAAATCATTTCCATGCATTTTTATAGTAAAAATCATTCTAATCATTTTTATATTAAAAATCATAATCCAATGCATTTTTATAGTAAAAATCATTTCTAATGCATTATTATAGTAAAACTCATTCCTATTTTTGTAACACTCACATGTACATAAAAAGAAGAACAATAAGTTAACTAAATAAATGTATATGTATTTTATTCCAACCAAAATTAATATATTAAACAGAAAACAAGACCAACGAAAAAGATTGTTACTATCCGTAACACCACAGTCTTGCCTAGAACAATAACGGAAACGCTTTGAACCAAGCTGAGGATGTCATTTCACACTAACTACCACCATATTACCAACCACAATGGTTTCAAGGCTTCGTTCACGTGATGCACGCAGCGCAAATTAGCATGTACAAAAATATTGCAAAACCTTTGAGAAAATTGCACGTAATATATACACACGAACAGACAGACACATACACACACAGTGAAGCAATTTTTTAATAATAAAATGTAGATAAATTTTGATAATTATTAATTATACGCGCGCGTACTTTTATGTACTTTAATTATTTTCAATTATTAAAACTAATTAGCTATTTATTTTCAAAGCTTTCTTATCATCTGTGGAAAAAAAATATTTGAGGTGGCCCTCGACCCACGGATGGCGTCGGCTGGAGTGGCAGTGTCCAGTACAAAATACCGAAATTTGGACACCCTCATTTCTCAGTATTTTCCTGTATTCGACAAAATTCATTTAACAAAAAAGATCCTATACATTTTTCTAATAGACATAGCCAATTCTATAGTAATGCAATAGATTACGTCATTGTGAAATTCTTAAATCTATTCTTTTAGGAGATGCTCTTACGGAGGGGTTGGGTAAATACATACTTTCGAAACCCAAATGTTAAAAATTCCTATTGTGGGTGTTGGCTGGCTTTTTCTCAAATTTTTGATTAGTTTGGTCTGTGGGTTTCAGGTTATCAATCTACGTATTAAGCAGATTCTTCACTGCTTATCTTCGGCAGTCTGTCAAAAAAACAATTATTTCAACGGGAATTGACGGTGTGCCTCAACGTACGATAGTTTTATAATTAACTTTTAAAAATTTTCTGCAAGTTCACGTTAGTACTGGGCTTTCCTACAAATCTCTCTCTCTCTCTCTCTCTCTTCTCTCTCTCTCTCTCTCTCTCTCTCTCTCTCTCTCTCTCTCTTATATGTTTTCAAGCTCCGACATTTCCCGGAGCTTTCTCGGGTGCAATGTTTTTTCTTCTTTTTCTAGAAACCGTCTACAGTATTGGCTCGCACCTATTACTATGAGATTCATCTCTCAATATGAAGATTTCACTTATTAAATAAGTGTATCTAAAATGCAGTCACGATTCAAATCTAATCTTTAAAGAAATTTTCTACTAACAATTTAATGAATATGCACACAGAATGAATAAAAAGCCGAGTAAACTTCAAAGATGATTATTTTAGATGAAACATATAATTAATTATTCAGTCAGTAAATTACGTATAGTATAGCTTATATTGAATAGGAGAAGCGTTGAGGGTAACTGTGATAAAACAGGTCATGCTGATATATATATATATATATATATATATATATATATATATATATATATATATATATATACATGTGTGTGTGTGTGTGTGTGTGTGTGTATGTGTGTGTGTGCGTGTGCGTGTGTATGTATGTATATATATAATGTCAATTTGTTTATTTATTATATCTATTATAAGCGCACGTACTTTTATAAAGAAAAAAAATTGAGACCAGAAAGTTCACTAAATCCACACTTTTTGTATGTTGAAGGGTAGTCATTTTATTCAATAAAAAAGCTAAATAAAAATATAATAAACGAAAATCAATTATATATTCAAAATGAATTAAAGAACAGGATCAAAGAATATAACAAATGAATAAAGGATAGAATATAATAAAAAGGCCAAAAAACAAAAAACAAAAAACAAACAAGTAAATGAAAAATACTAACAAAAATAATTATGAAAATAAACAACTTAAAAACTTAATGTATAGAAAAATTATTCATTCTAAATTTTTATCAGTCTATAACTAAATACTAGTACAAAATATAAAAAAAACACTCTCCGGGCGATTTAAAAATAGATTTTTGAAACTTATTGCCTGAGGGGTGGGAGTAAATAAAATTCAATGTCAGAGAGTTTCTACCCTAAGTAAGTAAAATCATCAAATTCATTAAAGGATTAAAAAATAAAACAATTTGAAATGTAAACTTTAAATATGTATTAAAATAAAACAAACTATATATAGATATATAATACCAGTCATGCATTTATTAAAACTTGTTTTAAAAAACAATGAGGACTGTCTAATGCTGCATGTTCAAATTTGAGTGTATTTATTCTATGGTATGACGTTTGGGTAATGTGACGTAAGCAGTGACGTAATTTTTGTTACAGACAAAAACCGGAAGCAAATCTCCATTACTAATAGAGATATATAGGAGATATATTTTCAACCTTTTATATTCGAGGTTTGTTATAAATTAAAGAAGGAACATAAAACATATAATAGGACGATGATTTGTTTTTCTTCCTTTTTTCTTTAATGGTATATCAACTTTCAAGAGTTATCTATCGTCAAAGTCATCTTTTTAGAAGAACAGTATTGCTACTATTTAACCCATAGTTGAAAGTGGGTTTCATATTATTCTCAAGGGTATTCGTCCGAAAGTGAATGTAATAGAGTTCGAACCTGCTTATTACGATGCAGCAGACCAATACGTTAGCCACTACGCCATAAAGGCTGAATTGAACAGAAGTTATCTTTTATGTAATATTTAATATTTTTGATAAAATCAATAATTTTCAACTATGTATTAGTTTATACAAGTGTAATGTGTGGGAAAGTATTCAGCATTTTTTTATTGCGAGAATTCTGTCGGGGATAAAACTTGGTTATCGTTCCTGAAATTCAGGAGTGATCTTTTGGTTTCAGCGATTAGAGTAGGAGCAAAATAACTATTTTGTTTGGATACAGAATTTCTACTCTTTTAGCCAGGGTATACTGGCCCAGACCCACTATATTTGTGCAGTAATATAGGAAAAAGTTATTTTTTAAAAAGATTACTTATTTTTTCTAAGAGATAGGGTAATTCAATTCCTAGATGTGATGATGCACCCTGGCTTTGGGACCAGTACATATAATTTTCCTTTCACATGTATAACTTTGTATTAGACATATGAGTCTCTACGATATAATATTCATATATTTCATCACGGTCATCAATATCATCATTATCATCGGCTGAAACATTCTTTTACAGTCTACTGCTTGACCAAATTCCTTGATTATTCTAGTCATATCTCACCACAAAAAAATCACGATATCATATTTGACATATTTTGTCTGGTCATCCTCTTCGCTAGAAAGGAATAAAATACTGGCATTTACTATTCTTTATGGGTTTAAGATAAGATATGTAAGACTGATTATTTCATTTTAACGGCATGTAGTCCATCTAGGGTTATTTTATGCCAACAAGTTAGGGAATTGCGTTCATTGATCATTCATGTTTACATGCTTGTGTAGTTGTTTCTTAAAAGTTTTTTTTTGGCATACGTTTCTCTCAAAATCTTACAATTTTTAAACAGATCTATTTGATATATAGATGGACCCTAACAGATACTTATACTTCCGTCAGAACAGACCTGGGAGTAATGACAATGAAGGGCTACTACATATTACTAGATCTCCAGAACTGAAGCCTGAACATCAGAAGCAGATTAGTCTCGTCCCCAGCATACCCCTTTTTGAGGGCTTTTAGAACTCTGTAGGGGATATAAGCCTAGCCAACAGATCAGCAAGTGTTTAAGAACATATGAATTTAAAATATTGCTTTCTTCATCAATTTAAAAAAAAATAATAAAGAATTAGAGAGTATGCCTATAAAATTATTATTAAAAATCCCACTTTTTACTTGGTCTCAGCCACTGACTTCTTTTCTCGAATAAAAATATCTGCTATGCAGTCGACATCAGATTTGAAAGACCGCATGCTCACACATACTGGAGAGAAACCATACTCATGTGAATTGTGTGGATTTGTGTTTTCTTGAAATTCAGCCTAAAAAGATCATTAGGATACAAGTACTATTTGTAAAGAATCAAGTGTTAGCCCCAGGACAGGGGCCCCTTGACTTCTAAAAAACTAATAAGAAATGAAACAAAAAAAGTGAGATACCGGAATACAAAAGAAATGACCAATGCAGATTCTGCCACTCAGCCATCGAAAGTCCAAGCCATCTAATGTCTGGTTGACAGATCCTTTTGGCAGATGGTCACTACACTGCCCGTCATAACAAAGTATGCAAATATCCCCACTCGAAAATCTGTGGAGAAATGCTGCTTGAGCGATCACAGTACATCTGGGAATATGAGCCTCCACCAATAACATCAAATGGAAAGGTGACTGTGTTCTATGATGAAGTAATCCAGACAGGGAGATATATAAAAGACAAGGCCATTAAACCAGATATTGTCATATGGAAAAAAAACATGAAAAAACTGCTTTCATTATTGATGTAGCTGTCCCAAATGATTATTGCCTCAATAAGCTGAGCGAGAAAAGATTACAAAATATCAAGTCCTCAAGAATGACCTAAAAACAACTTGGTCATTGAAAGAAATAGATATTATACCTGTTGTGATAGGGGCAACTGGGCTGGTGAATCAAAACTTGAAAAAATACCTTGAAACAATACCAGGGAAACCAAGCTGCTGTGAAGTACAAATAGCAGCTATCAAAGGAACACGGTCCATCCTAAAACGATTCTTAGGATACAAATATATTATAAAGAAATCAAGTGTTAGCCCCATGTCAGGGAAGGGGCCCTGACATGGGGCTAACACTTGATTTCTTTATAGATAATATTTGTATCCTAGAAATTTTATAAGAAAATAAAACAAAAAAGAGAGAAACCCTATTCTTGTATGTATGTGGATCAGCATTTCTAAATATATTTTCACACTTTTAAAAACTTACTTGAACCAGATTGAAACGGAAGCGAATAAGATCTAGAACTTTATGTATGTAATTGCATAAACTTAAACAAAGGGATAGTTTCTTAAAGAATGTTTGTTTTGGATTTTTGTTTCATCGATTAACGTCAATCTTTGAGGTTTATATAATTTACAAGTAATGGTTTCCTAATCTAGCAATATATATATATATATATGCAGGGGGGGCAATATTTATTTATATGTTAAATTAAGATAAAGTAGAAATTAATTTTAAATGGTTAGAAATGATATAGCAACAATTTAAAATTGTTGTGATTTCCTTTTAGAAATGCATTCCAAATACATTTGATATAGAAATATTTTTAATTATTTAAACGGATTGAAAAACATAACAAATCTGTTTCAGATATTAAATTATGTGTTATTTAGAAATCAACTCTCTCTCTCTTCTCTCTCTCTATATATATATATATATATATATATATATATATATATATATATATATATATATATATTCCCCTCTCTCTCTCTCTTTCTCTCTCTTTCTCTAAATAATATATAGATATTATGGACTCTCTCGTCGATTTTCGACGCATGAGGGTTCATACAATGAACACCCACACAATGATTTGTTATATGGACCATCCGCACTTTTTGGCACAGTCGGTAGGAAAGAATTGGTGCACAACGAATGCCACAAACCCAATCAACGACTGACCTCAGGAATTTTAATTCAGAGTTTCCCTCTCCTAGACTGGTTACCTACCCAAGGTTAAAGAGCCCAGTCTGTCCTACTATTTTACCCATAGCTGAAGGGAGAATATATGGATTCATACCTTTCACAAGGGTATTAGCGCTATGTGAAATGCAATCAACCTTGCCTGGGATTTGAACTCGAATCGATAAGTCCATTTCCCACGACTCTAACCATTATGCCACGCGCTTACACACACACACACACGCGCGCGCGCACAAAGACACACACACACACACACACACATATATATATATATATATATAATATGGAGAATTAAGCTCGAATTCATAACTGACGTTATTCGGTGGATACCTACACATGGACATATCAGAGTAGACCGACCAGTAAAGACGCTGATCACTTCCTTATGGATACTTTATGTCGTGAGAATAATTTGCATGAGCCCTGACCGATAGGGACTGGTGGTAAGAGTAAGTCATGGGAATCCGTTTTTTTTTCAGCGTGACATGATATGAAGAAATTAACAACTATTAAGAAACTATCCGATAAGTGCGGAAATATATTGGAAAGATGAATAACGAACACAAATAATCTGTTTAACTAATATTTCGTCTCATTTAATTCAGAAACTTCTTCTGTAGAAGTTTTTCAATTAACAGTTTGCGTTTATTATTCATATTTCCAATATATTTCCACACACACACACACACACACACACACACACACACACACACATATATATATATATATATATATATATATATATATATATATAAGTGTTTAATTGGAGTCGTACCTAATTTGAAAATTAATTAAATTAATAATGAATTAGGCGGAACCAATTAAACACTTATTCTCCAAAAATTATCGGCAAAAAGCCATTCTAAACAAACCTTGTTTACAATATTATATATATATATATATATATATATATATATATATATATATATGCGTGTGTGTGTGTTTTTTTTTCACTATCACATAAGTGAGAAATTGATAGTTACCAAGCCCCGTCGATTACCCTAACTTAGGTATATATGCTTTATCATATATTGAGCACTCGATTAAGTAAAGTGCTCATAAAATACCATTGAAATGGACAAAAGAGAACATGGAAGTCTATCTCTCGAAAGTTCTGTTCAGAGATGAAACTCATAAAACATTTTATGGTCCTTATAGTTGGAGTGAAGGCTGGGTCGTAAATGGACGAGATAGTCATGAACACTTGAGGCCCCAATAAGGAGGAGGAGGAGGAGGAGGAGGAGGTATTATGATTTGGGCATTTTTATTGGATATCTCATGGTTGGTCCCAGGAGAGTGACTGACGATACGAAAAAAAAACGGAAATGCTTATATAGCCTTCCTCGAAGAGAACCTTGAAACTTTGCTAAAAACAATCGCCTTCAGGAGAACCATCATATCTATTCAAAATAAATCTTCGGTAGATGAACTGCCCGGCTAATACTCCTGACATAAACTTAATTGAGAAATTGTGGAGCATTTTGAAGCGGCGTATTTATGAAAATGGACGCCGATCTAAAAGGAAGTGTGGCTTGCGGCAGAAAATAGTCAACACATCACGTGAAATTACATCAGAGGAGATCCAAAAATAGGCATGTCTGATGGACCAGTACCTTTTCTTCTTCATTTAAAAAAAGACACCATATCAACCAAAACCTGTCTCAAAAACCGCTAGCTGGTGGCTGCTGAAAAAACCCAGTTACAATTAAAGTCCGTAGCCAAAGCAGTGTCACTTGAAAAAAAAACTAGGATTAGGGTTAGGGTTTAGGGTTGGGGTTGAGGTTTTAGGGTTAGTTTAATGGGAAAATGAATAAATAATTTGGGCTTTGTTTTTCCTGGGTCATCCCTGTATACAGGGTGACCCAGAAAAAATCAGAAAACACACATTTTTGTAATAGAACTGTTAATTTTAACTATGGGGATTTAGGGTTAGGGTTTAGGGTTAGGGTTAGGGTTGGGGTTGGGTTTTCTGGAAAAACGCCCTAAGTTGGTAGTTGTTTTTTTTTTTTTTTTTTTTTTCAAGTGACACCGCTTCGGCTACGGACTTTAATCGTAGCAGCCACTGGCTAGCGGTTTTTGAAGCAGGAGGACAGGACGGAACTCGCGCGAAGACTACCTATTTTTCTTTTGTACATGTTTTTTCTTATTACACCTCGTTAATAATTTGACACAAAAAATGTAAGTAAATTAAATAAATGACCGTAACTTCTGTTCCTTTTCCTAGAACCTTACGATTTTGAAAGAATAGGTGTATGTGTATGTTTTCATTAGTCTCTAATAATTTTGTTAAATTCAATGCAATAGTTTTCGGATAGAATCGAACAGTCTTCTCTCGCCAATAATTTGAAACGCAGTGTATACATACATACATACATGCAAACACACACACACACACACACACACACACATATATATATATATATATATATATATATATATAGGACACATTAAAGCGAATTAATCTTAAAAGGATGGAAAAAATTTCTAAAAGTAAAGTTAAGGTACCCTTATAATTAGATGTATAATCTAAAATAAATATTCTTTTTTCGGTCAGTCCTCATCAGAGAAACACATTGAAAGTAGGAAATACGATGGTTGGAATAATTGAGAAAAAAGGTAATTTTGTTCCCCTTTTTCAATAAGAACGAGAAAATAAGAGAAATTACGAACCGTGCGTGTGTGTGTGTGTGTGTGTGTGTGTTGTGTGTGTGTGTGTGTGTGTGTGCATATGGTGTGTAGACGCTTTTAACTTTCTCAGCAGGTTCATCAAAAATGTTGGCTCAGCAACCCCCACCAAAGATCCGACAAAATATATTTTGCTCAGCAATTTTTTTATTTTGAATATAATATTTCTTTAAACCACTCTAAATTTATTGATGATTACTGATCACATAGTTGGATATTAACAGATAAAGTCAGATATGTTTACAGATAATATCCATGTACTATTTATATATCTCCCTACCCTACTGAAAACGACATTTTAAAATAAAAAATAAATATTAAACATATAGGATGTGATAATGAGTTAAAGAGATGAATTGAAAATACTAAAGAAAATATAAATAAATAAATACAATATATCGTTAAAAAGTTTCTCGCTCTTATTTAATATAACTCACCTGTTTCGAATTTTTAATTGTAGATTTTTAAGAGCCGGTTGTCATTTCGAGGTTTGCACCTGTAATAGAGAATCGGTTCTTATTTAAATAGTCCGCTAGTTTCTACCTAATTAATTGATTTAATATTTACGCACCGCCTTAAAATTGGCTTTTACGCCTCTGTTTTCTTGGAATGCTGAAACATATTTGCAGGTGTTCAACGGTGTAAACGAAAAAATAACCGAAGCAGACAAGCTCTTCCTATACATGTTACTTTTATTTTTAAAGACGTCTTTAGTTTCGTTGTTAATTTTCTATTTAACCAAGAAAAAGACGGAACTAGTTACAATTATCTTATTTGGTTTCGAAAGATTGCAGCCCCCACCACTTCAAAAAGAAAATGATGGTTAACAAGCCCTTTTCACTGTGCAAGGGTAGTGATTTTAATTCTCAATGGAATCAACGCTAGTTGGAATTATCACTAGAATAAAATGATTTCAACAAATATGTATCGTTCATTTTAGTCCTTTACATTTTTTTAGATCAGTTAATTTGAACCACATATATTTGAAGCGTAACACAGATTCTCAAAATTTATTGGTTCAAGTTAACTGACCTGAAAAAAAAATGTAAATTTTTTTAATTAAAATAACTAGTGCATTATATATTTTATTCATTAATATATCAACACTGAAAATTTCATTAAATTCTGTTAATTTCCTGATTTTTGGATATTTTTTCTTTCGGCAGGGGTACATACGATGGTGGAATTTAGGTCGGTTGACTTCAATTTAACTCAGTATTTAGATTGTAAGACAACTTTGGAAGGAAGAATGTTTAAAAATTTCAAATACAATTTAATTCGCTATGCAACATAAGTTGACACGGAAATGAAGCCTAGATCAGTCGGAAAAGTTTTTAATATCCCAGCGTCCAGGAACGCAATATGAAATCTACCTGCAAGTCATACTTGAAATTCACTAGAAATTTTACTGGATTTGTCAGAGAGAGGAGAGAGAGAGAGAGAGAGAGAGAGAGAGAGAGAGAGAGAGAGAGAGAGAGAGAGAGAGACAGAGAGAGAGACAGAGACAGAGAAACCCCTCCTCGATTTTTATGGAAGCAGATCAGTAATGGATATGTAATGATGACTATGGTGTTATTGATGATGACGTAACCGCTAAACAAATGAGAGAATAAAACAACAATAACTTCAACAAGAAAATACACACCAAATCTTGAACCCAATCCAGATATAGTTTTGATTAATAGAAAGGAAATGAGTTCAAAATTGTAAAACTCACGAAATAATTACCAGACTCACTACACCAAAACCACCATCAAAAAAAAAAAAAGAAAAGAAAAGTTTGAAACATAAAGGTGACAGTAATACCTATAATAACAGGACCTTTTAGGAACCACATGATTTATAGGTCCCTATAATTATGTATGGTAGTGTAGAAAAAATCTCAGCTGGCAGAAGGCGTGCGTGACTGTTCTCATGGTCACCGTGAGGAAAAGAACGATATATCTTGAAATAATTCTAAATTTAATGGGATCTATCTATTTGTCTAATTCCTGAAATACCTGATACTTATCACGAGAAAGTACCTGCTAATCGATGAAAAATCCTTTGAATTTGCTGTTATAGTGTCCAACAACAACAGGGCACGAAGGGTGCGTCACTGCGTAAGCTTGTTTGGTACGCTATCGGCGGACCTTTAAAATGCAGGAATAGGAACCCCAAAGTCTGGCAAGCGGTTTAAGGAGCTAAGGACCTTCATATGAGAAAGGACAGAGTGGCGGAGGAGTTCATGCTGATTGTTCTATTATTAATAATAAATAGTAAAAATGCAATCGTCTGTTTTTCCTATATTGATGTCTGACAAACGTCGGAAGAGAGAACAAAGAGATCCCATAGGACATGATAATTCAAGCTAGCAACTGCTAAATACACTGTTCACCTTTTATCTTTGCTTAGTAAGTCTTTCCCTATCCTTAATACTCGTTGTGTTCTTTCATATTATATTAACTACAAGAGTTAATATCAGGTTAAGCACTGGTGGTTATTCTTTTCTTTTAATTTTAGATAAAAAATAGAACATTGTCCTTTTTTCAAAATTTAGAAAACAAGAACAATGTATCAACCAAATATAATGCTGCCTAAACACACACACACACACACACACACACACACACACACATATATATATATATATATATATATATATATATATATATATATATATTCACGTATGTGTTTGTATGTATAACGCCCCAAATAACCTGCTTGATTCATTTTTTATGACATTTTAGAAACTGTTTTAATAAAAACTATATCAACATAATATAAATGAATTCAACACATTTAGTATTTCCATAAGAGGACCACAAGCTGGAGAATTAAATCTAACATTAACACCGGGAGAGAAGAAAACTATTATGTTATCCAAGAGATATCCCAATCTATACATATATAAAGGGCAGTTGGCGTGCATGTATGTATGTATGTCCGGATGAAACTACAAAAATAAAACAATTAATCACAAAGTAAATATATATATGAACATTAGATGTTTAGCGGTCTTCCTTTTCGTGCAAAAATTATGAAGATTTGATTTATATTCGAAGATATTTAAAAATTAAAATATACATAGAAATAGCATTGGAAATATCCAGCACTAAAGTAAACACATCAATAAACCATTTTTTGTTGTTTGTTTGTTTTTGCTTTCCCTCTACCCAGTCGACGCTGCGTAGCCACTTTTAGTGCATAGTAAGAAACAGGTGTTTGTTTCGAATTACTACATACTAATTGTTATACAAGAAACTGTGATCACTTGATGTTTAAGAAATTTGTAAGAAGAATTGTTTAAGTGAATCGCCAGGTGTGAATTGACTTAGACACTAGTGGACAAGCAAGGACGAACTCATAAGAGCTGTTGGTTTGTTGAGACTGCACACGGACACGTCAATGTGGATCGACCTACATCACTCAGCTCTGTGAGGTCCTTGCAATTGAATCAAATAGATTACTAGTATAAAAATAATCGGACGGAAAACCCCTGACGTCTGATAGATCATCCTCTTTCCAGAAAAATAATTTTTAATATTTCTATATCGTTAGTTATTTGCTTGAATTCAACCACCATAAAGAATTCGAAATACTATAGACTTTCTAGGGGGCGAAAAGACACATGAACTTCTCTAGGTCTGATCTGCTGGTCAGGTGACTGGTCATCTGTATCTCATATAGATTAATCACCTAATCCTAACCAGTAGACCAGACCTAATGCTAATTAACAACAAGAAAAGAATATCATTTACTCAATTTCGCTGAATCACTGAGAGAAAATGAAAGAAAATAAAAGGATAGACAAATACTTGGACCTTGCCAGAGAACTGACAACTTTGTGGAATATGAAGGCGAAGGGCGAACCAATAGTAACTTGTGCCCTTGGGACGGTTCATAAGTGTTTAGAAAAGAGTCTGGATGAATTGAAACTCAGAAGAAGAATGGGGCCATCCAAAAAATAACATCGTGAAGTTCGGCGAGAATACCCAGACGAGTCCTGGATACCCGAAAAGACATCCTATCAATCATACATCAGTGAAAGACGAACCACTAATGCTGGTGTGAAAAACTCACTAGGAGTGAAATAATGATCATTTTAACCATTCTTAAAATAGACAAGGGAGGGACTCCGAGAAATGGACCAAAGGAAAATGAAATTGATGACGATGAATAAGGCATTACATCCGGGCGATGATATAGACAAACTATATGTGACAATAGAAGGCGAAGGAAGAGGTCTCTTTAGCACTGGAGATTACATATATGCGACAATTCGATGACGAAGAATACACAAAAAGGATAAAGAAAGACTGAATACAGCAAATAGCAACTGCAATTGAAAAATAAAAAGAAGAAACATAACAGAAAATAGAAATGAGAAATAACAACTGTATTGATACTTCAAGCGTGAAACTGGAGAGATTGCAAATGAGAAGAAAGTGAAATAGATAATCTATTGGTATCTATTGAAATTCTGTGATGTAGAAGATGGGAATATATAGTACATAATTATAATCGTTTTATTGTATAATATCCGATGAGAAATGATAAAACTATGTCATGATAAATAAATAATTTAAAAAATCATCAGAATGATCAGATCGAGCTGGCTGCACAGATATCAGTGACTCTCTCTCTTTCTCTCTCTCTCTCTCTCTCTCTCTCTCTCTCTCTCTCTCTCTTCTCTCTCTCTCTCTCACTCTCTCATAATCTATGAGTGATCCTCCGCGTAGCATCCAGAATCCTCACAGAGTTGATTGATGTAGGTTTTTGCTGGTCTACCTATATTTATATGCCCGTGTGTAGCTGTTCACAGGAGAACATCAAGAGAAAAAAAAATGAATCTCTGATAATAGTAGTACTGTTACGTACTGAGGTTTTCATAGTACCAAATCGATATAATGTTGTATACTCTTTTCTTACTTCTTACTTCTAGTCGTCTTCTCTTTCTGGCCGGCTTTGGTTCTATCTTCTAACATCTTGCGTCTGGAGTTGTCGTGGGGACTTCGGTCTGGTTATCTGTTAGGGATTTCTCTTTATCAGAAGCCCTGTGTCATTGTTAGTTTTTAGGTAATAAACACAAGACTTCGATTTACGTTGATGTTACTTTATTTCCAAATCCCCAACCCAGACACCTGCGCAGTGAGGATTACATCTTTCGAGCTCGGCTTCTACTTGCTAACTCTGAGTTACTTAGTATCCTTAAACCGGAACAGGGTCTTCTATGCCTTCCGTTTCTCACGATTTATCCCCGTAAGGCAAAGTGAGAGTGAGGTCAAGCGTTGTCATTCATCCTTCAAGGCCGTGGGCTGCACTAATCGCCATTATGTTTCTACACTATTACCATAAATATTAGGTATCTAATAATTTATGTAACAGTACGCACTAATGTCATAAGAACCAACTATATAAAAGCAAAATAGATATTATATACTTGTGGTGCTACTTTAAACGATGGAGAGAGGGATACAGGGTTCACAATTTTTGCCAGGGTATTAGTCCAAATATGACTGGATTTAACTTTTTTCTACTAAAAGACAAAATAAATACTAATTAGAGTAACAGTAATTGTAAAGATGAACCCAATCATCTACTCTTTAGGCATAAACCAACCATATACGCATTGATATGCCATTAAAACCAGTTACCGCCCTGTCGGTTGGAGCGTTAGAATGCACCGACTGCACCTCTGCAGAGGGGTAAGACTCCCCCAATGGGGTCACCTGTTGGCCGTGGGTGGTGACCCGTGATGCTTAAGGATAGAGCCCAGGTGGATGAGCAGTTCATGACATGCAATACTCCACTTTGGCCCTATCTTGGGCTAGACGGGCGGTCGGAGAGGCCCCTCCGATCAATCGGCTGGTCACGTCAAGCCCTAGCACCTATATGATTTTCCAAACCCTATTGCCCTTATGGCAAGCTCCAGCCCCTTTTTATCATATGGATGCTAGAAGTCGGTGGCTGCGGGTCTACATGTCCTGGGAATGACGTTAAAATCTATCTGATGGTGAGGTTCCAGTTTTGGAGGTTTGGGGAATGTGGAGCACCCCTTCATCACCATTGCTCCCTGGTCCACTCTGACCCGGAGTGGTAGTACCTGTTAGGGTCCCATCTATGGTTTAAATAGAAAAATGTATTTATAAAAAAATTGGATTATCCATTAAGAATTGATTTATTTCAAAATTTTATCGGCATTAAATGACCCACTGAGGTTGATATGCCGTAAAACAAAACAAAGCAAAAACAAAACCAGTTAATCATCTTCATCTAATAATCTTTATCATCTTTTTCAAAGTATTATCTTAGCAAACCCACTCTATGATTGGAATTGTCTTATCTGTTTCTTAAGCAATATATTTTCATCTTTTTTGCAAAACAAACAATCAGACAAACCAAAAGCAAAGCATGGATGGTAGTTAAATCAATGATTACATTATAGTACTCACGTTTGTATTTTCCCTCCTTTTGTCTGACGCTTGCTATCAATGCAAGCTAGTCATGGCGACAGCAAGAACACAAACGCCATTATTTGACGCCAGGAAAACTCTTTTGTTTCTCGCCATTGAACCCGCCAGCAAAATCCGCCCTCAGTTGAACCAAATGCATGAATTGTTTTATCTTTTCTTTTCATTCTCATCCTCTTCTGCGATTCCCCAGGGAAATTCGAAGCGCGTTTGCTCCTGCATGATTTCCTGAATTCGTGTCGTGCCTGGCACCGAACGCAATGACAATCTCATTCGACCTTGAAAAAGTTTTGAATCTTGAATTTCCTTGAGTTCATTTAACCTTCTTGTTCGTTTGTCTTTGTTTCCATAAACAGTTTTTAACTTTTTTGTTTTTTTTTTGTTTCGTTTTCATGATAGATTGTACAAGTTTAAATATTTCATTTTTCCTACAGATCATTGTTTTGGCTTCAGGATATCTTCTTGTTTTGTCTTTATTTTCATTCTTGCTTTGTCTCTTTCTTCTTCTTTTAAACTTTCTTATTTTTCTATTTGTTTTATGGTTTACTTGGATTATTTGCTGTATGTGTTATTTGAAAAAAAAGGAAATTTTTCCTTACTTTTTTGCTCTCAATTCCTATGTTTCTGTATCAGTTATTAGCTCTTTTCTTCTTTTTATCTCATTTCTTTTTCACGATTATATTCTCTTTGTCTATGTCCTTCATAGGCATATTTCTTTCTTTATTTCTTTATTTCTTTATTTCTTTTTTGTCTAATCTTATTTTTCTTCTGTCTCGCTTTCTCGTGTTTTCTTTCTCTTTTTTCTCACACTTTCCTTTACACTCTTTCATTCTTTCACATTTTTTTCTCTTTTCTTTTTTATTCCTTTCTCGGAATTTATTCTTTCTTTCTTTCCCACTCATTTTCATTCTTTCTTTCACCTTTCTTCTTTTTTTCTTTCTTTTTTTCTTGTGTCTTTTCAATATACCCTTCATACATATTGTTTTCATTTCTTTTTTTTTTTCTTCATATCTTCATTTCTTTCTTTCTATCTCTCTTCATTTCTGCATTTCCTTCTTTCTATCTTTAATAACTTTTGACTTTCAAATATCCTTCTCTACCTTTTCGATATGACTTCATTTAGATCTTTATGTTTATATTTTATTTTTCACATCCTCTTCATTTACACAATTATCTTTATTTATTTTGATATTTCCTTACTTCCTTTTGTCATTCATATTTTCAATAATTTTTTCTTTCTTATTTCTATCTTTCTTTCTCTTCGTTTCTTTTTTTCTCACTATTTATTATCTATTTATTTATTTTTCACTCCTCACTCTTTATGTGTTTCTTTGTTTCTTGCTTTATTTTCAATATGCCCTTTATAAACATTATTTTCATATCTTTCATTCTTCATTTCTTCATTCCTTCCTTCATTTCTTTCTTTCTTTCTTTCATCCTTCCTTCCTTTCATCTTGAGTTTTCGATCTTTTATATTTTCTTTCTTTCTTTTTTATTATTTTGTCCTCTTTTTCTTTCTATTCGTTTCATACTTTTTTCTCACTATTTATTATTTCCTTCTTTATAGCTCATCTCCCTTTGTTTGTTTCTTTTTTCTTTTTAATATCCCCTTTATAAACATTATTTTCATATCTATTTTTTCATTCCTTCCTTCATTACTTTCTATCTTTCTTCCGTCTTTCTTGAATGTTCGTTTCTTTATATTTCCTTCTTTAACATATTAACTTCATTTGCATTTTTGCTTTTCATATTCTCTATTTTTTTTACATATTCTTTTTAGATATTTATTTCTTTGTTTACACTTTTATTTATGTTTTCTTTATTCTTATATTCTCTTCCTTTTCAATACTTCGTTTTGTGTACACTTTCCTTTCCTTCTTTAATTTCATCTGATGCGCAGCTTTCTTTTTATCTCTCTTCCCTGCAATTTAGGTCCTGAATCTTTTCACTTATCATGTTTTCCTTTTATTCCAGAAAACATCCAACTAGCCCCTTTCCAACACCTTTGTTCTCCTGTAAACTTGTTATCTCTCTTCCTTTTTGATGGACAGATAACATTCTCTTACTCTATCAACTTCTGCTTTTCCTTCCAGGCCTTTTTCCCTCCTTTTACTCTTATTATATTGCAAACGCCCATTTCAATCATATTTTCTCTGTCTCTAACACAAATCATCCTTTTCTATCACTGTAACATGTCTACTTTGTTTTTTGTTCCATTTTACGTTGATTATTAGAAGGTAACACCTATGTTTCTTCTTTTTCCTGTATCTGCTCGATATTGTTTTCACTGGTATTTTCTCTAGTTTATCCATTTGTAAAGATCATGATTTGCGTTTGGTTATTTTTATGTTCTTATCTAACGAACTCTTTGCAAAACAAAGAATATTTTCTTTATATTTATTATTAACTATTCAAAATTCTCGCACGAGCGTGCAATTATAGACTTCAGCGCGTAGAACGCATAATAAATGACAGGTGACACGCAAAAATCTTTGGCATGTTTCCTGTATCTGATGCCATTTGAAAATTTCTTTCTTCCGCTAATTTTCTAAACATCAGATACACTTTTACACAGATACACCTTCTCTAATCTCACTCTACGATTTTAATTTTTGTTAAATCTAACCAAGATATGCTCAAAAGATTTAATTCATATTAACTATCTCTTTTTCGTTTGGTTCTGTTTAATGGCATATCAACCTTTGTGGATTATTGTTATAAATCGAGTATCAGAGTTACCAGGGAAATAATTGGAAGAAACACAGCGAGTATTAAAAATAAAGGAGAAAGCTTTACTAAACAAAGATACAGGTTAAAAAGAGTAATTAGCAATTGCTAGGTTGAATTAACAAGTCCTATCTGATCTTGTTGTTTCTCTCTTTCAAGGTTTTGTAAGACATTATTTATTGAAACAAAATATGCTTCCATTATCATAATTTACGTACAATATAACTGTTATTTAATTTCAAACACATCCTTGTAGAAGAGCAGTAGTTTAAAATTTAACCGATAGATTTTTTTGGATGTTTTCTGTATTTGATGTTATTTAGGTATTTATGTCTGCCGTTAATTTTCTAAACATGATAAACCTTTACACAAATACACCTTCTCTAATACTTCTTTACCTTCTCTAATATGTCTTTACCTTCTATAATATGTCTTTACTTGTCTTTACCTTCTCTAATACGTAATCGTCTGTAGTCCGCAAATCCTTCCCCACTTCTTGGTCAAGGAAGTATCGCTTTACGCACGCCGCGTGCCCTTCGTTACGGCCAATTGACTTTATCTCAACGGGTATCCAGAGGTCAGGGGAATTTCCTTCATAAAAAGACCCCCCCCTAGTATTTTCTCGTCGTAGTAAAAGAAGACTGATAATACCGTGTTTATTTTTCAGAAGTTTATTAGAATAAAAACTTCACTGCAACTTTTTGAGAGAGAGGGTCAGCCTAATAATATCTGTGCTTAATAAGTAGTGTTTTTTTTTAACTGGTTTCAACTTAGGGTTTCAGCTCTTAGTAAACTTCTCGGTGACAAACTTTTCTTAACAATAATAGGCCATTCCTTTTTCGTCTTCAGCAACACCAGTTTGCCAAACTCCGACTGCCTCGACTAACCCTCGATCAACTCCCCGGCCGACTGTTCCATTGGCTCTGATCTCCTCTGACTGCCTTGACTCCTAGTCGGGTTCCTTATATAGTATCACAAAATAATTTTCTAGAAAGATCGTTTCTGGAACCATCTAACACTTTCTAGAAAGAAAAGAACTTTCGAAAAGTTACAAATCATTATGGTCAAAGAGAGGTCACCGTCGCTTGGATCAAAGGACCATTAGCCGTCAGCAATACTAGGTTTTCCTTAAAACCCGTCATTGTGTCGCCAATATCTCATTTAAGTTTTTCATTTCTTTTTCGGTCGATTCTTCAAAGACCACCCAATAATATCAGAGAATCGGTACTACATTTTTAAAAAGGTTTCTCTGAGACTGGCACAAGGCCACAAATATAGGTGTTCCCGTGTAGGCACGGCCATTATGTTACAATTGATTGTTAATTCCAACTAAAATGTTCTCAAAAGGTATAATTCATATTTACTATATCTTTTCTGTTTGGTTTTGTTTTGTTAAATGGCATATATAATTTCGTGTGTTATTTAATGTCAAATCTATCAAACGAGTAGGATGTGTCACAAGCGGAGTATAACAGTTTTTAATTTGGAGTTTCCCTTCTTGAGCAGTTGCCTAACCAGGGCTAAAGAGCCTGGTCTTCCCTAATATTTATCTATAGCTGGAGGGGAGTAGTTGAATTCATACATTTCTCAATGTTATTAGTGCTACGTGAAATTCTTCGTCCAAGATTTGAACTCGTGTCACCGTGTACATTTCCTATGACGATAAGCATTACAACAGTAAAAGAATATATTTACAAAGACTGACCATAAATATCGTGAAAATAAACAGGTAGATTCGCTATCATTAATAAACACTCTGCACTGTTAAACATTTCCTCATAGAAAGTTAAGCTGTCGCTCCTATCAAAAATTTTTTTTTTCAACTCAAATAATATGAGGAACCTCTTTGAGAATACGAGCATGTATGACCTTTTATCCTTCTTGAGAAAAACCAGATATAAAATACATCCACGAAGCTATTTACACCTGTAAAGGAAACTAGAGTACTAACTTTTATCTCACACAATAATAGTTTTTTTAGAAATACTGCTGTTAATCAAAAGTCTGTCGTCTTCCTAGTGTTAATCTAAGGTATGCAGTATTTCTGGTTGAAGGTTCGACCTATGGGAGATCTGGAGCACAGTGCAAACGATCTTAAATGCTTTTTGTCCTGTCATCTCATTGGTCAATTTCTCCCGAAAATTTCTGCTACTACTTGGTAAACAACAATTAGATGTTACGATTTGTTTTAAATCTTATACCAATATATACATAATTCAGTTGGTACAGTCAGTTTCTGCAGCGATTAATTCAATGACACACTTCTGTGTTCATGTCTTATTGCCGTTACTATTTTCTACTTTGCAAAACTAGATTATTGACAGGTTACAATCTCTACTCCAATGCCACCAACGTCTACATATATAATTATAGAAAAACGTTTAAAATAGGTACTATTTCTGATTGAAGCCTCTTATGAGATCATCATTCTTTTTCTAATTCATCAGTATGAAATTCTTAGTCTATATGTAAAAATGTAATGTTATGTGGCTAAAAGCTTGCAATATTCAATATTATACACCTATTGAAATTTCCTCTGAAATAAAACATATTTGGAGTGTCCCATAGACATCAACATTTTCCTAATGCAACGCCAAGATGACCAATCAAATTTGAAAGAATTTTATTAGTTTATTTTGGTTTGTTTGTTTAATGAGATATAATCTTCGTAGATTATCTAATGCCAAGAGCAATTTTGTAGAAGTAAAAACAGTAGTGGTTTTATTTAAGTCATAGCTGTGTTTGAGAGCCTTCATACTTTTCACTAGGTTATTTGTCAGAAACTGAAAGTAATAGCGTCAATGAAATTCGAACTTGTTTATTATGATTTTGCACTACAGCACATCAGCCACTATATCACGGAGTCTCCCCGCCGAAAGGAATGCGATCATATTTTACGTATTTACACACTCTTCGCCACAGATACGATATTTTCAGCAGAGTAGTAATGGTAGGAATTCAGAGCTTTTATTCTCGGAGTCCGGTTGCCTAACCAAAGGCTAAAGAACCCTGTCTAATCTACTGATTACCGACAGCTGGGGTAGAAAAAATGTATCCATGCCTTTCTCGAGTGAATTAACTTTAAGTAAAACCAAAATAGCCAGTCTAGAATTTAAACTGGGCTAATTGTGTCTATTTCCATTATGTGGAATTTAGTCACACCTACATTTGTCGAAGTATGGGATCTGAGAATTCAACAACAGGTTTAATTGAAAATCATTTACTACGCAGAGAAGAGAAAAGCATTTAATTTGGCGATAACCGTCTGAGAGTAAAAACGGTTTTACTTTTGATAATCACTTGTCAGAACCCATAGAAATGGCCCTTCTTTGTGTGTCTGCTTTGAAACTGGACCCTCAATGAGTTAAACACGTCAGTCAGTTTCGGTAATCTATCAGCAATTGCTAGTGTCTACGCTTCCGCCCCGCATGAGACTCAAATAAAAACTCCCATATTCTATACGATAACCGTTACGCGATGCTATGTTATTGAAAAGAATATTTGGCAAACGAATACATTGGACAGATAAGAAACTTACTCGTGACATGTTTGGTTTATTTTTGTCCCTACTTCATCCGCCACAATTGTTCCGTTTGAAAGCAATCTATAAAAAATATGATCAACGCAAGTTCCCGCTTTTAAACGAAGTCTAAAAAAATAAGCCAATTGAAAATATTGCTTTATGAGGTTGACGCGAGAAATCTCATTGCCATCTTTCACACTGGCGAGTTTTTTAAAGTGTTTTTAAAAATGTTTTTTTGTTGGTTTGTTTGTAGGCTCAGTCAATTAGAATACGTCGTTTACGGGCCTTGGGAAAAGTTCAGAAGCGAGATAAATGGCATCCTCTGAATTCCAAATAAAGCGACATGGCTCACTGTTTAAACACCTTTTTATTTCTATCCTTAAAAGTCACAGCAAAAGATATCCCCTTTGAAGCAAGATATCCTCTGGCAATAGTAAAATGAAATTAATATGATGCTTCAAAAGGGAGACAATAGTAGCACGTTTGAAGACATTTATCAACGTTACGACCCAAAGGACATGAATTTGTTATTTAACCCTTTATATATATATATATATATATATATATATATATATGTGTGTGTGTGTGTGTGTGTGTGTGAATTCAGATTTATTTATTTATTATGAAATACTCTACACGTAAAAAGCGTTTGTTACCGTTGGTTTCAAAGTAGAGTATATGCCGCTTATCTTCAACGCAATTGTATTGAACATAATATCTAATCAAGTAGAGAATCTGTTACAAGGTCCCAACTATTTATGAGTTGGAAATGCTCCATAGCAATCAATAATCAAGTTTTTGGTTGATATATCCTCCAAAAAGCCCTGTCAGTAAAGCTGAGAATCCACTGACTATACGCTGCAAAAGGGTAAAACCGTCATCTCTTAAAAATCTGTTCTGTATGAAACTTAATAGCCCTTGATGGTGAGGCTCCAGTTCAAGAGATATGTGAAGTGTGCGGTACACATGTATTTTTATTATTACACATTATTAGATATGTTTAATTTTATACATATTCGATAGAAACCTCTACAAGAGAGACACCTTGTAAGAAACAACGTTGGTTTGAAATATGAAACTACCAGATTTGGAATTTTCAGAACCAGCCAAAATTTTGTCTAATGATTTTTTATGACGGAGGTATATATATATATATATATATATTATATATATATATTATATATATATATATATATATATAAATAAGTAAAATATGGAAATAATCCGACAATATGTAGAAAATAGAAAACCAAATAAAAACGTTAAACTTAAATTAATAAATAAAATCATTTTTGGGAATACTTTTCTATTTTCTATATGTGTATTTAAATCTCTCTCTCTCTCTCTCTCTCTCTCTATATATATATATATATATATATATATATTATATATATATATATATATATTTAACTTTTTAATTCCCCCTCCTCTCCCCCACACACACCCAGACTTCTTTCTATAATATAAAAAATAAAAATTCTCCTGACGCTCATGACACCTTCTTCCCCTACCTCTTACCAACACACACACACACACACACACACACACACACAAACATACACACACATACACACACACACACATACACACACAACCTTAAGGTTTATTTCCGCTGTCGTTCATCGCAAAAAAAAAATGTATACACACACACACACACACACCATCCACACACCTAAAAAATGCACAATGTTTCCTTTCGATACACACACATACACCGTCCCATACCCACGCCGTAAAATAGAATATTTGACGTCATATTTCAAAACCGTCCCTTTTTTTTTCAAACCTCAAAAAAATTTCTAAACAGACTGAATAACAATAACTACCACTCGCTTTTCTCGTTATTCTGTGATAAATAATTTCTTATCACCTTCCATATACCAACAAATGCCCTGAAGATGATCTAATTAATAGATCGAACCACTGCAGCGTCGGCCAATAAACTCACCACTTAACCCATTTAAACCTGTGTTTTTTCATTTTTCCTAATATACTACATACCGTCGGATTCACTTCCTTTCTTCACACACACACACACACACACACACACACACATATATATATATATATATATATATATATATATATAATGAGAGAAAGGGAGAATGTTGTAGTGGGGTGAGTTGAGGCAAGAGGTTCAGTCGGACGATTGAAAGTACCAGAGTCAGATTGAACTCAGCGTGTGACGTTGTGACTCATGGGATAGCAGTAGGGAGCATTTAGGAGGAGAACTTCGCGTAATTCCATTAATTTCCATTGGGTACCATGCACACTACACGCGAGACATGCTACATACGAGCATAATCCAAAACCGAAATTAAAACCGAATAATATCCCGAATTTTAAACTTGGCTGTCGTGTCACTGGGGAGCTCAAACAGAAAGGCCTGCGAAGCCAAGAGTGAACGTGATAGTAAGGCAAGTGCAGGTGAAGGAGCAACATTTTACATATATTTATATTTTACAACAAACAAAATAGTGTTGCCAATAGCCGTATGAATAATCTATCTGTGTCCATAGTGATTTAGATACGTTACTTTTGAGATTATCCTCTTATATCGATATAGTATCCTGACTATGCAGCAGTCTATGACCTGCTACATTCCACTTTAGCTTTTACTTAGGCTAGATAGGTGATCGATGTCCCTTACGATCAATCAGCAGGCCATGTCAAGCGCTAGCTCTTTCGGGCAAACCCCTAATTCTTTTTATCATATATGTGCTAGGTGGCGGTGTCCTAGCTATGATGCTAAACTGCATCTAGGGGTGAAGTTCAGATTTTCGCACTCTGAAACCTGTGGAGTACGTCTTCATCACCATTATTCCCATGTCCACTCTGACCCGGAAGGGTAGAACCATTTAAAGTCACATCTATGGGTTATATAGAAAAAAAATGAGTTAAAAAAAGTTTTTAAAAATTGAGTTTAAAAAGTTTGAATACACATAAAATTGAAAAAAAATATATCTTCGGCATGAAATAACTCAACGGTTGTCATTCCGTAAAATCCAATCAACCAACCAACCAACCAATCAACCGACCTTAAAGCGGACTCGGCCCTTGAGCGATTTCAAATAAAATTTAAGTTCAAAATAATATATACATATATAAAGGGCAGTTGTGTGTATATGTATGTCCGGAGGAAACCTCGAAAATAAAACAATTAACGAAAAAGTAAATATATATACACATTAAATA
>CM042146.1:88613578-88658578 GCA_023376005.1 Doryteuthis pealeii | reverse complement strand
TTTTGTTCGATCCTTTCTAATTTTCTGGCCATCTTTTTTAATGTCAGGGTGGACCTGGTGTTTTGTTTTTTTTAAAAACTTCAAATAATCGAATTCTATATATCAAACAAAAAAAACACCTTAAAAGAAAATAAACTTCAAAACAAGTCAACATGTCCTCAAATGCCTGTAATTTCCCGCCTATCATCCTTCCACTATTCCCCTTTCATTCTCACAAACTTGTGACCACTCTCCTACAAAAATATATACTGCTATCATTCGTTTGAACCCACTACCAATTCCTACTACCCCCCACTACCAATTCCACGTTACTGCTCGTTGTTTTAAAAACGAGACACGAAACATCCCATCAGTTTCACACCTGAAGATGGCAGATCGACATGCCTAAAGCGCTGGCAAGGAAACCTTTGGTGGATTGCTACACTAGCTCCACCCTGACAGTCAAAAGATGGCCAGAAAATTAGAAAGGATCGAACAAAAACTCGTCTGACAAGAATCGTCAGTAGAGTTTAACGAAACATGTTTAAAAGAAAAAATGCTGCCAATATACACTTTTATATATATATATATATATATATATATATATATATATATATACATTACAAGGTTGATTGGCGTTAGGATGATTTTATGTTGGGTCCTTTTTAAGAAATAAGAAACGGAATGTTAACGTGTTAACGTTGTTCTCGTGCAAGTTGAGAGATCAGCATGTAATACTTTTGAACAGAGGAATATATTTGTTTAAAATCAATTTTCAATAAATTTGTCGGGTTGACGTAACTCATAGGTATATACATATACTTATGGATAGAATATATTTGTGACCGCTAATATAACCGCTATCTAAGCCTTTTTTACCATATATATATATATATATATATATATATGTGTGTGTGTGTGTGTATGTGTGTGTGTGTGTGTATGAGTTTTTACAGCCATTTCGGATTTTAACTCTATCAAAACTGTGAGGAATTTTGGTTACTTAGCACACACACAGAAGAAACCATATTGTACGCGCATGGATAATTACTCTCCGGTTGCTTTAACTCAATAAAAAATGACCAGATACCGATCAAATTGATATTGTACCTCATGTGCAGGGTATGACATATCTTGGTATCTCATACCATCGTCTAACACTTAATATTTACTTCGGCTGAAATGTGTGGCTGTAAAAATCACGGAGGACGATTACGCAGATGATGGTGATCCCGAAGTTGTGTGTTTTCAGAAGCATAAACTTACACTGAAATCAACAAAGTCACCATTGATCATTACTATGAAATAATCGGGTACTTTTTTTGTGAAGTGTTCATATGTATGTCTATAACAGCTGTTGTTTAAAGGACATAGATAATTCAATAGATAGATAATTTAATGTTCATAATTTTGATGCAAAGCAAATGTTGCCAGAAACAAGAAACGAAAACTATTTCTAAAATGACAAGCTCTATGTATCTGGTTTATTAATCGTTATACGTCATTGATTCAAAATGGGCGGAATTCCGTATTAAAAGATTACACGATGCAATATGTTGATAAGAGAAATTCCATTTATAGTTAAAATTCGTCCGGCCATCTTGTCGGACTTGATCGTCCTTGGTTAGAAGAGACAGTTTGTAATCGTTTCCTCTTTTACACACGTATTGCAATAAAACAGAGCAGCGGTCAGGGAAATTACTTATCGGTAACCCGAGGTTATAGGTTGGTTAATCTCAGGGTCATGTAAATTCCTGAGAAACAATCAGATTTATGGGAATGTACTTTTGCAAATATAGAGAGATCAGCTATGGATTTGTTTCATCGTAATTCTTTACTAAGCCAATGTTATTTTGGTATAAGGCATAAAATACTCCACTCTGATTGATGATCTAAGGCGTTATTATCTCTTAACGATTAATAGTAAGACTAGTGTGCTCATTAATACTCGAGGGGTACGGTTTAGCTCAGTCGGTAGAGCATCGGCCAAGGAATCTCAAGTTTATTGGTTTGAGACACACCTCCGTCATATCAGTGCATTATCAGCAGATCTTGGGTAATCTGATCTGTTTGGTAAAGGATTTTTGAGCTGACAGTAGACGTGACGCTCCACCGCAGCAAAAACATCTCCCATGTCTAGCGGTAGCAAAAAAAAGGATAGACTCCCTCAGAGTTCGGTTGATACCGACAATTAACCCTGAGAATCAGCCTTCGATTATAGAGGCTAGAACACAGATTGCTCACACTGGTAGTGTGGACATATCTTTAGTCGGGTTTGTGATTTTTGTTTGTTTTGCTCAATAGTATATCAACACTCGTTGGTTATTTACTGCCAACGTTATCCTGTTAGAACAGTAGCCCTACGATTTAACCCATAGCTGGTAAATGATAGGATTCATAACCTTTTCGTGGGTATTAGTCAGAAATTGAATGTAGTAGCACGGCTTCTGTTCGAACACGCTCACTGCGATGTAACTGTCCAGCACGTTAGCCACAAAGCCACGACGGCTTTATCCTTTCAGAAGAACAGGAGTGGTACTCTTTATCCCATAGCTGGTGGGATAAGGGACAGTCATACATTTCATATGGATATTAGTCTGAAAGTGAGCATAATAGCGCGACTGGAGTTCGAACAGGCTTACTACGATTTCACTGTCCAGCACGTAAGCCTTTAAACCACTGACACCCCCTTATCAATATCTTACAACAAAAATGCTACAATAGCTGCGTCTCCTTATTCCCCAGGTAGATAACGCAATTTATCAATGAATTTCTCGCAAAAGCAAGTAGCAGCTATATATTTATTTTCGTTTTTTCCGTTTTTTTAAATTTTTTTTTTAGCTTTTCTGTTCGTCATTCATCTCATTTGCTTTGGGAAATTATATTTTAATATTTTATAATGGAACAGAAACAGTAATTTAAAACCTAATGTATCGATATCAGCGAACAACAGTTCAAAATAGGTAGCTAATTTTTTTTTCCTGGTGCAACTGAATTATTACGAAAGTGATACCGTCATAACATTCGAAAAGTGATATGTGCCTTTTGAAAGTTTCCTAAAATATCAGTTTAAAAGAACCATTCATTTTTATCAGGGAGTTCATTACACATGCATATTCATCAATTTGATTCTTGTCATAATTATTTTGTACTTGATGAAGTGATAATAAAATCTGTCGTACTTTGTAGCCGAAACAATCGGTTACTTTACATTAGAACCGGGTATCGTGTTTCGAGCCAAGGTCACTGCTCACTTATCCCAAATATTGTATGGTTGGTTGTTTAGTTAGTTGTATTTTACGTCATGTCAACCCTTTCCAGGTTATTTTATGCCGAAGACATTTTGATTATTCTTTGTTGGGTATTGATCATTCTTTTTTAAACAGATTTTTTAAAACAATTTTTTTCTATTCAAGCCATAGATGCACTATCACTCGGGGTCAGCGTGGAATTGAGAGAAATGGCTAGCGAACTGGAACTGCACCATTAGATGCAACTTAACCTCATATCCAGGACACTAAAACCCTCAGCCACTACATTCTAGAACATATATGATAAAGGGGGTTGGGGTCTGCTATGAGAGCAATAGGGTTGGGGCAATCCTATAAATGGTAAGGCTTGACCTGACCAGCCGATTGATCGGAGATGGCCTTCTGACCACCCGCCTAGCCTAAGTAAGGTCGAAGTGAAATGGTGCATGTCATCCACTAGGATTCCATCTTTAAGCATCACGTGTCGCAACCAACAGCCAACAGCCTTACATCTCTACAGAGGTGCAGTAGGTGTACATTACAGCTCCAGCCGACTGGGCAATGGTTTGGTCAATTGAAAAAATCTTTTGAAAAGTGCTTACCTCTGATTCTCGGCTTGTTGAATTTCTTAAACATGTTTGTTATTCATGTTTATATGAATTTACCCTTCATTTAACTCTGTACCAGAGGACGTAACGCGTCCTCCTCTTTATTAAAATGTATTAATTTTTCTACTACGCTCGCAGTCGGTAGGCAGCCTAGTGGCGAACGAGACAGTCTTAAACCAAACCTACGGGACTTTTGGGTCACAACGGCATTGTTAGAACATTCTACTGTCTTAAAAATATTTATAATCTCGTTGTTAACAGGCTTTTAACAATTTGGGTTAGATTTGCATCAAAACAGCCTATGTTATTAGTATGTATATAAAAACACACACACACACACACATATATATATATATATATAATATATATATATATAATATATATATAATATATATATATATATAAGTTAAAAGAAAGGAAATGAATCCGACAATATGAGTATGAAAAGGTGGAATGAAAACATCACACAATGCTGTTAAAGAAGAAAACAATTTATAATATAATCATAGCTGATACTGATCAATATTTCGATTTTACAAAAATACATTTTTTTGCAGTATTAAGGTTTTTTGTTTTGTAAACTGATTTGACTTTCCTCTCCGACCCAAACAACTACGGAGTGAATGAGCTCTGATGTATTTTTGTAAAATCGAAATATTGATCAGTATCAGCTTTGATTATATTATAAATTGTTTTCTTCTTTAACAGCATTGTGTGATGTTTTCATTCCATCTTTTCATACTCACACACACACACACACACACACACACACACACACACACATATATATATGAAAGAGAAAGAGATAGAGAAGAAGAAAGGGAAAGATAAATCGATAGATGTATTGAAAGATAGATATACACTCTTTTTTAATCCATGATATATTTGTAACGTACCAAGCACAAAAACACAGAGCAATATCAGAACATATATAAGATAATAATAAACCAGGATATTCTCTCATAATTAAGCGCTTCGTGGTTCCCCAGGTGATTTAGTATTAAAACACATTTGAATTTGATAGATCCAACTGAACTGTACCATTTATGTATATATATATATATATTATATATATATATATATATATATTATGTTAAGTGTATAGTGAATGTGTGAATATGATGTTATTGACTATACACTTAACATTTTTCATTTCGTCCATCACAAAAACATTCCTTAACAGTGTCCTGATGATGGTTTAATACCGAAATACTTAAGTATTAAACAACAATTATTTCTCCTGATCGTAACATCCTGGTGTTGGTTATATTGTTGAAAATATTTTTTCTCATATTGTCGGATTAATTTCCTCACCGTATTTCCATATATATATATATTATATATATATATATATTATTATATATATATATATGTGCGTGTGTGTGTGCGTGTGTGTGCGTGTGTGTGCAAATATGTCTGTTTAATTTTCTTTGCTGAGCTGTTGCTTTTTTAGTTTGCTATTCTCGGGTGTTATCAGTGAAAACGCCATCCTCAAACTATGTTATTATCACACATGAAAATATACACAACACTTCGAACAAATCAACATAGTCTATAGTATAAAACGTGTTGCCTTAACACTATACATAAGTGAAGTATACTTGGAATACAGACAAATACAGAAATATTTTCAAAAGGGAAAATTTTCCTACGTCACCCGATGATATATCAATTCTGAAAATCACGACATGGACATCACGCCAGTGCGCCTATATGAAGTCAAGTATAAGGTAATTGACAAGTATGGACCATTCTTACTGAATAAACAATAAGCAACCAGAAATTGTCAATGTTACAACTAGAAATAACAACTTAAAGACAAAATATTAGATTCGTCTGGTGCATAGTCTTATCGATAAATGTGAAGAAAATTAAACACCTTCAAAATCAGCGATTCCTATATAACCTTTTAATAGTACTAACAAGAATATGACCCCTCCGGGCGTAAGTATTTAAGTTTAAATGTAATGAAATATATCAAATTAGAAAAACTAACGATTTTAGATAAGAAAGCATATAAAAATATTACATTTATTTTAATCATATTTTAATTTGTTTCTATATAAAATCATTCATATGATTGATTTTAATATGTTGGCGAATAAAACAATCATCTTAGAGATTAATAAAACCAAGTAATTATTTGTTAAAGCCGGTTTTGTTAAAACCAGTATGCAAATTAATCACACCATATAATGGGTTAACCTTTATTGGACGATATTACTTTTAGGTATCCTTTTTGATCTCGATTAAGAAAGGAAATTTACACCGTCAATATCCAGTTGTTTGTTAGCGGTTAGGGTTAGGGGGTTAGCGTTAGTGTTAGGGGTTAGTTTTAATCTAAAAATTCGAAACATCGTCTGTTAAAACAACCAGATATTGACGATTTAAATGAAAAACATGTCCTTTCTTAATCGAGATAAAAACGGTTGCCTCAAGGTCATATGTTCCTCTTTATTTCTTAGATGAGCGTGCTTCTGTTTTCTTCAATCAATTTCAGGAATATATGTTTTTATATGTATTTATCAAACGAATACAATCGTCAAATTTTCCATTGATTTTTAATATAACGATTTATTAATTTGACTATATTGTGTGCCTGTGCGTGTTAAGTTTTTATGGGGCATCCTTTGGCCTCAAAGCAGGAGCGCTTGTCCAGTGGAATTGGATCCCTGGTAAAAAGTCCCTCGCTAATGAATCCTTTGGTTACTCTGGTAAATAGATCTCAGTTCCTCGTAAAGAGTCATTCGTTAATGAATCCTTTGATTCCTCCGATAATCGTATGTCCTTCCTGGGTATTGGTAAAGATCTGGTAATCCCATGTCCGTCCTCAGTGACCGCAATTGTAATTAGGACCAGTGAGGGGGGGTTAAATAGTGTGTCTTCCACGCAGCATGGTTAGTGATTGGCTGCAGGAGTAAATCACCTGACCTTGGATAGTCTATAAATCCAGGTGGGGAATTAGAGCACACCTTATATCAAAACATATTCCAACAGTGTGTCTTGGATTATGTTTATCTATGCAGAGGCACATTTATTTTGCATAGGAACCGGGAGAATGTATTCCGGACAAGAAAAAACACAACTGTATGTTGAACGGTACGCAAGCAGAGAGAAACCCGCTAGTTGGGAATTCGGCATTAGGTAAACCTCTCACCATTTCTGTCTATTTATGTAGAAAACAATCGACCCCAATATATACCTATATTAAATGAATATATAGCACCATATTACCTTTAGGCACCCCTTTTTGATCTCGATGAAGAAAGGATATGTTTTTCATTTACACCGTCAATATCCGGTTGTTTGTTAGGGGTTAGGGTTAGGAGTCAGGGTTAGGGGTTAGAGTTAGGGGTTAGTTTTATAATTTAAAAAATTCTAAAAATCGTCTGTTAAAACAACCGGATATTGACGGTGTAAATGAAAAACATGCCGTTTCTTAATGGATATCAAAAAGGGGTGCCTAAAGGTCATATAGTCCTATCTATATAGTTATATATATAATGGTTTGTCGTGTGTGTGTGTATGTATGCCGTGTTTGTGTAAATTTCTTTTTACATCAAGAGCTTTTCATCTCTCTTTTATTTGCTTCCCAGCCGAACAAATGTAATCACATAAAATGCAGAGACAATCGAGTTGATAAAAACATAAAACTGGCATAGCGTTTATTAGTGGCAACACTACATTACCCATTCACAAACTTAGATTAGTCCCAAATGCTACAGAGAGTAAATATTGTTTCACATGGTAACGACATTAACATTCGGGCATGGAAACTTACTGACTTAAGGATGGCTCATTAAGGGAAAATAACTCTGGTCACACAAGAAGAACAGCTTATAATAGTTGATCATCAGGCATTTCATATATATGTATATATATATATATATATATATATATATTGAGGGCTATCATAGTGATCACCACTTCAATGGATGGAATGAAAGGAAAAAAATGTTTATTAGTAAAACAAGGGCCCTTTCTTCTTAATCGATTCCGGGTGTATAACTTGACAAACACCGGACGAAAGGGCCCTTGTTTTACTAATAAACATTTTTTTATTCCTTTCATTTCCATCCAGTAAGTGGTGATCACTATGATAACCTCATTATATTATATAAATTTTCCTGTTACCAAAATGTATTTAAATATATATATATTATATATATATATATATATATATATATTAATATGTGTGGTGTGTGTGGTGTGTGTGTGTGTGGTGTGTTGTGTGTGTGTTGGGTAGTTATAAGTGGACTTGGATTTTGCTGTGTTAAGCTGGGCTTTCTTGGGGGGCAGTCGTTTCTCTCAAAGTTGGCTATTTCTCTCACGCGTGATGGTTAACTTGGGTAATAAATTATTCAAATATTGTGTTCGTTATTAGAAGAATAACGGTTGCAGAAGACGTAGGAGACCCAAGGAGTTTTAGAAGCAGTGCATAAGACACACTCAGATAGGCATAGTCGACCCAACCAGAGTAAAGTAAACGTATCGACTGATACATTCATCATTTAAAAAATTCTTAATTAACAATAGAGTTAAAAGATAATTTCGACGTAATTTATTTCAGCTCTGTTTGTGAGGCTTAGAATATACTACCGACTAAAGTGTGAGAACTCTCAACAAAAATGCGCTCCTCTTGCTATTCTATCCAGTGTTAAGCTTCACGTCTCGAATTCTGGTCGGTGTGTGTATCTCTTCATTTTTTACATCGGGCTCTCTCCAACTCGGAGTCGTAGTACATGGTACGGTCTCTAATGTGTGAGCTAGACATTTTGTTTGAGAATTATTACTCCATAGGTATAATAATTATATACCATGTAATTCTGGCCAGAAATTTGTGTTTATTTGATAAGAATATAATTCGTAACCATATAATTGAGTATAAATAAGATATGTATAATTGAAAGCATATTACGCTGTGCAAAGTATTCGTAATGATTGGAATACTTAATACATATAAATGTATGTAAAGACGGAGTCTTTAAAGCAGTGCATAAGCCCTGATGGCAATAGTCGACCCAACAGAGTGAAAGAGGACAGAGTAAAGTAAAACGAGCTGGCTAGAAGATATAAGTACATTATTTTAAGAGCCAATAACTATAGAGAAAAGCTATAATTACGCTTTATAATTGACCTTTTGCCACACTTGCTCGTGGGGCTGTGTGTAAAATACATACTTAAAAAATGTTTCATGATTCGTTTTTATACAGGAAATTCATACTCATGGGGAAATGTGAAAAACACACTGGCTAATAGGAGACTAAAACCGCAGTAACATTTATAAAATATTAGTTTTCTTTTAGATTTTGTATATAACAAAGTTTTCAAAAAAGTTTTTATTAATCCAAAACTATCAATGGTATTTGAATTTTTGGCTCTGTCTTCTGGAATGCGCACGTAGACGTAGGGACAGATGGCTGGGGGGAAAACAAACGTTGATTTAACGATACGTTTTTATTTCCAACCTGGTTTAAAAGTCGATCTTTCGCAATTATTGTGTTTTGTATCAATCATCTCCGTTTACGGCGACTTCCCCCAGCGGGGCCAAAGTTTCATGGATTATTCTATTTAATGAATAATCAAGATTTCTATAAATATTCATATTTACCAGCCTATCCGGCCGAGCATCTTCCACCATGAAGAGATTATTTTCGAGCGAACTTATATATATATATATTATACATACATGATATATATATATATAGTATTAAACTTATATATATATATATAATATATATATATTATATATATTAAATGCATAAATAAGATTTGAAAATAGAGTTAGAATGAATTTCCTTTGTAAACTGGATCAATAACTAATTAAATATTATATATTTATTATGATTATACTATATAGTAGTAGTAGTATATAGATAATAGTGTGTACGAAGCATAGTTGGGATATAGTAATATATATATATATATATATATATAATATTTATACCCATTAGGATATATATTTATTTCTTCTGCATTATAAATACGACAATTATATTTGCACTATCCCCACACACACAGAACATACACGCACACCACACACACAAACACACAACACACACACACACGACACATGTATTATATATATAGTATATATATAGAAAGTGGCTATCTGTTCCTTAATGTTTATATATATATATTATAAATATTATATACACTATATATATATATATTACCCATAATGTTTGAAAATCTGATACTATATCGATCGACTGATCTTCATTATTTTTTAAAATTCTTAATTACCAATAAGAGTTAAAAAGATAACTTTGACGTAATTTATTTCACTCTGTTTGTGAGCTTAGAATATCTACCGACTAAAAGTGTAAGACTCTAAACAAATGCGCTCTCTGCTATGCGCGATCTAGGAGTTAAGCTTCACGTCCGAATTCTGGTCGGTGATCGTGTATCTTTTCAATTTTTACACCCGGCTCTCTCCAATCGGAGTCCGTACTACTGGTAGGTCTCTAATGTGTGGGTTATACATTGTGTTGAGAATTATTCTCCATAGGTATAAGGGTTGAGGAATGTTGTTAATAATTTTTATACCATAGTAATTCTGGACGCAGAAAATTGGGTTTAATTTGATAAGAAAATATTGTAACGTAAATAGATGAATATGGAGTAAAGACAGGTATAATTGAAGCATAGTTACGCGTGCAAAGTAATTTCGTAATAGACGGTCGTGAATAATTAATACAACAATCATGTTTGCCAAGGAAAAAATCAGATTATTAATAAGCATAATTGTTTGAACACGATATAAATTGAAAATTATCCTTAGCCGACTGCCGGCCGGAGCTGTCTAATAACGCGAACTGCACTGCTACTATGGCGGCACTCACATCACTCCACAAATGATGTTTTTGGTTGTTGGTCGTGGATGGCGACCAGTATACCTAAGAAATATCGTTTTTGAACATTGTGAACAGAAAACTAGCTGGCCCTCTTGACATCAATTCAATTCTCCTGTCCTTAATTGACTAGATGTGCGGCTCTATGCTAATTTGTTCAACAAGGATTATTCAGCATTGCTCTTATGGCAAGCCCCAGAACCCTTTTATCAGATAATAAAGGTGCAAGTTTATTATATGTAATTTAATGATACTCTGAGTTAATGAGAAATTCTACTAGTTTTACTTGATCAACCTGAAGTTAATCTTATGTATATAGGGTGTATTATATAGTATGGGTCATGTTACGTCTAATGTAATTACATATAATCTTTTTGCAGAATCAATCAACATATAATGAGTCATTTTATGTCAAATATTGGATATATTTCTCACTATCATGGGGATTTTTTTGGCAAAGTTATCCTATTTTTATATAAAATAAGGCGTTTCCCATACGCCCTTGTTTTACATGGCTGTGTGTGTGTGTATAAGAATAGTTGCTGGATAGGTGGAAACATTCTATATAATAATTAGGATATCAAACAGGGTAAACCATAACTCAGATATTCGCAAAAGAAAGAGGAATTCATTCATAACGATAACATTAATTAAATAACAAGCAAAGAAAAAAAAATAGTTTCAATTCCAAACCATAAACAGAAGAATGTTTTCAAGGACACAGGAAGAGATGTATAGTTTAAAAGTGGCGGAAAGCACTTCTAATATTCCTTTGTTCTAAGGAGGTCTAGGAACAAAGAAGTAGACATGTAAATGTTATGGAGAACGACTACGTCATGACCTTCCAGTGCGTGTGGAGAAAAAGAAGAGAATTTTAGGTTTCTTTTTGTCCGTGAGCAAAATGGGAACTGCCTTGGAAAGTCGCTTGATATAAAAGGGGAGATAATTCATTGCTCTCAACAAGTGTGTCTTCTCTGTGTGTTTTTGTGATGTTTTCGGTGGGGGCAGAATCTCCATAGAGGCTGTATCACTCAGATTCACCCTTGATTACACATCGTGAACTTAAGAGTCCTAAGAAAGGCAACGGCAAAAAGCATCGGGAACGATCATCATCTACAGGGACAACTACCAAATGCAAAATCTGTGGCGAGAATGTTTTCAACATAGGAATTCATAGTCACAGAGGCGCTGCATCCTCAGGGGCACACAAAAAACTTTTATCATAGTTTTCGGACTGAATTGCAATGAATGAATGATGAATGAATATCAGGTAAATACCATTTTTTATCTTTCCTGTTTGCATAATGTCTGTTGTGTGTTTGTTTTTGAGGATTACCAGTAAAAAGGGTTTGGTAGGCATAATATTTTTTCCATTCTAAAGCTTATTCAGGTTTGATATGCTCGTTCTAGCTTCAAAGTATCGCTTCTAAGTGTGTAATCTGGTACCCGTAGTAATTTATTACGTATTACATACATAAAAAGATGAAAAAAGAAAAAAAAATTGTCTCGTAACATATTTGAGGAAATTGTAAAATAATAATGTGGGGTGAAAGTCAGTGTGTGATATAAGCGGGGGTTACATGTTTATGGAATTGGGGTAGTAATAATGGAATAAAACTTAAGAAGACTTAAACGTGGAATTTTTTGTGATAGTTGTAGATTACTGACCTCGTTTTTGAATTGGGTCTTGAACAAGGCGAGAACGAGAGTGGAGATGAAAGTGTTAGTGAGAAAGGTGAATTTTGCCTAGTGTTGAAGGAGATGGAGCGACACTGAGGAAGAGGTTGGGTTGTTGTTTTTAAATGAAGAAAAAAGAAAAAAACCAAAAAACCCCGCAAGGTGTCGGTCTTCCTCATTTTCGATGAGTATGCTTGGGATGGGAAATAAAGAATCTAAAACATTAAGTCTTGTGGGTTGTTATTTAAAATGAGCAACACCCAATAAGACATACCAAGATGCAAGTGGTTTCTAGATCCGAAGACAGAGAGAAGCCAGGCAACAACAGCCCGGCTCAGCAGAAAAGTAAAACAGCTGAATATAAATATATTAATTGAATATATATCTCGATACAATGGGCTCAGTAACATTACAAACTGGATATCATCAATGAGGATATTTTCTATATCTACTTCTGTTAGCAGAAAATATTGATATGCGAGTAATAAAATAGTTGTCGGTTGTTGGCCCTTTCCGCCGCTGAGGATATGGCGTAGTGTTCCAAGCAATGAAATAATATATAAAATAATAAAAAGTTAACTTATATCACGACGTTACCATATAAAAAAACGAAAGTTTCCATTCTGTACATACAAAAGCGAATGTCCCGTATAATAAAAGAGCCACATAAAAAAATAATAATGAGCAAACTAGCTTCTTCTAAAATATTTATTTCGTGGCTTCAAAAATATTAAACATGAACGCTGATATAATGAATTTCCCAACTTACATTGTTTGACGAACAAATCGACAGGAACTATTCAATACATTAACCAGAAGGAAATAAATACCACAGATGAGACAATAGCTCCATCCGAAAGCATATAGTTACGCAATAGATCACCTAACTATAAACAGGATATGCATTAAAAATAATACGAAATAATGCCTCACAGCAAGTAAAACTAATTTTCTATTATCAAAAGTAAAACACCAAATTGTCACATTGCAACATTCATAAAAAAAATAAACTCATCTTAAATGAGACAAAGCTCGTGTATAATTATAAATATGAACGAGTAAGGGAAATGTCCTCTCCAAAGTTGATATACACGTTATTGGTGCAACGGACGACGACATTGTCACCGGGTTAACACACTCTAACGATAACAAGCTCCACAGATGCCACACTTGAAGTATCGTATTTCTGTCCCAATCAAATTAACGGAAAATTTTAATGAAAATTGTGAAAAAACAAGCAAAACCTTTAATACTCGAGCCTTATATATTAAAAAACAAAAGACAACACCTTAAACAAGATAAATTTGAACCGTCAACATTTTCAATTGCCATTTTCCGCTTCTCCACCATTTTCCATACATTCTTATAACGCTAATGATCCCTTCTATAATTCTACTTGCTACTATTGTTTAAAAAACTTTTGGGTCCCTCCTCCTACTAATTCCTAGTTACTGTTTGTTAAAAGAACAATGGAAAATCTTCACCCAGTTCCAACACTGATGATGGCACTGAAGTTCTGCAGAAGCGCTCGTGGTAAAGACATTGGTGGGTTCTACTCCATTTCACCTCCGATATTAAACAGATGGCCAGATAGTTAGAAGAGGGTCGAATGAAAACTCGTCGATAAGAATTGTCCGTGAGTTAACAAAAGTTAAAGAAAAATTGATTTGCATCGGTGACTGAATTCAATACAAACTGTGATTAATTTTTGGCAGCTGTTTTTTTCCTTTTTATTGGCTCTTTGCTGTCAAGGCCTGTTTCGCTGCCACTCACATTCCTCTTACGTGCTTGCTTAACGTAAGTGGCACAGACTGTTCTGAGTTCTCTGCAATCTACCTCCCAAGTGTTTGTGGTCAAAGATGGCATAATCCCTCATGTTATCCGCGACATCTTAAAGCGTAGGCATGGCTTAGCTACTGATGGGAGCTTTTGACTAATTCACCATGAAAGTCTTTTGGGATGCCTGCTTTCCATCTTCCTGACATGCCAGCAACAAGGCGCCTCCAGAAGAGGATGGAGAACATGCTTATTCATATTGCTCGCATCCACAACGTCTGTTGTTGGGCAGCTTTATCCTGTCACGGATGTGGCAGAATATAATATTAATAATCATCGACGGACAAGTCAGATACATGTTTTTTCAATATGTTAGGGAATTCATGAGTACTAAAAAGTACGTTGCTAATCTCTGTGCAATCGGAATATCTCTCATTTCCTACACTGGCGTGTCATATTTCGACAAATGATGATTAAAATGTATTTTTATAGAGACTGAGCAAACATATGCACCCTCGGTGCAATGTATTTTAGTTTAAAAATGTAATAAAATATTAGATTAAATAAAAGGCTAATGACAAATTAAACTTCAAATAAAAGACTTTGAAACGGAGGGTAATCGGAAAATAGAACAACTGAAACTTAACTCCTTTCATCATTCCGTTTTTTCATGCTAATTTTCCTAATTTAAACTATTATTAAAATAGGAAGTAAAGAATTAAATTACAGTTATTTCTTCTTGTTAATGAATTTCTTTTAAGGATTTATTGCAAGAGTTTTTTTTACTCATATTCATTAAGATAAACCAAACATTAGAATCAATATACCGAAGCCATTTTTATTAAATCAGTTTTTTATATTAAGGCAAAATTAGCTTTACGTTACACTGAAAAACTGGTATTTTTTGTTGTAATATAAACCAATTGCATGTTATTAGTATTAGGTAAGGCAAACAGTATTAATAATGTCCAAAGCAACTGATTTATTATTAATTGAGTTAAATAGAAATAGAATCATGGAGAAATGTGACGTAAATAACTAAGGGGAATTGTGACTTGAGTAATCATATTAGTTTGGTTACTGACAGAAAAACCACATCTCCATTAATAATAAGATATGAAATATACAGAAATGGGTAGCGACTATGTTAGATACGACATGAAAAATCATAACGAAGGACTTCATTAGAATATGGTTGATAGAACTAACATAAAGCAGCTAGTTACATGCGGAACAGTTCTCCATTCTTGTCCATCCTTTCTGTCATTTTTGGACACATTAGTGATGTGTAAAAAATATAATCATTATATATTAGACAATTGTCTTGACATGGTTGCGAACAAGTAAGTATGACTAAAATTAACCTCCTACAATATTATTTGATATATTGCATTTGTAATGCTCCACTTAGCATTACAGTTTAAACGCACCGTTTGTTAATTGTCAGCTGTTTTAGTAATTTAGTGTCCAGAAAAAGCCTGGGAAACATCTTGTGTACACATGCTACCTATGCATATGACAGCTTTTACGCACTTTCCGTGTAAGAGAGGTATTGTTGAAGATCCACAATTGATAGATACATATAATAAATACAAGATTAGAAAAGACAACAAAAATTATCAATTTCAAATCTTACTGTGAATTAATTTAAATTCTAAGTTAGTCAACTATCAATAGAATAGTCTGATGCAAACATGAACAATGATATCGCCCTTTAATTCATCCTCCAAATTTTCCCGAAATCCTAACCAAAATTTCCTGCATTTTCAATCTGTATATTGGTATATTTCAAAGTTCACTATCAACTCACCTCAGCTTCTTATGTTCCAATAAAGATCTAATTATTGTAATCTAAGTCCTTCTGCTCAGTTATAAATGAGACAACTATCAGTGGTTTACGGTAGGATCACAGTGGTAGATCGCAGTTCTCATTAAGGCAAAACTTAAATGCAATTCAAGAATACTTACCTACATACAAATAATATAGAGAATTTTAGTATTATATGAAAATATTGTATCTCTTGCTAATTAAAAATTCAGAAAACTTTCCGACTATAACAGTTAGACAATACATTTTCCAACAAGATCATTGATTTTTATCTTGCTTCTTTTCATCAGTCAAATCTTAAGTTTGAAACCCAAGCCTATCTAACTTGAAATCGTTAATGTAGCTGCCATTGTCTTCAATTAACTGTATTGTATTAATCATTGTGCTAACCAACAGAAACGTAACGATCAAACATCATCTCATTTCAACAACCGAGGCAATTCTTCATTTCTGGACGTTCTATCGGTTCCTGGTTCATTTATCTTTCTTAACAGCATATTGCTATAATCTTTTCCTGAAGATTCGAATATGATCTCCCTAAAGTTTCTTAATAATTACTAGTCCAAAATAAAAAACGCCCTCCGGGCGATTAAAAATAGATTTTGAAACTATTGCTGAGGGGTGGGAGTAAAAAAATTCAATGTCAGCGAGTTTGTCCTAATAAAGTAAATTCCATAAAGGATTAAAAAATAAACCAATTTGATGAAACTTAAATATGTATTAAAATCAAACAAACTATTATATAAGCATATAATACCAGTATTATTTATAAAACTGTTTGATAAAAACATAAGGGACTGTCTAATGTTGCCATGTTACAAATTTTGAGAGTGTATTTATTCTATGTTATTGACGATTTTGGTAAATGTGACGTATAGCAGCGACGTAGTTTTTGTTACAGAAAAAACCGGAAGCTAATCTCCATTATTAATAGATTCGCTTGACCTTCCCGAAAAGGGAATTTGGTGTTTAGTTTTTATTTTCAAGGAGTCGTACGGTCTCCCCTAGAGGGCGAATTTTCACTCACGCGTGATGGTTACTTGGGCGAAATGAAACGTCTGAAAAATAATCGAAACACTTTTCTGTTTGTTTCTAACACCACAACGAACAGAGAGGACGAAGACAAAGATCCCCTCAACAGACCAAAAGAACGGTGAGAAACAGCCCAGATTAATGATAACTATAGAGCGACCAAACCAGCAACAGAAGAGCCATACAGTTAAATTGACATGGTGAACACCAAGAGTTCGACCCTAAGAACGGTGAGAAACGCCCCAGATATCATGAAGAACTATAGATACGACCAACCAGCATAGAAGAAGCCAACAGTCAAATTGACATGGTGAACAGAGTTCAAATCCTTGTACGAAGCTGTTTGAATGTCAGATTGTCCTTCTTTTCCCTTTGGATTTACAGTATGTCAACCCTTGTGGGTTATTTTTATCCAAAGAAGACTGGGAAGGATTAGACAATATAATCGAAGAAGTAAAGAGTCGTACAAGCAAATATATGGTTCGTCCTGCAGGAAAATAAGTTGCCAATCAGTTAGTTTACTCTAGGCACTTTAACTACGGAAATCCTTACTTAGAAAATAATAAATACGATAATTGGGATCATATAATTAATTATATTCATAAAAAACGATAATATTTCTGTAAAGACTCATTCCGGAAATTCATGAACTGGGTTTAGTGCTTTATAGGAAATACCATTTAAAATCGCCATTGATAGAGAAAAGTAAATAACATCAATCACAAAGAAATATATTTTTTCAGATAAATAACTATTTCGATTGACAAAAGCCTAAGATGACACTAATCAAAGACAGGAAATTCTTAAAATTCTAGAACAAAGCTTAAAAAAAAACATTCCGGGTTCCCATTGGTTACACGGTATAATGTGTAGTGCGGCGTCGTCACGGTACAAATTGCAATAGTTTATCTTCGTTGCAAGGGATGACAATAACACCAAAGTTATCCCCGGAAGTTATGAATAACTTCAGCTCTTAATCGAGGAAGAAGGTGTCAGTTAATTAATATATTCATGTCTTAGACTTTCGGTCCTTCGTTAAACAACCCTTTTTGGTGATAAGCTTTTTCAGTTTGGTAATATATTAAGGCTAGCTTTTTTCCAACGCAACACAACTGACATCGCCGCTCGGAACTAACTCGCACCGACTCTCCCGATTACTTGACTCCCGATCACCTCACTCACTCTCCGACTGACTACTCCTGGGCTGCTGACGACTGACCTGTCTCGAGCCTCGGTTCTTTATATTCATGCTACTCCCTACGCATTTTATCTCTGAGCTGGTAACGGCAGTGTTATATTTCTTTGTTTATCAAACCGGAATCAATTTCCCCTTGTTACAGTAAAAACAATAGTATATGCAGGTTTTCATATATTTATAAATCATAAGTCAATGGGATTTATGTAGTATTGAATGCAATTTGGCTGAAACTACGTGAAAAATGGTTTGATCAAAATAGAGAGATAGATAAGATAGTTAGATAGTTAATAGATGTATTACATAATTCATAAGCAGCCTAGAATTATGTACGTACGTGTAGTTAAAATATTGAATAAATTTATTCGAATCAGAGAACGGGATTTCAGTGGAAAGTTTCGGGCCGCTGAGGTTTTATACAAAATGTAGGCATAGAAACGCCTGGCTTCTGCCAATCAAATTAATTAGATACATATAAAAGATAAATAAAAATTAGAATAAAAAATAAAATGTTGGTGTTGCATTATTTGTTTTTTATTGTTTTCTTTAATGCAAATTTGTGTGTCCTTCTGACGTTTTTTTTGGGGGTGATAAAAATAAATTGCATTAAAATCCCTGGCGTCGAATTATCCTGATGATCCGTAGAAGAAAGCTAGTAGATATTTCTGATTCATTAGCTTATTTGATTATTTAATTTGCTCTACTTATTGTATAAGCCAACTTTAATTAGTATTAACTTAGCCAAAAACTGTTGCAGTATTCGTTCTTTCTTTTGGCCTTTCAATGGTAGCAAATGATATTTTCAGGAGGTAAATATGATTTGACCCTTTTCCATTTTTTATGATTTTTTTTCGCCCAGGCAAAATTGGTATTGTGTAATATAGACTATTAAGCCGGGAGTTTTTTTATATGCGAAGTTTAGAAATAAGAATAAAAATATATTTTGTATTGTATAATATTACCGAACCTCCTCCGTCACGACAGTCTTATTAAGCGTAGTTTAACAGATTTTGAAATCAAGTTTTCTCCTCTTGACAAGTTACCAAGCCAGGATAAATAGCCCAGTTGTCCATTGTTACTGCCACCATACTATGTTGTGGGTAATTTCACAATGTTCTCTTCTAGGAGGGGAGACAGATAACAGTAGACAAGAGATGATATGCATATTTGCATTACTTACTTGTCTGTTTGGCCATTCGATCGTATAGATTTGACTTCTAATTTTTGTTGTTGTTCGTCTTTGAATCATTTCCTTCTGGTCAGTCTTTTTTTCAAAGACATGATCAACCAACAACACCATATTATTCTTTAAACTTTTATACTTAACTAAACTACTAAACACAGCGCGCGTGTGCGCTGAGCCATGCCCTCGTCGAAGTCCGAGCTGGTTACTGAGGGCAGTCAACCAGCTCTCACATGACTTCACGGGATACGCCAAAGCTTCCTCTGTAGTGTCAAAGGGTCACCAACCGTTTGTATTTTCCAATTCTAACACCGGTGTCAATAATCAATGCCGCACATGATATGCACCCTATTATTTACAAATACCTGAAGGAGATACTTTTGGATGCATAACTTTTCAAGTGTATTGATGCAAACAGCTTTTGCCCAGATTTGAAACTCGACGTGTTTCTTCAAGACTCTAACTATACATTACAGCACCGCCTCTATTACAAGCTGCTTTCACATATAAAAAAGGCTTTGAAAATTTGCTTAAAATAAGAGAAATCGTTTAACAGATGTGGCTGAACCTGAAGGGATGTATTTCACGTAAATTAAACGTTTCATTATAGTTAATTTCTGTATTAGCCAATACACCTCCAATTTCAACTAAAATATTATATAGGGGTGCTACAAAAGTAGGTATCTATAATTAAAAGTATTTTACCTAGTGAAGCCTAGGATTCATTATACGAGTATTAATTTATTAAATAAGTATCAATATACTATTATTATGATATGTTTGTTTAAACATAACATAGTTTTTTCACATATTTTTACCACTAACACTCTCATGCCAGTCCACTATAATATATTATATATAATATATAAATATTGTGTTGTGTGTGTGTGTATGTGTAATGTGTGTATCTATGGAAAAGGTGAACTTACCGGTGAATATAGTCCACAATGGTTATATTGAATGGCAAATTCAGAACCAAAGGTAGGCACGCGATATAACAAATAAAAAGTGCTCAATACGTTAGTTAGAGCAATTCCATTGTAATACAGGTACAAACGATAACGTACTCGAGTTTCTCCCATAAAGGAATCTCAGGGTTATCCATGGTTAATCAAGATATTTGATTAATTACAGTCGATTAAGGTGTTCTTTCGCGACAAAAACACGTGTGTTTCGCGATAATACTAACCTCATAACGAACCGTGTGTGTCTTTCGCGATAATGACTACTCATAACGAACGCGGTTATCGTGAAAGAACACACGTGTATCGACTGCAATTAATCTAATATCTGATTATCCAGTGGATTACCCTGAAGATCCTTATGGTGAAAACTCCAGTAGGTACACTGTACAGTATACAAGATATATAATATATATATATATATAATATTAATATATCATAATAATAATATAATGTGGCTGGAGTTAAACCACACAAATGGAAATCATAGCAAGATTTTGTTAAACAAACATTTCTCATTTTAACTAGAAAATAAAGTTGTTTCAGCTAAACAAGCAGATGACGCGAGTCAATTTTTAACCCTAGTAAAGGTTAAAGGGTCCAATCACCCTAATTTTCTTTATCATAGCTGGAGGGAGAATTTTTCTTTATCCATACTGGAGGGAGAATTCATATCTTTCACAAGATATAAGCGCGTGAAATTCAAAAATCTCGTTCCAAGATTTGAATTTATTAAGAACGGTACCATTTATAAAAACGAACAGCAACCAAACACTACACCAATATCATAAATGGGTATATTTTATGGAAAACATTAACAGGTTTCATGGTCATTCATCTTTTATATAGAAAATATACTAGATATCTTACCTATGGAAACATTTCTAAAGACATATTTTTCTTCTCTTTAATGGTTACCGTCGTAATAAATTCCAATAACTTGAACGAGAATTTTTGAATTTCACGCGCTTATATCCTTGTGTAAAAGTATGAATTCTACCTCAGCTATGGATAAAGAAAAATTCTCCCTCCAGCTATGGATAAAGAAAAATTAGGGAATTTGGACCTTTAACCTAACTATTAAAAATTGCCCTCGCGTCATCTGCTGTTAGCTGAATACAACTTTATTTTCTAAGTTAAAATGAGAAATTATTGTTCTAACAAAATCTTGCTATGAAGTTCAATTTGCTTTGGTAACTTCACAGCCATTAAATATATATAATATAATATATATTATATATATATATATATATATATATATTGTTAATACTGGTACAAGTGATAACCTACTGGAGTTTCACCATAAGGATCTTCAGGGTTAAATCCACTGGATTAATCAAGATATTGATTAATTGCAGTCGATACACGTGTGGTCTTTCACGATAAACGGTTCGTATGAGGTAGTATATCGCGAAAGACCCACACGGTTCGTTATGAGGTAGTATTATCGCGAAAAACACACGTTTTTCGCGAAAGACACACACCTGTAATCGACTGTAATTAATCATATCTTGATTAACCAGTGGATTTTAACCCTGAAGATCCTTATGGAGAAACTCGAGTACGTTATCATTTGTACCTGTATTACAATGAATTTGCTCTACTAACGTATTGAGCACTTTTTATTTGTTATATCGCTGCCTTACCTTTCTGAATTTTGCATCAAATAACCATTGTGACTATATTCACCGGTAAGTCACCTTTTCCATAATACACACATACACATACACACACACACACACACATATATATATATATATATATATATATATATAGTGGACTGCAAATTTAGAGTGTATAGTGGTAAAAAATATGTGAAAAAACGTATTTTATTGTTTAAACAAACATATCATAATAATAGTAATATTGATCTTATTAATAAATTAATACTCGTATTAAATGAATCCTAGCTTCACTAGGTAAAATACCTTTTAATTACTAGATACCTACTTTTGTAGCACCCCTATATATATATTTAGTTGAAATTGGAGGTGTATTGGCTAATACAGAAATTAACTATAAATGAAACGTTAATTTACGTGAAATACATCCCTTCAGGTTCAGCACATCTGTTAAAACCGATATTCTCATTATTTTAAGCAAATTTTAAAGCCCTTTTTTATATGGTGAAAAGCAGCTTTATAGAGGCGCGTGCTGTAATGGTTAGAGTCCTTGCAAATGAACACGTCGAGTTCAAATCCTGGGCAAAGCTGTTTGCATAATACACTTGAGAAAGTTATGCATCCAAATAATCTCCTTTCAGGTATTGGTAAATAATAGGGTTGCATATTCTATGTGGCGGCATTGATTATTGGCAACACCGTGTAGAATGGAAAAATACAAACGGTTGGTGACCCTTTGACACTACAGAGGGAAAGCTTGCGAATCCCGTGAAGTCATGTGAGAGCTGGTTGACTCCTCAGTACCAGCTCGGACTTCAGACGAGGAGCATGGGCTCAGCAGCACACGCGCGCTGTGTTTAGTTAGTTTAGTTAAGTAAATAAAAGTTTAAAGAAATAATATGGTGTTGTTGGTTGATGCATGTCTTGAAAAAAAGACTGACCAAGAAGAAGAAATGATTCAAAGACGAACAACCAACAAAATAGAAGTCAAATCTATACGATCGAATGGCCAAACAGACGAAGTAAGTAATGCAAATATGCATATCATCTCTCTGTCTATCTGTCTATCTGTCTCCCCTCTCTAGTAAGAGAACATTGTGTATATACCCACAACATGATCATGTGGCATGTAACAATAGGACAGACTGGGCTAATTTATCCTGGCTTGGTAACTTGTCAAGTAGGAGGAAAACTTTGATTTCAAATCTGTTAAACTACGCTTAAAAAACTGACCTGCTCGTGCGGAGGAGGTTGGTAAATATATACATATACAAATATATTTTTATTCTTATTTCTAAACTTCGACATTATAAAAAAAACTCCCGGCTTAATAGTCTATAATTACACAATACCAATTTTGCCTGGGGAAAAAAAATCATAAAAAATGAAAAGGTCAAATCATATTTACCTCCTGAAAATAATCATTTGCTACCATTGAAAAGGCCAAAAGAAACGAATACTGCAACAGTTGCCTAAGTTAAATATATATTAAAGTGCTTAATACAATAAGTAGAGCAAATAAATAATAAAATAAGCCTAATGAATCAGAGAATATCTACCTAGCTTTCTTCTAACGGATCATCAGGATAATTCTGACTGCCAGGATTTAATGCAAATTTATTTTATTCACCCCCCCAAAAAAAAAACGTCAGAAGGACACACAAAATTTGCATTAAAAAGAAAACAATAAAAACAAATAACTGCAACAACCAACATTTTATTTATTTTTATTCTATTTATTTTTTATTTATCTTTATATTTATCTAATTAAATTTGATTGGCCAAGAAGCCAGGCGTTTCTATGCCTACATTTGTATAAAACCTCAGCGGCCCGAAAACTTTCCACTGAAATCCCGTTCTTCTGATTCGAATGAAATTTATTCAAATATTTTAACTACACGTACGTACATAATTCATAGGCTGCTTATGAATTATGTAATACATCTATCTAACTATCTAACTTTTATCTATCTCTCTATTTTGATCAAACATTTTCCACGGTAGTTTCAGCAAATATGCATTAATACCTACATAAATCCCAATTGACTACTGTTTATTAAAATATATAAAACCTGCATATCATATGTTATATACTGTACAAAGGGAAATATGAATTTCCGGTTTTATTAAACAAAGAAATATAACAACTGCCCGTTACCAGCTCAAGAGATAAAAATGCGTAGGAGTAGCTATGAATATAAAAGAACCGAGGGCTCGAGACAGGTCAGTCGTCAGTCAGCCCAGGAGGTAGTCAGTCGGAGAGTGAGTGAGGTGATCGGGGTCAGTAATCGGGAGAGTCGGTGCGAGTTAGTTGGCCGAGCGGGATGTCGTGTAGTTGGCGTTGGAAAAGCTAGCCTTAATATTTACCAACTGAAAAAGCTTGTCACCCAAAAATTTAATCGAAGGACCGAAAGTCTAAAGACTGAATATATTAATTAAACTGACCCTCTCTCTCGAAGTTAAGAAGCTTGAAGTTATTTCAATAAACTTCCGGAGGATAACTTTGGTGTTATTGTCATCCCTTACAACGAAGATAAAACTATTGCAATTTAGTACCGTGACGACGCCGCTACGTTACACATTATACCGTGTTTACAATGGGAACCCGGATGTTTTTTAAGCTTTGTTTAGAATTTTAAGAATTCTCTGTCTTTGGATAGTGTCATTCTTAGGCTTTTGTCAATCGAAAATAGTTATTTCTCTGAAAAAATATATTTCATTTGCTGATTGAATGTTTTACTTTCTCTTCAAATGGCGATTATTAAATGGTATTTCCTATAAAGCACTAAAACCCAGTTCATGAATTTCCGGAATGAGTTCTTTACAGAAAAATTATCGTTTTTATGAATATAATTAATTATATGAATCCCAATTTATCGTTTTATATATTTCTAAGTAAGGATTCCGTGTATAAGTGCCTAGAGTAAACTACTGATTGGCAACTATTTCCTGCAGACGAATACCATCATATTGCTGTACGACTCTTTACTTCTTTTCATTATATTGTACTAATCCTTCCCAGTCTTCTTTGGCATAAAATAACCCAACAAGGGTTGACATACTGTAAAATCCAAACGGGAAAAAGACTATGTGAACATTCAAACAGCTTCGTACAAGATTTGAACTCTGTTCACCATGTCAATTTGACTGTGTGGCTTCTTCTATGCTGGTTTGGTCGTCTATAGTCTATCATGATATCTGGGCTGTTTCTCACCGTTCTTATGGTCTGAACTCTGTTCACCATGTCAATTTAACTGTATGGCCTCTTCTGTGCTGGTTTGGTCGTCTATAGTCTATCATGACATCTGGGCTGTTTCTCACCGTTCTTCTGGTCTGTTTTGAGGGGATTCTTTTGTCTTCGTCATCTCTCTGTTCGTTGTGTTCTTAGAAACAAACACAAGTGTTTGGATATTTTTCAGACGTCTTCATTTCGCCCAAGTTAACCATCACGCGTGAGTGAAATTGCCATCTAGGGGAGACACGTACGACTCCTCTGAAAATAAAAACTAAACATCCCAAATTCCACTTTTCGGAAAGGTCAAGCGAATCTATTAATAATGGAGATTAGCTTCCGATTTTCTGTAACAAAAACTACGTCGCTGCTTACGTCACATTACCCAAAATCGTCATAACATAGAATAAATACACTCAAAATTTGAACATGCAACATTAGACAGTCCTTATTGTTTTTTCAAACAAGTTTTAATAAATAAATAACTGGTATTATATGTCTATATATAGTTTGTTTGATTTTAATACATATTTAAAGTTTCCATTTCAAATTGTTTTATTTTTTAATCCTTTAATGAATTTTACTTACTTAGGGACAAACTCGCTGACATTGAATTTTTTTACTCCCACCCCTCAGGCAATATGTTTCAAAAATCTATTTTTACATCGCCCGGAGGGCGTTTTTTATTTTGTACTAGTAATTATAAGAAACTTTATGGAGATCAATATCAGAAGATCTTAGGAAAAGATTAATAGCAACTATGCTGTTAAAGAAAGATAAATGAACCAGGAACCGAATAGAACGTCCAGAAATGAAGAATTGCCCTCGTTGGTTGAAATGATGATCGTTTGATCGTTACGTTTACTTTGGTTAGCACAAGTGATTAATACAAATACAGTTAATTTAAGAAATGGCAGCTCACATTAACGATTTCAAGTAGATAGCTTGGGGTTTCAAACTTAAGATTTGACTGATGAAAAGAAGCAAGATAAAAATCAATGATCCTTGTGAAAATGGTATTGTCTAACTGTTATAGTCGGAAAGTTTCTGAATTTTTAATTAAGCAAGAGAATACAATATTTTCCATATAATACTAAAATTCTCTATATATTTGTATGTAGGTAAGTATTTTGAATGCATTAAGTCTTTGCCTAATTGAAACTGCGATCCTACCACTGTGATCCTACCGTAAACCACTGATAGTTAGTTCATTATAACTGAGCAGAAGGACTTAGATTACAATAATATTAGATCTTTATTTGAACATAAGGAAAGCTGAGGTGAGTTGATAGTGAACTTTGAAATATCCAATAATACAGATGAAAATGCCAGGAAATTTTGTTAGGATTTCGGGAAAATTTGGGAGGGAATGAATTAAAGGGCATATCATTCATGTTTGCATCAGACTAATCTATTGATAGTTGACTAACTTAGAATTTAAATTAATTCACAGTAAGATTTGAAATTGAATAATTTTTTAGTGTCTTTTCTTAATCTGTATTTATTTATGTATCTATTCAATTGTGGACTCTTCAACATATACTCTCTTATACACGGAAGTGCGTAAGCTGTCATGATGCATGGTAGCATGTGTACACAAGGATGTTTTCAGGCTTTTTCTTGGACACTAAATTACTAAAACAGCTGACATTAACAACGGTGCGTTTAAACTGTAATGCTAAGTGGAGCATAACAAATGCAATATAATCAAATAATTCATTGTATGGAGGTTAATTTTAGGTCATATCTTACATTGTTCGCAACCATTGTCAACATTGTCTTATATTATTATAAGTGATTATATTTTTTACACATCACTAATGTGTCCAAAAATGACAGGAAAGATGGACAAGAATGGAGAACTGTTCCGATGTAACTAGCTGCCTTGTGTTATGTTAGTTTCTATCAAACCATATTCTAATGAGGTCCTTCGTTATTATTTTCTCATGGTCGTATCTAACATAGTTCGCTACCATTTTCTGTATTATTTCATATCTTATTATAATGGAGATTGTGTGTTTTTCTGTCTGTAACCGAAACTATATTACTACTCAAGTCACAATTCCCTTAGTTATTTACGTCACATTCTCCATGATTCTATTTCTATTTAAACCTCAATTAATAATAAATCAGTTGGACATTATTAATACTGTTGGCCTTACCTAAATACTAATAACATGCAATTGTGTTATATATACAACAAAATACCAGTTTTCAGTGAAACTAAAGCTAATTTGCATATTAATATTAAAAAACTGATTTTAATAAAAATGTGCTTGTATTATTGATTTCTAATTGTTTGGTTTTATCTTAATGAATATGAGAAAAAAATCTCTTCAATAAATCCTAAAAGAAATTCATTAACAAGAAGAAATAACTGTAATTTTATTCTTTACTTCCTATTTTAACTAAATAGTTAAATTAGGAAAATTTAGCATTGAAAAACGGAAGTGATGAAAGAGTAAGTTTCAGTTGTTCTATTTTCCGATTATACCCCCTCCGTTTCAAATCTTTTTATTTGAATGTTTAATTTGTTTCATTAGCCTTTCTGATTTAATCTAATATTTTATTACATTTAAACTTAAATACTTGCACCCGGAGGGTGCATATGTTTGCTAGTTCTTATAAAAAATTACATTTTTTAATCATCATTTTGTCGAAATATGACACGCCATGTAGGATAATGGAGAGATATTCCGATGTCACAGGCAGATTAGCAACGTACTTTTTATGGTACTCATGAATTTCCTGAACATATGAAAAACATGTATCTGACTTTGTCCGTCGTATGATTTATTAAGTTATTATTATTCTGCACATCCGCTGACAGGATAAAGTGCCCAACACAGACGTGCTGGATTGCGACAATATGAATAGCATGTTCTCCATCCTCTTCTGGAGGCGCCTTTGTTGGCTTGGGCATGTCAGGAAGATGGAAAATGGCAGCATCCCAAAAGATCTTTGCTATGGTGAATTAGTCAAAAGCTCCCGATCAGTAGCTAGACCATGCCTACGCTTTAAGGATGTCTGCGGGATAAACATGAGGATATGCCATCTTTGACACAAACACGTGGGAGGTAGATGCAGAGAATCGAACAGCCTGGCGCCTTACGTTAAGCAAGGCACGAAGAGGAGTGAGGTGGAGAGGAAAGTAGCCTTGACAGCAAAGAGAGCCAGATAAAGGAAAAAAAAACAGCTGCCCAAGAAATAATCACAGTTTGTTTGAATTCAGTGCACCAGATGCAGATAATTTTTCTTTTAAAAATATTTTGTTCAACTCAACGGACAATTCTTATCGGACGAGTTTTCATTCGACCCTTTCTAACTATCTGGCCATCTTTTTAATATCGGGGTGAAATTGGAGTATGAACCCACCAATGGTTTTACCACGAGCGCTTTCTGCAGAACTTAGTGCCATCATCAGGTGTGGAACTGGTGAGATGTTTCCATTGTTTCTTTTTAAACAAACAGTAGCAGTAGGAATTAGTAGGAGGAGGGACCCAAAAGTTTATTTTAAACAAATAGTAGCAGTAGGAATTATTAGAAGGGGAATCATAAGCGTATAAGAATGTATGGGAAATGGTGGGAGGGGAATTGGCGGGAAATTGGCATTTGAGAACATGTTGACTGGTTTCAAAGTTTATCTTGTTTAAGGTGTTGTTGTTTTTTGTTTTTTTTAATATATAAGGCTTCGAGTATTTAAAGGTTTTGTTTGTTTTTTTCTTTGTGCAATATAAGTATATTTTCAGTTAAAATTTTCCGGTAATTTGATTGGGGACATGAATACGATTTCAAGTGTTGCATTGTGGAGCTTGTATCGGTTAGATGTAGTGTTAACCGGCGTGACAATGTCGTCGTCGTGTGACCAATATACGTGTATTCAACTTTGGAGAGACATTCTCCTACTTGTCATATAAATTTATACACGAGCTTGGTCTCATTAAGATGAGTAGTTTTTTTATGAGATGTTGCATGTGACAAGGTTGGTGGTTTTAAACTTTTGATAATAGAAAATTAGTTTTACTTTGCTGTTGAGGCCATTATTTCGTATTATTTTTTAATGCAGTTACGTCCTGTTTATAGTTTAGGTGCATCTGATTGCGATAATATATGTTGTGGGTGGAGCTATTGTCTGTGGTATTTATTTCCTTCTGGTTAATGTTATGAATAGTTTGTCGGATTTGTTCGTCAACAATGTAATTGGGAAATTCATTATTGATAACGTTTGTTTAATATTTTTGAAGCCAGAAAATAATATATTTTAGAAGAAGAAATAAGTTTTGCTCGATTTATTTTTTTTATGGTGGCTCTTTTATTATACGGGACATTCGCTTTTGTAATTGTGAGTACAGGAAATGTTAAATGTCGTTTTTTTATATGGGTAAGTCGTGAATATGAGTTAACTTTTTATTTATTTATATATTTATTATTTTTGGACACTACGCCATAGTCCTCAGCGGGCGGAAAGGTGCCAACAACCGACAACTATTTTTGTACTGCATATCAAAGTATTTCTGCTTAACAGAAGTAGGGGATATAGAAATATCCTCACATTTGATGATATCCAGTTGTAATGTTACTGAGCCCATTTATGCGAGATATATATTCATTAATATATTTATTTATTCAGCTGGTTTTACTTTTCTGCTGAGCCGGGTCTGTTGTTGGCCTGGCATTCTCTCTGTTCTTCGGATCTAGAACCACTTGCATCTTGGGATGTCTTGTATTGTGTTGTTGCTTCATTTTTAATTAACGAACACAAGACTTAATGTTTTTAGATTTCTTTATTTTCCATTCCCAAGATACTCATCGAAAATGAGGACAGACCGCACCTTGCGTTTGTCTCATTTAAACAACAACCCAACCTCTCCCTTTGTCGTCCATCTCCTTCAAACACTTAGGCAATATTCACCTTTCTCACTAACACTTTCACTCTCACTCTCGTTCTCGCCTTGTTCAGCCCAATCAAAAAACGAGGTCAGTAATTCACACTTATCACTTCCACGTTTAAGTACTTCTTAAGTTTTTTTCCATTATTACTTACAATTCCATAACATGTCAACCCACCGCTATAGTCACACACTGACTTTCACCCCCAATTATTATTTTACATATTGTCCTCAAATATGTTCGGAGACAATTTTTTTTTTCATTTTTCATCTTTTTATGTATGTAATACGTAATTAAATTACTACGGGTACAGATACTACACTTAGAAGCGATACTTTGAAGCTAGAACGAGCATATCTAAACCTGAATAAGCTTTAGAATGGAAAAAATATTTATGCCTACCATTTTACTGTAATCCTCAAATACAAACACACACAGACATTCATGCAACAGGAAAGATAAAAAATGGTATTTTACCTGCATATTCATTATCATTCATTCATTGGCAATTCAGTCTCGAAAGACTATGATAAAAGTTTGTGTGCCCTGAGGATGCAGCGCCTCCTGTGACTATGAATTCCTATGTTTGAGAAACATTCTCGACCAAACAGATTTGCATTGTAGGTTGTCCCTGTAGATGATGATGTCGATGCTTTTTGCCGTTGCTTTTATGGACCTCTTAGCTTCATGATGTTGTATCAGGGTGAATTCTGACGTGTACAGGCCTCTATGGAGATTCTGCCGCCACCGATAACATCACAAAAACACACAGAGACAGACACACTTGTTGAGAGGCAAAATAGAATTATCTCCCCTTTTTATATCGAAGGCGGGACTTTCCAAGGTCACGTGTCCATTTTGCTCACGGGACAAAAAGAAACCTAAAATCTCTTTCTTTTCTCCGACACGACTTGGAAGGGTCAGACGTATGTCGCTTCTTCCATAACATTTACATGTGTACTGTCTTTGTTCCTAGACCTCCTTAGACAAAGGAATATTTAAGTGGTTTCCGCCACTTTTAACTATACATTTCTTCCTGTTCCTTGAAACATTCTTCTGTTTTATGGTTTGGAATTGAAACTATTTTTTTTTATCTTTGCTTGTTATTTTAATTAAATGTTATCGTGTATGAAATGAATTCTCTTTTCTTTGCGAATATTCTGAGTTAGGTTACCCTTGTTTGGATATCCTAATGTATTATATAGAATGTTTCCACCTATCAGCCAACTAATTCTTATACACACATACACACACATGTAAACAAAGGCGTATGGAAACCGCCTTATTTTTATATAAAAACATAACTTTGCCAAAATCCATGATAGTGAGAAAATATATCCAATTATTGACATAAAATGACTTATATGTTGATTGGATTCTGACAAGATAAGATTATATGAATACATTAGACGTATACATGTACCCACATCATATATAAATACACACCTATATACATAAGATTAACTTCAGGTGTATCAATAAACTAGTAGAAATTATTCTCATTAACTTCATGAGTATCATTAAATTACAATAAATAACTTGCACCTTTATCTATCTGATTAAAGGGTCTGGGGCTTGCCATAAGAGCAATGTGAATAATCCTGTGTGAACAATAGGTGCTAGAGCCGCACATCTAGCTCAATTAAGGACCGAGATTGGATATTGCATGTCAAGAGGCCATCTAGTATTCTGTTCACGAAATGTTCAAAAACGATATTTTCCTTAGGTATTACTGGTCGCCATCCACGACCAACAACCAACATCATTTGAGTGATTATCCGCATATGTAGCAGTGCAGTCAGCGTATTAGACAGCTCCCGCCGGCAGGTCGGCTAAGGATAATTTTCAATTCATATCGTTTCAAACAATTATGCTTATTTAATAATCGTATTTTTTCTTTGCAACATATTGTGTGGTATTAAGTATTCCGATCTATTACGAATACTTTGCACAGCGTAATATGCTTTCAATTATACCTGTCTTATTTATATTCAATTATACGGTTACGAATTATATTCTTATCAAATAAACCCAATTTTCTGGTCCAGAATTACATGGTATAAATTATTTATACCTATGGAGTAATAATTCTCAAACAAATGTATAACCCACACATTAGAGACCGTACCATGTAGTACGACTCCGAGTTGGAGAGAGGCCGGGTGTAAAAATGAAAAGATACACGACACCGACCAGAATTCGAGACGTGAAAGCTTAACTCTAGATGGCATAGCAAGAGGAGCGCATTTTGTTAGAGTCTTACACTTTTAGTCGGTAGTATATTCTAAGCCTCACAAACAGAGTTGAAATAAATTACGTCGAAGTTATCTTTTTAACTCTATTGTTAATTAAGAATTTTAAAAAAATAATGAATGTATCAGTCGATCGATTAGTATCAGATTTCAAACATTATGGTTATAATAATATATTATTATATAATATATATATATATAATATATATATATACATTAAGAGAAAGATAGCCACGAGAATAAATATATATATATATAATATATATATAATATATGTGTGTGTGTGTGTGTGTGTGTGTTTTGTGTGGTGTGTGGTGCGTGTATGTTCTGTGTGGTGTGAGAGAGTGCAGATATATAACATGTGTATTTATATATGCAGAGAAATATATATATATGGTGTATATATATATAATATATAAAATATATATATATACTATATCCAATAGTGTCCATTTGTACACACATATATATATATATAATAATATATATATATATATATTATATATAATTTAATTGTTTATGATCAGTTTACAAAGGAAATTCATTCTAACTCTATTTTCCAAATCTTATTTTATGCATTTATATATATATATATATATATATATATATATATATATATATATATAATATATAATGCATGTAATGTATATATATATATATAATATAAGTTTCTGCTGCGAAAATATAATCCTCTCATGTTGGAAGATGTTCGGCCGGATAGGCTGGTAAATATGAATATTTATAGAAATCTTGATTATTCATTAAATAGAATAATCCATGAAACTTTGGCCCCGCTGGGGGAAGTCGCCGTAAACGGAGATGATTGATACAAAACACAATAATTGCGAAAGATCGACTTTTAAACCAGGTTGGAAATAAAAACGTATCGTTAAATCAACGTTGTTTTCCCCCAGCCATCTGTCCTACGTCTACGTGCGCATTCCAGAAGACAGAGCCAAAAATTCAAATACCATTGATAGTTTTGGATTAATAAAAACTTTTTTGAAAACTTTGTTATATACAAAATCTAAAAGAAAACTAATATTTTATAAATGTTACTGCGGTTTTAGTCTCCTATTAGCCAGTGTGTTTTCACATTTCCCCATGAGTATGAATTTCCTGTATAAAAACGAAATCATGAAACATTTTTTTAAGTATGTATTTACACACAGCCCACGAGCAAGGTGTGGCAAAAGGTCAATTATAAAGCGTAATTTAATAGCTTTTCTCTATAGTTATTGGTTCTTAAAATAATGTACTTATATCTTCTTAGCCAGCTCGTTTACTTTACTCTGTCCTCTTTCACTCTGGTTGGGTCGACTATTGCCTATCAGGGTATGTTCTTATGCACTGCTTTCTAAAGACTCCTTGGGTCTTTACAACATATTATATGGTATTAAGTATTCCAATCTATTACGAATACTTTGCACAGCGTAATATGCTTTCAATTATACATATCTTATTTATACTCAATTATATGGTTACGAATTATATTCTTATCAAATAAACACAATTTTCTGGCCCAGAATTACATGGTATAAATTATTTATACCTATGGAGTAATAATTCTCAAACAAATGTCTAGCTCACACATTAGAGACCGTACCATGTACTACGACTCCGAGTTGGAGAGAGCCCGGATGTAAAAAATGAAGAGATACACACACCGACCAGAATTCGAGACGTGAAAGCTTAACACTGGATAGAATAGAAGAGGAGCGCATTTTGTGAGAGTCTCACACTTTTAGTCGGTAGTATATTCTAAGCCTCACAAACAGAGCTGAAATAAATTACGTCGAAATTATCTTTAACTCTATTGTTAATTAAGAATTTTTTTAAAGATGAATGATCATCGATTACGTTTACTTACTCTGGTTGTGTCGACTATTGCCTATCTGAGTGTTTCTTATGCACTGCTTTCTAAAACTCTTGGGTCTCCTACGTCTCTGCAACGTTATTCTTCTTAATAACAACAACAAATATTTGAATAATTTATTAACCCAAGTTAACCACACCGCGTGAGAGAATAGCCAACTTGAGAGAAACGACTGCCCCCAAGAATGCCCAAGCTTAAACACAGCAAAATCCAAGTCCACTTTATAACTACCCAAACACACACACACACACACACACACACACACACACACACACACACATATAATATATATATTATATATATATATATATATATATCATATATTAAATACATTTTGGTACAGAAATTTAAATATTAAGAGGGTTATCATATGATCACCACTCTTACTGGATGAATGAAGGAATAAAAAAAATGTTTATTAGTAAAACAAGGCCTTTCGTCCGGTGTTTGTCAAGTATACCACCCGGAAATCGATTAAGAAAGAAAGCTGCCCTTGTTTTACTAATAAACATTTTTTTTCCCATCCATCCATTGAAGTGGTGATCACTATGAAGGCCCTTCAATAATATATATATATATATATAATATTATAATGAAATGCCCCTGATGATCAACTATTATAGCTGTTCTTCTTTGTGACAGAGTTATTTCCTCTAATGGAGCCATCCTTAAGTTCAGTAAGTTTCCATGCCGAATGTTAATGTCGTTACCATGTGGAAACAATATTTACTCTCTGTAGCATTTTGTGGGACTAATCTAATGTTTGTGAATGGGTAATGTAGTGTTGCCACTAATAAACGCTATGCCAGTTTTATGTTTTTATCAACTCGATTGTCTCTGCATTTTATGTGATTACATTTGTTCGCTGGAAGCAAATAAAAGAGAGATGAAAACTCTTGATGTAAAAAAAATTTACAACACACATCGCATACTACCACACACACACACAACATATAATAATAACTATAAAATAGGACTATATACCTTTAGGCACCCCTTTTTGATATCCATTAAGAAACGGCATGTTTCATTTACACGTCAATATCCGGTTGTTAACAGACGATTTTAGAATTTTTAAATTATAAAACTAACCCCTAACTCTAAACCCCTAACCTGACTCCTAACCTAACCCAAACAAAACAACCGATATTGACGGTGTAAAGAAAAACATATCCTTCTTCATCGAGATCAAAAAGGGCCTAAGGTAATATTGCTATATATTCATTTATTATATATATGGAGCGATGTTTCTACATAAAGACAGAGATTGTGAGAGTTACCTAACCGTAATTCCCAACTATCGGGTTTCTCTCTGCTTGCGTACCGTTCAACATACAGTTTTTCTGTCCTAATACATGCTCCCGTTCCATGCCAAAATAACATGGCCGCTGGCATGAGCATAAACGATAAGCCAAACACACTGTGAATATTTTTGATACTTAAGGTGTGCTCAATTCCCACTGTATTTATAGACTATTCCAAGGTCAGTGATTACTCCTGCAGCCAATCGCTAACCTGACTGCTGGAAGACACACTATTAACCCCCCTCACTTGTCCTATATTCACAATTGCGGTCACTGAGGACGGGCATGGATACCAATGATCTTTCACCAATACCCAGGAAGACATACGATTATCGGAGAATCAAATCCATTCAACAATATGACTCTTTACGAGAACTAGATCTATTTACCAGAAACCAAAAGGACTCATTAGCGAGACTTTTTACAGGATCCAATTCCACGACAAGCCTCCGCTTGAGCCAAAGATGCCCCATAATAACTTAACACGCACAAGCACACAATATAGTCAAATTACATAAATCGTATATTAAACATCATCGAAAAATTGACAATTTATTCGTTTTATAATACATCATAAAAACAATATTCCTAAATTATTGAAGAAAACAGAAGCACGCTCATCTAAAAAAAAAGAGGAATCATATTACCTTGAGCAAACGCTTTTATCCGATTAAAAAGGACCATGTTTTTCATTTAAATCTCAATCTGGTTGTTTTAACAGACTATTTCGAATCTTTTTAGATTTAAAGAAACAACCCCTAACCACTAACGCTACCCAACCCTAATCCGTGAACAACAACTTATTGACCGTGTAATTTCCTTTCTAATCGAGATCAAAAGGGATACCTAAAAGAATATCGTCCAATAAGGTAATCCATTATATGCTGTGATTAATGCATACTGGTTTAACCCAAAACCGCTTAACAAATTATTACTTGGTTTATAATCTCTAAGATGATTGTTTTATTCGCCAACAATTAAAATCAATCATTATGAATATTAATAGAAACAAATATTAAAAAGTATTTAAAATAAATTGTAATTAATTTTATATGCTTTTCTTATCTAAAATCTTAGTTTTCTATTTGATATATTTCTTACATTCTAACTAAATACTTATGCCCGGACGGGTCATTATTCTTGTTAACTATTAAAAGCTATATAGGAATCGGCGATTTTGAAAGGTGTAATTTTCTTCAATTTATCGATAAGACTATGCACCAACGAATCTTAATATTTTGTCTTTAAGTTGTTTATTCTGGTAACATGACAATATCTTGGTTTGCTTATTGTTATTCAGTAAAATGTCCATACTTGTCATCTTAACCTTATTACTGACTTCATATAGCCAATGCGTGATGTCATCCTCGCTGATTTTCAGAATTGATATATCATCGGTACGTGGAAATTTTATCTTCCTTTGAAAATATTTCTGTATTGTCGTGATTTCCAAGTATACTCAACTATGTTTATAGTTTTAGGCAAACGTTTAACTATAGCTATGTTTATTTGTTCAATTTGTGTATATTTTCATGTGTATAATAACATAGTTTGAGATGCGTTTCACTATAACACCCGAGAAAGCAAACTAAAAAGCAACAGCTCACAAAGAAATTAAACACATATTTCACACACACGCCACAATCACAATCGGCACACATCATCGCACACTATATACTAATATATATATATAATATAATATATCAATATACTATATATATATAGGAATACGTGATGAGAATAATCCGATCAATATGAGAAGGAAAATATTTGCAACAAGATAGACCAACACAGGATGTACGATCAGGAGAATAAAATTGTGTTAATACTTTAAGTATTTCGTATTAAACATCATTCAGGGACCACTAGTTAAGAATGTTTTTGTGATGACGAAAGAAAATGTTAAGTGTATAGTCTAATAACCATCATTATTCACACATCACTATACAACGTAAGAACAATATATAATATTATATATATATATATATAATATAATATACATAAATACCAGTTTCAGTTGGGATCTATCAAATACAAATGTGTTTTAATACTAAAATCACCTGGGGAACCACGAAGCGCGTTAATTATGAGAGAATATCCTGGTTTATTATTATCTATATCATGTCTGATATTGCTCTGGTTTTTATGCTTATGGTACGGTACAAATATATCATGGATTAAAAAAGAGTGTATATCTACTCAAATCTATCATTTTATCTTTCCCTTTCTTCTTCTCTACTCTTTGCTTTCATATATATATGGTGTGTGTGGTGTGGTGTGTGTGTGTTGGAGTATGAAAAGATGAAAAAACATCACACAATGCTTTTAAAGAGAAAACAATCGTATAATATAATCAAGCTGTATCATGATCAAATTTCGATCAAAAAATACATCAGAGGCTCATTCACTCCGTATTGTCTGTCGCGAGAGGAAATCAAATATCAGTTACAAAACAAAAACCTTAATACGCAAAAAAATGTATTTTTGTAAATCGAAATATTGATCAGTAATCACTATATATATTTAAAATGTTTTCTTCTTTTCAACGCATTGTGGATGTTTTTCATTCCACCTTTTCATACTCATATTGTCTCGATTCTTCCTTTCTAACTTAATATATATATATATATATATACTATATATATATATTTAATAATATATTATATATAATATGAATGGTATGTTGCATTGTTTATATACAATAATAACATAGCATTTTATTGCAAACTAACCCAAATTGTTAAAAGCCTTGTAACAACGAGATTATAATATTTTAACAGTAGAATGTTCTAACCAATCCGTTGTGACCCAAAACCCGTAGGTTTGGTATTAAGATGTCTCCGTTCGCCACTAGGCTGCCTACGACTGCGAGCTAGTTAGAAAAATAATACTTTTACATAAAGAGTGAGTACGCGTTTCACGCCTCTGGACAGAGTTAAATGAAGGGGTAAATCATAACTGAATAACAAACATGTTTAAGAAATTCAACCAAGCGAGAGTATCAGAGAAGCACTTTCAAAAATTTTCAATTAGACCAAACCCATTTGCCCATCCTGGACTTAAGTACACCTACTAACAACCTCGTATAGAGGTAAGTGGCTATTAGCTGATTAGGCATAAATAAGCGACACGATATGCTTAAATGAAATACCTACGTGGAGACATGCACACATTTCACTTCGACCTTACTAGGCTAGGCGAAGATTTCAGAAGCAATCTCCGAGCAACGGCTGTAGGTTCAGCCTACCATTTATATGGATTGCCCCAACCCTATTGCTTCATAGCAGACCCCAACCCCCTTATCATATATGTTTCTAGAATTAGCTGAGTTAGTGTCCATGATATGAGGTTAGTTGACTCTAATGGTCTGCAGTTCCATTCGCTAGCCATTTTCTCAATTCCACGCTGCCCCGAGTATAGTGCATCTTGGCATTGAATAGAAAAAATTGTTTTAAAAAATCTGTGTTAAACAAAGAAATTGATCACTACCCAACAAAGAATAATCAAATGTCTCGCATTAAAATATAACCTGGAAAGCGTTGACATGACGAAAATACAACTAACTAAACAACAACCATACAATTTGGGTATAATGAAAGCATGACCTTGTCGAAACACGAACCCCGGTTTCTAATGATTAAATAAACCATTGTTCTCGCTACAAAGTACGACAGATTTATTATCACTATCAAGTACAAAATAATTATGACAAGAATCAAATTGTGAATATGCATGTGTAATGCAATCCCGATAAAAATGAATGGTTTCTTTTAAAACTATATTAGGCAACTTTCAAAAAGGCACATATCACTTTCGAATGTTATGACGGTTACACTTTCGTACATAATTCAGTTGCACCAGGAAAAAAATAGTCACCTATTTGGAATGTTGTTCAGCTTGATATCGATATCATTAGGTTTTAAATTTTACGTTTCTTCCCATTATTAAAATATTAAAATATCATTTCCAAAGCAAACGAAATTAAGACGAACAGAAAAGCTTAAAAAAAAAAAAAAAAAAAAAAAAAACACGGAAAAACGAAAATAAATATATAGCTGCTACTTGCTTTTGCGAAGAAATTCATGATTAAATCTATCTACCTGGGAAAGGAACGCAGCTATGTAGCATTTTTGTTGTAAGATATTGATAATGGGGTGTGTCAGTGGTTAAAGGCTTACGTGTGACAGTGAATCGTAGAAGCCTGTTCGAACTCCATCGCGCATATGCCTCACTTTCAGACTAACTATCCATATAAATGATACTGTCCCCTTAATCCCACCAGCTATGGGATAAAGATACCACTCCTTCTCTGAAAGGATTAAAGCCTCGTGGCTTTGTGCTAACGAGCTCGGACAGTACATCGCAGTGAGAGGCGTTGTCTCGAACAAAGCCGTCTACTACATTCAATTTCTGACTAATACTCCACCCGAAAATCTATGAATCCTTCATTTACCAGCATGGGTAAAATCGTGGCTTACTTTCAACAGGAACTTGGCATAAATAACCAACGATGTTGATATACTATTGAGTCAAACAAAAAAAAATCACAAACCCGACTAAAAAGAATGTCCACACTACCGCTGTGAGCAAATCTTTCTAGCCTCTTAATCGAAGGCTGATTCTCAGGTGTTAATTGTCGGTATCACCAACTCTGAGAGTCTATCCTTTTTTTTGCTACCGCTAAACATGGGGAGAGTTTTGCTGCGGTGGAAGCTCACGATCTACAAAAAATTCAGCTCAAAAAATCCTTTACAAACAATCAGATTACCCAAAGATCTGCTATAATGCACTGATATGACGAGGTGTCTCAAACCAAATAACTTGAATTCCTTGCCTATGCCTTAACCCGACTGAGCAAACCGTACCCCTCGATTATTAAGAGCACATCAGTCTACTATAATCTTAAGAATAAACGCCTAGATCATCAATCAGAGTGGATATTTTATGCCTTATACCAAAAAAACATTTGGCTTAGTAAAGAATTACGATGAAACAAATCCATAGCTATCTCTCTATATTGCAAAAGTACATTCCCTATAAATCTGATTGTTCTCAGGAATTACATTACCCTGGATTAACCCAACCTATACCTCGGGTACCATAAAATTTCCCTGACCGCTGTTTTTTATGCAATACGTGTGTAAAAGAGGAAACATTACAAAACTGTCTCTTCTAAACCAATGGACGATTCTATAGTGACAAAATGGCCGGTACGAATTTAACATAAATGAATTTCTTTATCCAACATATTCATCGGTTAACTTTAATACGGAATTCCGCCCTCTTGAATCAATACTATTAAACGGATAATAAACCAGGATACATAAGCTTTGTCATTTTTAGAAAATAGTTTTCGTTTCTTGTTTCTGCCAACATTCTCTTGCATCAAAATATGGAACATGTAAAATTATCTATCTTATTAATTATCTATGTCCGGTAAACAACAGCTGTTATAACATACATATGAACACTTCACAAAAAAATACCCGATATTCAAGTATGATCAATGGGACTTTGTTGATTTCAGTGTAATATGCTCTGAAAAAACACAACTTCGGGATTCAACCATCATCCTGCGTAATCGTCCTCCGGTGATTTTTACAGCCACACATTTCACCGAATAAATATTAAGTGTTGACCGATGGTATGAGATACCAAGACAGTCATACCCTGCACATGAAGGACAATATTCAATTTATCGGTTATCTGCATTTTATTTGATTAAACAACCGAGAGAGTAATTATCCAGCGCGACAATATGTTTCTTCTGTGTGTGGCTAAAAACCAGAAAATCCTCAACAGTTTGATAGAGTTAAAATCGAATGCTGTAAAAACTCATACACACACACCACCACACATCACACACCACACACAACATATATATATATATATAAATATATATGGTAAAAAAAAGGACTTAAGATTAAGCGGTATATTAGCGTCACAAATGATATTCATCATAATATATGTATATACCTATGATTACGTCAACCACAAATATTGAAAAATTGATTTTAAACAATTATTCCTCCTGTTCAAAAGTATTACTCTGAATCCTCTCAACTTGCACCGAGAACAACGTAACACGTTAACATTCCCGTTCCTATTCTTAAAAAGACCAACATAAATATCATCTACGCCAATCAACCTTGAATCTTATAAAAATATAATATATAATATATAATATTAATATATAAAAGTGCTATTATTGGTCAGCATTTTTCTTAAACATGCTTTCCTTAAAACCTTACTGACATTCTGTCAGACATTATTGTTTCGATTCCTTTAATTTTCCTGGCCATCCTTTTGACTGTCAGGTGGAGCTAGTGTTAGCAATTCCAAACCAAAGGTTTCCCTTGCCCAGCCTTAGGCATTCGATTCGCATCATTCAGGTTGTGAAACTGATGATGTTTCGTGTCTCGTTTAAAAAACGAGCGAGTAACGTGGGAATTTAGTGGGTCATAGAATTGGTAGAGTTCAAACGAGATGATAGCAAGTATCATATTTGATAGGAGATCGCACAAGTTTGAGCAATGAAAGGAATAGTTGAGAAAGATTATAGGCGGAAATTTACAGCATGAGACATGTTGACTTGTTTTGAAGTTTATCTTTAAGTGTTTTTTTTGTTCTTGATATATAGAATTCATTATTGAAGTTTTTAAAAAAAACAAAACACCAGGTCCACCCTGACATAAAAGATGGCCAGAAAATAGAAAGGATTCAACAAAAACTCCTCCGACTAAGTAATCGTCAATACATTTAACGAAATCACACACAACACCACACACACACACACACAGACACACACATCCACACACACACAGACACACTACACACACACACACACAACACACACACACACAACAATACAATATATATATATATATATATATATATATTATATATGAAAAGAAACCAAGAAAAGCCAATTCTTCGCATGTCCAATCATCAACGAATCAACACATCAGGTCCAATCATCTCAAGCCAGAAACTGGAATTGACCAAAATGCCATCTGTGTAACCTATTAGTTTCATCAGACCCCTAACTTTATTTGAAAATGCAACACAGATAATTATGACACCTTATCATAATATATATATATATCATCTATATAATATATATATATATATATAATATATTCAGTTATTCCTGTAAACTACTATAATATAATAATAATATATATTATATAATATATTCCTCATATTAGGTTCACGGTTTTTTAACTTAGTAGTGTTAACCAGTCTAGGAGAGGATAACTCTGAATTTCAAAATTCCTGAGGTCATCGTTGATTGGTGTGTGGCATTCCGTGAGCACCAATTCTTTCTATCGACTTGCCAAAAGTTTAGGAATTCCTACACAAGCCTTCACCACATAAACAAATCACTGTGTGAGTGCAAAACGAATGAACACTCATGCGCGAAAATCGAAATTTTATCCTCATAGTATATCTGTGATGTGATAGATAGACCATCATAGGTCCCAAGACTCATAGCCAAGAATACTGAGACCGTACAAACGCCATCTAATTGATATTTTATCCTCATTTGGTAATACGCTATAACATTAATATAATATCCAAACTCATAATAAAGCAATATTGATTGGAACAAGACATATAACAATAAAAAGAATGCATGATATTTCTCTCTCTCCTCTCTCTCTCTCTGTCTCTCTCTCTCTCTCTCTCTCTCTCTCCTCTCTCTACACACACACACCCATATACTATATATATATAATTATACCAAGCATGTTGTAAATCCTCGCGGTGAGAAAATAAACAGCAAATAGTTGATTGTTAAAAAATATTACTACCAAACATTCATACCGGTGAGCAAAAATTTTTTAAAAAAAAAAGACCAAATATTCATACAACAATAAATATAATCCTATGTACAGTATTGGCCAAAAGAAAAAAACAATTTAATAATTAAATGTTATATAAGATATCAGTATATTAATATCATCAAACCGAAAGAGAATAGCTAAATAACCTAAAAATGCCAATCTAATTAAGCAATATAATAAAAAAATCTAATGATCATTAGTTTCGCTTAATGCTCTCAGGCTAAAAGAGTCAGATCTAGCCCTGGAAGAGCATTGAGGCGAAACTAATAGTAGGTTCGTTGACTCCATTAGATCAATATTATATATATTATATAAATATATTATTATATGCGCAATAGTGTGTGATAATTGCGTATGTATAGGATATTTAGACGCAGTCCCACTCAATTGTTGTAAGAATACTTTAAATAAACGAGTCTCATTTGCTGCCATTGCTTCTTTAGCTGGTGCCAATAATGTCTTCTACTTACTGACTGTCTTCATATGCAATGTCTCCCAAAATATTTTGCACAAATAAAGTTAAATCAAGACAATTCGGTAATTCTTAACAAGTCTCAATCACGGATGTATATATATAACAATGAAAGGTTAACTACTCCGAGAGTTTCATCGATTGATTCTTCGGTTACTTTAGTTTAAATTAATCGAGTTTTCGATAATCGTCTAGATGGTTAAATATAATGCCCTTCCGAATGGAACTATCTTTGTAGACGGAACTATATATTTTCGAAGATCGAAATCTTAGCCTCTGGATACTGCGATTCCAACGACTCGTACTCATACCCACCGTAATTTACCGTACTTCTACATTTACAAAAATATCACTATATATATACTATAGTAATATAATATATAATATATTATATTATAATATTGTGTTGGTATGTGTAAAGTAAAATACAATGACGAAAATAAAACTGTATAGTTTTTCGGTATGGGATAACAGAAAACCCCCACACACCAATTCTAAAGGATAACACATTGATAATTATTGCAATATGTAAAAAGTTTCTCTTGGATTATTAATAATGCGTCTCATGGATATAACACCGTTTGAACCTGGCATTTAATCTGAATGGTATTTACTTGACAAAATACACTATGATGTTTGTTACGAGTCTGAATTATAGAAGAGTGAAGAACATTATACATAATATGTAGATATATATAGTATATTACTAATATTAATAATAATATATATACTATATAGTGTGTGCGTGTCGCTGTGTGGGTGTGTGTGTGTGGTGGCGTGTTTGGATGAGTTCAGAGGAGAAAAATTTATGAAAAAAAACTATTAGGAATCCCATCAGATATAGAACTGTTTTTCGTACAAACGATGTCTAGCGTACCAAAGTAGAAGAATGCAGAATTCTCTATTTTCAGTATCCCATTCGTTTAATGAGCGAAACTATTTGTATTTGATCTTCATATAGAGCCTTTGTCATTTAATTCAAGCCGTACTTCGTGACGTGAAATTCAGAAAACCGTGTAATGTCTACGGAGAATCAATTCTTTTTATAGGAACCTATTCAGAAAAAACAATCTATGGAGAATTACAACCTATTATCTCTGAACATGATAGCCAATCACAATATTCCTTGAAAAAGGTCAGTTATCTACTCCAATTTTGTG
>CM042146.1:88609947-88613478 GCA_023376005.1 Doryteuthis pealeii | reverse complement strand
AAGAGAGAGATAGCCATCATGATGAGGATTCACACGTATAACTCTTGAAGGAAATCATTTATACGGTATAATTTTTAGAACAAATAGATGGTAATGATTAAACAAAATAACAAATATTTTCTCACAGTCAATAATGCTGTTGTCTTGATAATCTCAATTCTTCCCCTGGTTTCTAGTTTCTCTAATTTGTTTTTTAAACTTTTTATAGACCGTTCCAAGTGCAACTAAATGCAATTCCTATCACTTTAACCCTCATATTCCAGAGTTTGTTTTTCAATTAAACTTGTAAATAATTATAAATTTACTTAAGTATTAGTAATGCAAATAATAGGCACCTTATATTCATTATTATTAGGGAGGCGCGTGGTCTAATGGTTAGAGTCGTAGGAAATGGACTCGTCAACGCGAGTTCAATTCCTGGACGAAGCTGTTGGAATTTCACATGGCGCTAATACCCTTGGGAAAGGTATGAATCCAATTCTCCCTTCAGCTATGGGTAAATAGCAGGGCAGACTGGACTCTTTAACCATGGCTAGGTAACTAGTTAGGAGAAGGAAAACTCTGAATTCAAACCTGTTAAACTCCGTTTAAGAAATTGACCTTGTGTCGCATCCTGCTCGTGCGGAGGTGTTGGTAAATATATATATATATATTCATCATTATCAAGTGAAAAAAAGTAGGTCGTAGGGGCGGCCTAATGTCGGTATCAGGTAATCGGCGAGAGAGTCTATCCCCTTTTCACTAGCGCTAGACCAAGGAGATTGTTTTTTGCATTTGAGGTGAAGCGCCACACCTACAATCAGCTCCTTACTTTACCACACAGATCCCTGTGCTATTCATAACGCTGAGTTGGCGAGGACCGGTATCGAACTAGGAACCTTGTGATTTCTAGCCGAACGCTCTACCGACTGAGCTAACCCGGCAAAAAAAGATTTAATTCAGCATTGAATAACCCACGAATAGTTAAGATGTCATAAAATCAACAAATTAACTATAAATATTATGCACACTTAACAAAGATCACTGAAGGGCCCTATATCAATGATAAAGAGCAGATTTATTCAGATTGGGTTGGATTCTTTGTTTAATGGTATATACATTATTTAATACCAGAGACATCCTTGTAGATGAACAGTTGTGGAAGCATTTACCCCACAAGAGACGCTGTACGACCGCTATCTCACTATCCATCCAACTAAGACGAGCAGGAAATGCTGGAGACTGCTGCAGAAGTAAGGACGAACTCGTAAGTTATGTTTTCAAATGGACAGGTGGAAACACGAGTATAGAGTGACCTGCAAGAATATACATCGATCAGTTTTGTATGGATACTCAATGCCGGGTGGATAACCGATTGGGAGGAGTGGCAAGAGACTCATGGAAATTTATGCTGTCAGCATAACCTCATATTCCGCCCTGTCAGCTGGGGCGTTAGAATGCACCAACTGCACCTCTGCAGAGGGGTAAAGACTCCCCCAATGGGGCCACCTGTTTGCCGTGGGTGGCGACCCGTGATGTTTAAGGATAGAGCCCAGGTGGATGAACAGTTCATGACATGCAATACTCCACTTTGGCCCTATCTTGGGCAAGACGGACGGGCGGAGAGGCCCCCTCCGATCAATTGACTGGGCACGTCAAGCTCTAGCACCTATATGATTTTCCCAACCCTATTGTCCTTATGGCAAGCCCCAACCCCTTTTTATCATATGGGTGCTAAAAGGCTGTGGCTGCGGGTCTACATGTCCTGGGAATGACGTTAAACTCTATCTGATGGTGAGGTTCCAGTTTTGGAGGTTTGGGGAATGTGGAGCACCCCTTCATCACCATTGCTCCCTGGTCCACTCTGATCCGGAGTGGTAGTACCTGTTAGGGTCCCATTTATGGGTTAAATAGAAAAATATATTTATAAAAAAATTGTATTATCCATTAAGAATTGATTTATTTCAAAACTTTATCGGCATTAAATGACCCACTGAGGTTGATATGCCGTAAAACAAAACAAACCAAATAACCTAATATTATGATGATGATTATTTATTTCTTTTTTAAAACCTGGCTCAGTTTTATATACAATTTAAAGAAAGATTGCCCGAGATTTTCTTTCCAATTTCTTTGCAGATTCATTGGTCATTTCCAAAGATTTAATCACGATATTATGTTTAAACGATTGCAAATGTAAGAAGCCATAATTAAAGAAAAGAAATAAAAAAAGAAAAACCAAAAGAAAAACACACTGAAATAAATGAAAAAGCATTCAACCTGGAAACCTGTGTATTAGATATAGTTGATAACTAAAATTTGTTCTGCTGTTATCAGATTACAACGGCGCCAACGTTTGAACAGTCATGAACACGTAATGATCAGATCTTAATGACGCTATCGTAATATTAAAATAAAAAAACGCTGTAGAAAAACTACAAGACACTTAAAATATCTCGACAATGTACACAGAAAGTATCAAGGATATCAAAGTCAAATGCTGGTTGGATTTCTTTGCTTTCGAATAGGAAACTTTCGGCAAATGCAATATAAAATTGAACCAAATCTTTAAACTATAAATTTTAAGACAAGAACAATTAATAAATCATTTTTTGTCATGGAAAACCTAAAGAATGTTTAAAAGAAAAACTGTCAATAGGGCCGGGATAGCTCAGTCGGTAGAGCGTTCGGCTAGAAACCACAAAGTTCCTAGTTCGATACCGGTCCTCGTCAACTCAGCGTATGAGTAGCACAGGGATATGTGCGATAAAGCAAGGAGCTGATGGTAGGTGTGGCGCTCCACCTCAGACGCCAAAACAATCTCCTTGGTCTAGCGCTAGTGATAAGGGGATAGACTCCCTGGCTGATACCGACGACTTTACTTATATATATATATATATATATATATATATATTCTTTTTTTTCTTTGGTGTAGTACCAAGTTTCTTGGTGCAAGGTGATTCTAGGCTGGACCTATTTCTCTACCAGTAGTTTGTTGTAGAATTCAGGTTCCGTTTGAGAGCTCAATGTTTAATTATTGTAAACAGAGCAAAGTTATTTGTGAATAAAAAGGTCTTAAATATCATGGCTATCATGGTTATGGACTATTTCCACTCGTGGGTATAGTTATATATATATATATTATATATATATATATATATATATATATATATAACTTCAAAGAAATCTAATTTATTGATTATTACGTTTGAGCTCTCTTTAAGGGTTTATAAAAAATCCTTGTATGAATTATATGATTGTACCTACAAGAGCATACAATATGGTTATACAGTGTGGTTTTGAAGATCCCAAATAGAATAATCCCTTAAAACCACTCATTTGGATACCTTACATACATATCTATATATATATATATATATATATATATATATATATATATATATATATTATATATATGTGTGTGTGTGTGTGTGTGTGTGTATGTATGTATATACCTCTCTCTCTCTCTCTCTCTTCTCTCTCTCTCTCTCTCTCTCTCTCCCTCTCTCAAATTAAAAGATATACTTAGTCTGAAGAAGCTTGTGGGCCTAG
>CM042146.1:88592447-88604947 GCA_023376005.1 Doryteuthis pealeii | reverse complement strand
TGTATCTCTCTCTCTGTCTCTGTCTCTCTCTCGCTCTCTCTGTATCTCTCTCTCTCTCTCTCTTTCTGTGTCTCGGTGTCTCTCTGTCTCTCTGTCTCTCTCTCTCTTGCGCGCGTGCGTGTGTTTGTGTGTGTGTGTGTAAGCTATCCATCCCTATCGTAGCTGAAAGCACTAGTTCCCGTTAGATCACCGAAGTTAAGCATCGACGTGCCGGTCACAATTAATGGGATGACCAATTAAGTAACAGCAGGTACTATAAGCAACATGATCCTTTGTTATATAAATTCCTTCAAATGACCCTAAAATTGTTGATATACCGTAAAATAAAACATCAAGCAAACCAACCATCGACCATCGGTGTGGTAAAACATCCAGATAACATCCAGTGTCAACACAGTCCTGATGAATGTGAGTTTTTTTTGCTGTTCGACTAACACTTGTGTATCTATTTGAATGAAGACATAGGAGAACGCGAGCTATACCAAAAAGGACATGATTGTCTTTACACGTCCCTTCCGATCTGCTCTCTCTCCTCTCTCTCTCTCTCTCATCTCCTCTTCTCTCTCTCTCTCCTCTCTCTCTCTCTCTCTCTCATCTACTTTTTTTCTTTTGTATACTGGTTTTAAATATGACGTGTTTAATAAATAATTACTTGGTATTCTATTTCTAATATTATTTTTTTTAATTCAAAGCGATCCTATGTATAATTCTATATTAAAATCAATTAGAATACGAACACAAAAATAAGTGTAATTCTTTTTGTGTTCGTATCTAATTTCAACATAATATTCAATTACATTAAAACTTAAATACTTGTGTCCCAAGATGCATTTTTTGCTAGTTCTATTAATTAATGTTATTATAATGGAGATTATTTAACTGTCTGTCTGTAACCGAAACTACGTCACCACTGACGTCACGATTTCCTTAGTTATTTAAGTTATATTCTCAACGATTATGAAATATTCATCATTTAATCTTAATTAGCATTAGCAACTTATTTATTAACAAGGTCTCTATTAGATTCTAACTGGGTTAGATTTTCATCCAAGTCGTACAACGATACAATAGTAGTAGCTCGACTACAGCTTAAAATGATGCCCGTTTTATTTTATCAGCGAGATCAGATTTCCATATGGTCGTTAACCTGTAAATAGCAATGCCTTACCTCTGCGTATCTTAACATCAATTTTAGCAGATAAGATATCGCTACCGAGGTATATGTCTACTAATTTACGATGCTTACCTTTTTATGAAGAGAGGGTACCATCTTAAATAAAACACATAAACTATGTTTCTTCTGAGTTCGCAAATACCTCTTACTATTGTAAGATTCAAAGGTTATGACAAAGTCATAACTCGTTGGAACGCAAAACAAACTCCGTCAAGGGTTGATGGACAAAACATTTAATAGGTATACAGCACATGGATATGACGAGATACATAAAGTACATAGATACATATACAAGAGTAGAGATAATGACACATTCATGAATGGTAAAATACAAGATATTTAGGTATCAAAGAGATACCTAAATGTACATAAAAAACGTAGTTACGGATACATGACTAAAGGATAGTCATATATCGTATGAGACTGACTAGCAGTGAGTGGCCAGTGTTAAGGGCCGAAGCCCCAACAAGAAAGGGGTAGTCATAAGACTACCTCATTGTGTCTCGTAGGTCGAGCAGCAGGCAAAGAGGAAGAGAAGTTCAAATCAGCCGCTTAAATACACGAGGCCCCTAGCGGGAACCAGCGACACTAAACGGGCAGACAACTCCCCAGGCAAATACGAAAATAACTCCTACACTATGAAAGGCAATGAAACAGAGAATCGTTTATCGTAGGGTTATTTGCCAGAAGCAATAGGTTTTCTGGGTAATGGTTATCAGTAATAGCTTCTGCTGTGTACTGTTTGCTTCTTGCATTGTTTTAGTGTGAAAGATGATTATGACTTCAATTCAAAAATTATAATCCAAGTTTTACCAGTCTAACTGAAGAATGAAGAGAAGTTTGAATTTCGACTGATGTTTTATTTTTTGTGGTCTAATGTGCCTTTATTATTAATTCATTTACTTTGATACAGTCCACTCTCAATAAAACCCTAAACTAAAGCGATGCAGCAAATAACAACAAAATAGAATAAATATATAAAACAAATTAGTTATAAAGAAAAGAAAGCCTAGTTAAAATTAAGTATACCAAATTTTTACTACTTTCTGGTCTGGTATTGATGTCGATCTCTTAATGGTTCTTGAGTCTTAGAAGTAATACTATGTGTGTTTTAAGACGGAAAATTTATACACATTTGGCTCAGGACCGCCCTCGGTGGCTGCAGGCTCTATGTAGAGGACTGTTCATGTGTCCCTGGCGCAACACCATGAAGCTAGGAGGTCCAGAAGAAAGCAGCGGCAACAAAGCACTGGCATATCTTCAGGGACAGACTTCACATGCGAAATCTGTGGTCGAGAATGTTTTTCAAACATTGGACCTCACAGTCACAGGAGGCGCTGTAACTTCAGAGGCACAAAAACTATATTATAGTCTTCCGAGACTGAAATGCCAAGGAATGTTATACACAAATTATCAGCAAGCAGCCAAAACAAGATGGATAACTATTCGTGTTGTTACAAGTTCTTTCTTTATTTTTTCTTATTGTTTTTCTTTTAATGTTGATTATTGATTTATATGGCAATGGCCAGGTCTTATTTCGTTACATTTAACAAAACACTCCACAATGGATAGGATGCGACACACAGTCAATTTGAAGTAGTGTACTGCTGGTTTGAATTCAGAGTTTGTTTTTTTTCTAGCGTAAATTTTACACAGTTCATGGATAACCAATGAAATATGTACGTACTGTAGTTAGATATTTTAAATCAGAGTTCGTTATATTCAAAATAACGGGATCGAGGGGAAAATTAAACCAATCATTAGGGTTATGATTGATTTGTATTAACCTTTTACTTGACCCCTTGAAAAACAAGTTATTACAGAGATTAGTTTCCGTTTAGTTCGGCTGCGACCAGTTAATAGCTGTGGGCTGGGGTCGTTGTTTTAAAAAGTTTAAAAGGAAAACAACAAAATCTTGTTAATTTATTAAAACAAGAGATGGCCAGACCAACAGGAAGTAGAATCAATCTGGAGAAAACAGCTCAACAAGAGTTAACAGCAGCAGCAAGCAGAAGAGTAAAAACCCAGATCATCTCTCTCTGTCTCTGTCTCTGTCTCTCCCTCTCTCTCCCCTATATTTATCCTGCCGATTATATACCCTCGTAAATGGGTGTATAACATAACGTCGTTCGATTCAAACCGAAAACTGATTCCAGGAATCACTGCTGAAATCTAGATACTCTATTCGCCCTGTCGGTTGGGGCGTTAGATTGCACCGACTGCACATCTGCAGGGTGGTGACCCGTGATGCTTAAGGATAGAATCCAGGTCGATGAGCAGTTCTAAACTTGCAATACTCCACGTTGGCCCTATCTTGGGCTAGACGGGCACGTCAAGCCCCAGCACCTATTGCCGTTATGGCAAGCTCCAACCCCTTTTTACCATATGGGTGCTAGAAGGCGGTGACTGATGGTCTACATGTCCTGGGAATGATGTTATACTCTATCTGATGGTGAGGTTCCAGTTTTGGATGTTTGGAGAATGTGGAGCACCCCTTCATCACCATTGCTCCCTGGTCCACTCTGACCCGGAGTAGTAGTACCTGTTAGGTTCTCATCTTTGGGTTAAATAGAAAAATGTATTTATAAACAAAATTGTATTATCCATTAAGAATTGATTTATTTCAAAACTTTATCGGCATTAAATGGCCCACTGAGGTTGATATGCCGTAAAACAAAATCAAACCAAACTAGATACTCTATTGACCTCGACGTTCATTAGATTTGAAACACACAAAGCATATGTTATATATGCGCACCTCACTACAGCTACAACCAGCAACATTACAAAATTATAAGAAAAATCTGAAAAGTATCTAAATGGTCGTTCAGCGATACTTTGATAAATGTTTAATTCATATCACCCGTAACCAATTTCCTCGTCTATGAAATTAATGTTCCCCATTGAAATAAACTGAAATACCTTTAATCCATTCCACGCCCCCAACCAAACACCTTAATTTATTTTGTTATTGCCTTTTGAAGTCTGGTTGTCTAACCAAGAGGAAAGAACCTAGACTCGTCCAGGATTTGAACTAAGGTCGGCGCATCCATTTCCTATGTTGATAACCATTTCACCACGCGCGTCCACATATAGTTATTTACAAAAAGTAGCTTAGATGTGGCACAAGGTCAGAAGTATGTGGCACCCAGTCAGAATTAAACTCACTAACAACAGTTGCCTAATCTACCTTGCTAACCATTACGCCAATGAGAGCCCAGCGCCTCCACGTACAGTCATATCTGTTGGGTAATTATAAAGATCGACGTGAGTGTGAACGCGCTTCCCACACAATATTATTATTATTAAGGTTCATATTGATTTGAAAATGGCCTGTCAGCCTCAATTTGAATATACGCGCTACCGTGGAATTTAATTATCGCATATTTTAAAATCAAAACGTCTCCATTATTAATTTTGACTGTTTTATTTCAGGTTTATTGCTTCTTCGTATCGCAACAGCCAGTCATTTTTTTATAAATTTGTACGATTCCCACTGCTTGCAGAAAGATTATAGAATTTAAGTACAATCTTAGAATTGGGGAAAAATCACAGAAAAAGCAGAAATGAATATTAATAAAGATCCTAATATAAACATCCCGCGCTCTTAAAGAGCATAGTATCGCAGTATCGTTACAATGTGGTTAAATCAATGTTAGTCAAACGTAATAAGGATAATACTGAACCTAAAAAATAGTAATATTTAAATTAGTAACATGAAGCTTGAGGATTAATATAATTTGGATTTTCAGGCCGAAACGTTGTGTATATAACAATAAAAGTGAAGCCAACAGCCCGAAAAATCAAATTAATACAGGCTTTCCTACCAGAAAAATTATATTACTATATCACCCAACATCTGGGCTCATATATCTCCAGATTGCAATCGACTTGATTATTATATGTGAAGCGCGGTTGAGCAAGAGACAAAAAAAACTCCAACAAAGATGTACTGAAGGCAAGGATAACGGGAATATTTACCAATTTAAACAAGGAGACAGACAGAATATCTTGCAGATTCCAAAGCCATCTGGAGGTCGTAGTTGAAGCCAATTGAGATGTTTTGAGAAAAATTAATCTACACTATTTCAAGATATTTTCATGCATTTTTTATAGATATGAGATGCCAGTGGTATTTTCATTTATTTGTAATTCAGATAACATGGTACTATACATACATATCTATATCGGCTTTCATTTATAAACGCCAAGTAAATAATGTTAAATAATATTTTATCACACATTCAATATACACTGAACATCTTTCATCTTTTACTCATACAAATTTTCAATGTCCTGAAGAAGGTTTTATTTGAAAAAAATATCTAAATACTTAAGTATCGACACAAAGAGTTTCCATCGTTCATGACATCTTGTGTTTGTTTTCTTTAAAAAAATTCTCCACACACACACACACACACACACACACACACACACATATATATATATATATATATATATATATATATTATATATTGATGTAGATAACGTAGTTTGCTATATTTATAAATGATATAATGTTATTTATTAATATCAATAATACAGCATATATATTCATGTTAAAGTAGCGTATACATAAATTCAAGGGTACTGTCAGTGTTTCGCCTTTGTGAACTTGAACAAGAGCTGTTGTCTATCTACGGTATATTGATTCTCTCTCTCTCTCTCTCTCTCTCTCCTCTCTCTCTCTCTCTCTCTCTCTCTCTCTCTCTCTCTCTATGTATATATATATATATATGTATATATATATATATACATATATATATGTGTTTATGCATATATATATATTATATATACTAGCAAATATATGCACCCTCTGGGTGCAAGTAATTAAGTTTTAATGTAATAAAATTTATCAAATTAGAAAGGCTAAATAAACTAAATAAGAATGCAGATAAAAAAGATTTAAAACAGAGGGGGGTATAATCGAAAAATAGAACAACTGAAATTACTCTTCCTTCGCTCCCGTCTTTCATTGCTAAATTTTCCTAATCTATCTATTTAGTTAAAATAGGCAGTAAAGAATAAAATTACAGTTATTTCTTCTTGTTAATGAATTTCTTTTAAGATTTATCCTCGAGGTATTTGCTAATATTCATTAAGATAAAACCAAACAATTAAAAATCAATAATACCAAGTACATATTTATTAAAATCAATCTTTTTATATCAATATGCAAATTAACCTACCAGCCCACACTGTAAACTGCTATTTTTGTTGTATATTTTAAATACAATTGCATATTGTTAGTATGGAGATATGGTCAACGGTATTTATAATGTAAAACAATTTTATTAATGATTGAGTTTTGAATAGAATAAAATCTTGGAGAATATGACGTAAATAACTGAAGGAATTGTGACTTGAGTAGTAATATAATTTCGGCTACAGACGAATAAGCACACAATCTCCATTATGATAAGATATATATATATTATATATATATATTATATATATATATATATATAGAGAGAGAGAGAGAGAGAGAGAGAGAGAGAGAGAGAGAGAGGTGTGGCTTAGATGGGGGGACCGATTCCTTGGGGAAATGGTTGTAAATAGTGTACATACAAAATGAGCAGAAAGACTAAAAATAGTAGAAAAACAATAAAAAACCTAAAAGCAAATAAGGGTGGGAGGTAGCTTATAAAGTAAAATTAAGAATAAGTAAAAAATAATATTATATATATATAATATTATATATAGTATATATATTCTATTTATAATCGTGTTTTTTTTATATGTATATGCGTATAAAGAAATTTAATATTGCGTGTTATAAATTTTATACATGGTATGTATGTGTATGCAAATGTATATGGGTATGAATGCATTAAATTTATGCAGAAATATATATATATCATACAAAAAATGTAAGTAACCCTAGTGGACCATCCCAATTATCACATGCCTACCCACGACTCGCACACAACACACACACACACACACACACACAACACACACAACATTTTCATCCTTGCCTTTCTTTATCCTTACATTTTTGTTTATACACTCGCATTGCCATAACGTAAGAAGTATTTCGCCAAATTCTTACTTCTTTTATACTTCAGTTGCTTATTTCGTCGTGGCCAGCAGATTTTCTACTTTGATTGTTTTTAGGACTTCGATGGGTTCATCTTCCGTAAGATTTCCCTTGGTTGATATCAAGTAGCTGTAAATAATTTTTTGCGCGTATTTATTATTGTGAATTTCAGGAGGGTTTTCCCCGTAGATACTTGAAGTATTTCTATCATTGCGCGAAGTTTATCTTTCTTGGCTGGCAGGTTTTTAGTTTCGTATGACGGGCTTTTTTCTACCACTAATTCTATTTACGTTTTCTGCATACTATTGCACTTTTGATATATATATATTATATATTATATATATTATTATATATATAATATATATATATATATATATGGAGAAAAACAGATGAGAATATGCAAGAAAGGTGTGAAAAAATAGAAAAGGAAAGGGTGTATCAATCAACTCAAACAATTGATTCAATTAATGTTTAGTCTTGATTTTTAAAAACTACATGAGAATGGATTTATCAATCTATAACAAAACTAAATAGTAATGGAATCTTCGCGACAGCACCTTTGGCGGAACGGTAAAATCAACCAATGGATTACTCGTGGTGTGGGTGGCGATTCGTCATGCTTATGGATGGAATCCTGGTGGGATGAGCAGCAGTGACATACAACATTCACTTTGGTAGCTTACTTCGGCTGGACGGGCTTCGGAGTGGGTCCACGATCAATCGGCTGGTCACGTCAAGCCGCAATTATATGAATTGTGTCGCTTGTATTGCCCTTATGTCAACATCCTAAACCTTTTTTAATCTATATGTGCATGAAACGGTGGTTGAGAGTCTGTACTGGGTATGACGTTAAACTGCATCTAATGGTGATGTTTCAATTTTAGAGCTCTGGGGTGTGTGGAGTGTTCAGCATTGACATTACTCCATATTCATTCTGACTCGAAGTGGTCCCCTCTGTGGTTTAAATAGAACCATGAATTTAAAATAATGTATTTAAAACATGACTTAATCTTATTATAATGGAGATTGTGTGTTTTTCTGTCTGTACGAAACTATATTACTACTCAGTCAAATTCCTTAATGTTTATTTACATCACATTCTCCATAATTTTTATTTATATTTAAACTCAATTATTAACTAAAATTGCTTCACATTTTTATTAGTGTTGTCCATATCTACATACAAATAACATGCAATTGTTTATATATACAACAAAATAGCGGTTTACAGTGTGGAATGGGAAGGCTATTTGCATATTGATATTAAAATGTGAGTTTTATTAAATATGTGCTTGGTATTATTGATTTCTAATTGTTTGGTTTTATTTTAATGATATAGCAAAAATTCTTCAATGAATCTTAAATGAAATCCATTAACAAAGAAAAAATAAGTGTTAATTTTATTCTTTAATTTCTAATTTAACTAAATAGTTAAAAATAAGTAAAATTCAGCAATGAAAGACGGGAGTGACGGGAAGAGTAAGTTTCATTTCTATTTTTCTATATATACCCCACTCTGTTACATATCTTTTTTTTCTGCCTCTTATTAGACTTTCTAATTTAATACGATATTTCATTACATTAAAACTTAAATACTTGCACCCGGAGGGTGCATATATTTTGCTAGTAATATTGAACAACATTCAAGATTGAATAAAAATAAAAAATCTTCAGCTTAAAATAACCAACAAGGGTTGGGCATGCTGTTAAAATCCAACTAACCAATCAACCGTAATGTTGAGCCACTGAAAAAAATGGACGATCGATGTTTGGCAGGAGAATGACTGTGCTTCAATAGATTATGTGGATCAGTCATGGAAGTCAAAGGCTGTTGGAAACTCTGTTTTGAATAATTAACTACTGTTCGGGAAAATTATGGCATCAACTAATTTATAGGATCTTTATCCCTCCACTGAGCAGAATTAAAATCAAGTTCCATTAAACACGCAACTACAGTGTCGGCTACAAAAAGAAATATACTACTGTTTTTATATAATAAACCTCTGTATTAATAACCACGAAGGTTGATTATGCCATTAAACAAGGAACAAAGCTTACAGTTACTTATTACTCACGTAGACCTCGAGTAAGGGTATGAGGGGTACTCCCATTCAAAAGGTTTCCTTAACCAAACCCAACTATCAGATGCGGTTAGTTTTAAACGCCGAACCCCCTTTCAGTCGGGTTTTACACTCGACAGAGGACACCTAGCGTATTGCAAGCTGTAGAATAATACATACTAGTTCCAATTAACCGTCAAATTTGGTAATACAAAGGCAGCAAGTATTCCTAACTTAATACGAACCTATCAATGCTGCATACACTACAAAAAGCAGGTTATTCATGAAACCTATACCAATCATAGAACAGCAGTCAATCATGACTCAGGGATGGAAATCACCCAGATGCAAGAATTGACTATTCTTGATTTCAATAGTACCAACTGTCTTGGCATTGGTTCGTTTGTGCTTAGCTAGTTGCTGTGTTTTAAACCAACAGTACACTGTCTCACTTCACACAAGCCATAAACAACTGACCAACGTATTAGTGAAAAAAAGCAAAATTCTCTTTGTCTCAATTAATTAGGATGTGCACTTTCAGGAAATGCGGCACACTAGACAAACCTGATACGTTTGGAATAAAAGAAGTTCAATGACCAGGTTGTTTCGTAAAGGTAAAAACTCATAGGAAGAAGTAACCAAGCAAAAGGCATTTTTTATTCATTATGCACTATTGGACTTTACGCCAATGACTCTGTAATCAAATTAACTTGGCAATAGACTTTGTAATCAACAATAAAGATTGCAATAATATATAAACAAGTGGTAATCAATTCTGGATATTATATAATATATATTATTATATATATATATATATATATATATATTTGATTTAGGTTCTACTATGTTTATTTGTTTAATAATCATAATACTTTTTTATATATCATAATAATTTAATAATTTTATTAATATATATATATATATATATATCTATATATTATTATTATATATTATATATATATATTATATTATATTTTATATTTTTTGTTTTATCTTTGCTTCAGTATTGTCATACTTATTTAGATTTTCACAGTTGTTTATTTTGATAACTGCTATCCCCTAAAAAAAAATTGGCCCCTGAAAAATATTATTTTCTCATTTGAACTTCTGTCGCATGGTGACAATCTTTTAATGTATACATTTTGTAAATAAAAAATTGTGGGGGGGGGGGGTAAGAGAAGAAGATTCTACCATTGAGAAAAGTTTTTTCTGTTTGCAATTTTCAAATTATTGATGATTATTTTCCATCTGATGAGACTTGGAATTGGGGAGCTTTGTTATCAACTTAGATTTATAAAGGCTTGCCAATTTTGGGTCAAATAGATTTCTTATGGAATAGACGGTGTTGAGTTTTTCTTCTTTCAAGATAATATTGTCTGTATATAATCTAAAAAAGATTATTATACATTGAGTCTCTGTGGTGATTTTAAAGATTCACTGTATTTCTTACATATGTATCATACAATAATAATACATGTGTGCCTTAGATATCCATATATTTCGAGAGAGGAAAATAATATATAAAGATAAACTATTATAGAGAAAGGATTCTTACTCCAAGTTTTGGATCCTTACACACACAATCACACACACACACATTATATATATATATATATATTATATATATATATATAAGTGTGTGTGTGTGTGTGTGTTGTGTGTGTGTGTGTGTGTGGAAATTAAACAAAAGGAGGTCTGTTTAGTCGATTTTATTCAATAGATATTTTCAAGCTTTTCTGGCCAACTTTTTTATATTTGGATGGAATTCGTGGATTGTTCTACGGAAGTTCATATCCCGAGTATTATTCAGATGCCGCCCCACTCTTAATTAAATGAAATATCTAACGGAATACGTACTTTGTACAAGAAAAAATAAACAAAACTCCAAATACTCGAAGCTTTTATAATCAAACAATAAAACACCCTTAAATGAATTTATTTTCCAATGGCAGTAACTCATTTAAAATGCCTATACACTTTTCCATCAATCTCGGTCCATCCAGCGTCCACATCAATTAATATACTTTGCATAGAGAAAAACGGGAACACATCACCTCTGATGATGGAAATTCGAAGTTGCAGAAGTATCGGGATATGAAACTTCGGTGGACTAATCCAGATCATCAATATAAGTTGTCGCTGAAACAGCTTGAAAAATCACCGAATAAATCGTTAAACAGAAGACCTGACTTTGTTTATCACATGTAATAAAATGAAAACTGCTGCCCAAATACCACACACAACACACACACACACACACAATATACATATATATATATAATGATTATATATATATATATATATATATATATATATATATATATATATATTTGGTTAGAGACTTTAAATAATATTAATATCCTTATGAAATTATATCGGATTGATATTAAGTTTAGTATTTTTGATTTTCTTTAATGGGGAGGAGTGTACTTTTATTCGTAGGAAATCTATACATGTGTTTATTTTACAAATTTCAACTGAATGTCACGAGAATATGTGCATCTTTCCGGAAACCATGCAATTATTCCAGTTATTCCTCTGATTGTGTAGAAGTTTATGTTTGGTCGTTGCTTAACAGAATGACATGATAGGACATTGAATATGGTTGCAACTTGCAAGCTTATATAAGCCTAAAATGATATGAAACTAGAATTACAACCAGTGTTTTACAATATTTGGAAAAAAAAAACGGTAAATTCTTTTCTTAAAACTGTAAGTCAGGTATTTCCCAACGCCTCACCACGGGGTAGAATGTGACAGCAAGCTGAAAATATGAAGGCATCTAGCAAGGATTGAACTCGTATTTAGTGTAATCGGGTCTGCTGCTAGTTTCTAAACATACACATGATGGTGTGCCTATTTTCAAGTTTGCAGTTATAACATCTTGGAAAAGAATTATCTGCAATTTAAATGAATTTAATAGTTTATTTTTGGAAGATTTTCTAAAAGCTGTTTGGTTTTGGTCTATAGATCATCTAGATTTCAACCGGGGTCATATGGACCCGGGCCATATGAAATTTTCTGGGACCCAGGCAGTAAATGTTTTAACTATACAATATCACAATGGGGATTTTTAAACCGAATGGCTGGGGTGGGGGGGGGGTCCACAAGTAAAATAGGATTAAAAGGGGGTAATAGGTACAAAATGCTGATGAACATTGATCTAGCTATCTTTTGCCACATTAGTTTTACAAAATGAAAACAAAAACCACAAACAAATCAATTT
>CM042146.1:88564952-88592347 GCA_023376005.1 Doryteuthis pealeii | reverse complement strand
AAATTTTTACGCTAGCTTCGTCCAAAGAGCTGTGGCTAGGGCATGGACTTGTTCACCATAACTTGAGCTGACTTTAACTTATCAACAACCAATGCCTTAAATAGTGAGAGGGGAGCATGGATTGGTTTTGGCCATTGTTAACTGATTTGAGAGAGAGAGAGAGAGAGAGAGAGACGAGAAAGAGAGAGAAGAGAGAGAGAGAGAGAGAGAAGAGAGAGGAGAGAGAAGGTGAAAGGATTTAAAAAAATATATCCCGTAAAAACGGAATAAGTTAGGTACAAAATATTAAATATCTATCTTGTTTGTTGTAAAATTCTAATATTTATTATTTTGTACAGATGTATATAATATATATATTATATATAATTTATAAATAGTTATATATATATATATTATATTGGTCGTTGTGCAAGACATCAATTGACCGGCGACAGAGCTACACCACAACTCCAACTCAACGAGTCCTAGACAGTCTAGACATTCTTGATAAAGGAGGCTCACATCTACGAAAATATTTGAATGAAATAAAATGAAACTTAACACTAAACTTGTAACGGATCTCCGTTTTTTTTCACACCCATGATTCACTCAAAATCCCAATATATATATACATATATTATGGTTGTAGATATCTATATATATATGTTCAATTTAACCTGAGTGCTGAGTGCTTGGGAAAATCTAGCATCAAATCGGAAAAAATTGCGTAAGGAATGTTTTGCTGAGACTACAAGAGCTTTAAAGAAAATAGGCTGAAGCATCGAGATCAGCTCCGCCAACTATTAAAACAAAAACATTTAACTCCTGCCTTAGAACATGTTCATTTGTCAGTGTGGTTCATAGCTTGAGCAGGCTGGGCGGCTATCACACCCGGAACACAAAATGTCTTGCTGATAGCATGCACAACATAGAGGATCAAATCACCACTGCTGCCTTCGTCTTCGTTTCACGATAGCAGAGTCCACCATTTATATAATATATAATATATAAATATATATATTATTATATAATATGTAAAATATAGTCTACATTTTCCCCAACTTTTGGTGTGTTTATAATATATACATACACACACACACACAACACACACACACATATATATATATATATATATATATATATATATAATATATATAATATAATAGTATATATTATATTAAACATTAACTGCGGGAAATTATTTATTCTGTCTTGTTTTAAGATTATATTTGAAACCAGAGAAACCCGCGAGGATTAAGTGAATAAATTTGCGACAGCCCAATACGTTTTCATGTTATGGAAGGTTGAAACAATAGCAACAAAATTCAAAAGAAGAAAAATGACTTCATGCTAAATTTATAAGATATAAACACTAATATTCTCTGAAAAAATTACATAATACTACTTAAAATAACAACATAAAATCAAAGTGAATAAACGTACAAAAAGGCTAAAAGCAAATTGCATTTAAAACATGGACAATATTTCATTTGGTTTATTGATTTCGTGAATAACTACCTTGCTTCCGGAACAGCCTTCTGTTCGTTCTCTTAGAGAAAATTCTAATTTATCTGCTTAGAAAGACGTTACCGTATTAATGATTAATTTATTAGAAATATATTTTCTATCCAGTCAGAAAACACGATGCCAAATAACAGAGAAAAAGATGCTAGTAGTTGAGAGCAAAGCCATAACACACAAGACACACGCCATTAGACCCCAAATATATATATATAATAGTAGTAATACATATTATATATATACTACCATATAATTATATATATTTATATAACTTCCACAGCTATGAAAAAGATACGAGCCTGAGCATAGGGACAATCTAGGAGGAGGAGAAAACCTGAACAAAAATCACAAAAAATGGATTAAAGCCACACAATAAGCCCTGAGAACGAACAGTGTATGGTTGAAACGCTTGGTAATAATGATGTGAGGATTACTCATATTACTGATACGAAAACATAGGAAACCTGAGCGCTCTACTCTTAAAGACTAACAAGAATAATATTCCGTAGTTCCTCTTAACAATCTGCCTAAAAAAGTATTATATCTCTGGCCTCGATTGAAACTGTACTTGTCCCATGTTTTGCATTTGATAGATGTTTGCGATAGAAGCCTGTTTAAGCAAAGTATCTTTAATTCTAATGTTGGCGTCTAAAATCAGTAACCTTCAAAACCTAAACCGGGAATCAAATATACACTCAATACTAAAAGAAAATTATAAAACTATCATGTACTTTAGTAATAATATATATATATGAGAAAGTAAACAAACACGGGATTGTTATGGAAACTGGATGTTTATTGTCGACGTATGCAGCGTTTCGGTTCTGTATTAGCCATCGTTCAGGCTTGGAGTTAGTACCTGCTCAGTGATGACATTCTCAAAATGAAGTCCATCAACTGAAAGCGTACTATATATTACGTTGGGATAACCTCCTCACATTTCTCCCAGTACTATAATATATATATATATATATATATATATTATATATATATATATATATATATATATATACCAAACTTTTGGTAAAACCGCTTGCGCTAGAAAAAAAACCGGCAAATAGTTTGACTGCTACAAACTCTCTCTCTATATGTATATATAATATGAAAAATATATATACAATAAAAACCCCGCCAGGATATACTAAAAGCTGATAAATAAATAGTGCTCAATACCTAAGTTAGACCAAAGTATATATATATATAATATATATAGTATATATATAAATAATATATCATGAATTTATATGCTTAATACGTAAAACATATATGATATGAGCCGTAATATGTATTTGTATTAAACTTGTATTGAAATTAATGAATCTGTCATTAAAATTTGGCGCCATTTATCAATTTTTCCTGGAACTGAATTAATGTATATTTTATTTTATTTTATGTACAAAATTAAAGCATTCAAGAAATGAATTTCATATTAATATTACTATGCACTCTTTTTCCGACAATGTAAAATCTTATACTATATATATATATATATATATAAATATATATATAATTATAATATATATATATACCACACCACACTGACAAACACCGGGACACCCACATATTTACGATATTTTAAACCTTATTATATTTTAATAATTTTGCTTAATATATATATATATATAATAATATATATATTTTTATATATGTGTGTGTGTGTGGTGTATTCTCCAAATATATTACATATATATTATATTATGTGTGTGTGCCCGTGATTCTGTGTGTGTGTAGGTTGTACGTAAGAGGCACATCACCAGGCACTTTATCGCCGTAGGAAATGCGGTCGTCCCAACTGATGTCCACGGTGGACATGTCTGTGTTTATTTCGTGCTAATATTCTTGAGAAAGTTATGAATCCACCTCTTCTCAAATAAATAAATAAATATCCGGTAAATATGAGTGCTGTCTCGGTTCTTTACCATCCGTCTAGAAAAAAAGCAACCGGTCAAAGAGACGGCAAAATGAATTCAAACTAGCTGTATTCAGTTTATGTTAATTAACAACAAAGAACTTTCATCTCTGGGCCATTTTGCTGTGTCTGGCAGATCTTTGAGTGGAAAGAAAACGGTAGATAGACTAATACCTGGAACTAGACAGTGAATTGAAAAACTTGAAATATGAAGTAAAGGTCGTACCAATTGTAACTAGTGCTCTTGGAACATTTTTGGAAAGAGAATTAGAAATGGAGAAAAGTATATCGGATATTCAATATAGCATTGTTAAAATCGCTGAAATATACTTATATATATATATATATATATATATATTATAATATTATCTTATATATATATACCAAGGAAAAGCTTAATAATAATAATAACAATAATTTCATTATATTATAATTATATATGTTATTATTAATAGATATAATCCAGGTCTAATATTATGGGTTTCACACTCTAACTTAAAGTTTCATGGTAATCGAATCATCAGATGAGATCAATGGTGGGTCGTGTGCAAGAAATTGCGTCTGCTAATATCAAGAAAAAATTAGCCTTACTTATGAATTGATTTAATGAAGTACTGCTCTTTCCTGAAAAAAAGCGCCGATTTCCTTATTGCCGGTTGGGATGTAGGATATCCTCTCTTTCCCGTAGAATATTCGTCGAAATATGTATATCGACTAGAGCTTCGAACCCGCTTACTTGGATTTTTCAGTCCAGTGAGTCGCCCTAACCACCTCACTCAGGTATTTTAATCATAACTTGGCGAACAAATAACGCTCAATGAAGGAGGTTGTGACTTTATAGAATTCTTTAATGTCGTTTAGATAAAATTGAACCTGTCATTAACAATGGCTTAAAATTTCCAGATGATCCTTTTTCCTTTCAGAGCACTGATTAGATGTCCTTCTAAGGAATATTACTTACTGATACAGCAATTTTCATTTCCTCGTTGAGATGCTACATATTTTGGAATTGTGTAACATCCTACCCGTGACGAAAGAGCTCAGAAATACCTACTCTTAAAATTATCACCTTGCTGTTGTTAAATAGGAGGGAGACTGAGATCTCTATCGCTTGTAAGTCGTCATCGTTGAAATCACCGGTTACTGAAGTTAACAGCGATGATCCTGGTCATAATCAGATGCTGTCCACTTAAGCTCAACAACAGGAATTAAGAAACCAAATATCAAAAATATTAGCATTGAATGGCCGAAAAGGTTTCTACATAAAAAAGAAAAATGAAATGGTCTCACAACATCTTTAGATACAAGTTCATCAACTTGTTGGAGACTTGGCACGGGACGAGGGGTCGGACAGGCTCTCGAGCCTAAAGATGGGAAGAAACCACGGGGAAGTTTTTGAGTGGAAGTTGAAGAGGAGCGAATTCATGGTTATTCATGATTCTACAGAAACTCTGAAGAAACATTAAACTCTCACCTCTTGATTGGTATAACCTGAAGGTCACTCACACTCCCTCAGATTCTTCAGAAGACAAGAAAAGCGATTTTACGAACAAAACAGACAAAACTGCCGACAAATCAAGCCTAAGCGAGATCAATGAAGAAATTCAGGACACTCCTGGCAGCATCCACAGGAACAGCCTCGCAGTACCAAATATCATGCCAGTCTTTTTAGAGACTTCCTCGCTCTACTGAGACCGAAGCATTTAATGAGTTGCCGAGCAGTAGCTGGAAATATCCTATACATATTAGGCGCACGTGCACGACAGACAACTTTTTATATGATTGTAATCCCACGCTTGCAAATGCGTCGACACATGTTGCTTACTATATAAGCATTTTAACTATCGGGGAAACAGCACCCCACAATGGAAGCAGCTGTACGGTCACTTGCCCCCCCCATCTTACAAACTATCCGAGTTGAGACGGACAAGGCATGCAGGAGGAATGCTGAGAAGCAAGGATGACTCATAAGCGACGTTCTCCTGAGAAGCCAACTCCATGGACACGCAAGTGTGGGGCGCCCAGCAAGGACAACATTGACCAGCTATGCGAAGATTTGGTTGCTCTGCAGACGACCTCCCAGGTGCAAGAATGATAGGGAGCGTTGGCAAGATATTGTCATGGATATCCGTGCTGCATGCGCGATCATGAACGAATGATGATGATGATGATAGTAAATGACTTAATATATATATATATAATAATATAATAAAAATATCATATATATATTGTAGTATGTATTACTGGTTGGTGTTTATTATATACTTAATATTAATATATTTTAATATCATATATAATATCATATAAATTTATGTAATATATTATATATATATATATATCATATTTAATTAATATTTGATACTTTATTTTGATAATATTCATATATTTAATAATAAGTTATATTCATATATTTTATATTTATAATATATTTAGTCACTATATATCCCTTTTATGTAGTCATTCTTTGGAAAGACGGCATTAGGAGGCAAGTAGTGGCTTGAGAACATTTGCTGAAGTGCTTGACTTTGGAAAATGGAATAAAAAACCCTAACGATATTACTGGAATTTCATTACAGAAAAAAGTCGTGAGATAAATGGGTATGAAACTAACCCGGTAATATTGGAGATGCGTGAATATTAGTTTGACCTATAATAGTCTGGCCTTTACTGGATATAAGTTAAACCTTTCAACCAATTCTATTGCTAACACAATATTATTACAGGCACGACTACTGTTCTTCTACAAGGTTTATCTGCTATTAAATGTGACCATAACCAAATAATAGTGCATAGAATGTCATTGGAGCAGCAACATCAACAAATTATGTACAGAGAATTACATTTATTTTTTTTAAATCAACAGTGGCCATGATTTTATTATTTTCAAAGCATTATACATTTATAGTTGAATATTATTCATTATGAAAGTCTCCGGCAATGAAAACGAGTAACAAAAGAATAGAGAGCACTTTGAAATACATTCAAAATATCTAGGCCTTTAATTTCCTATTGGAGCACGTGAATTTTTAATATATCATGTTATATAGTTTCGATGCTGTAGACGTAATACTTAATTGTGCATACCCGAATTCGGAAATTGTAATGCAATTCATGATATTTCATAATGAATAGACTCTTACACTTTCCAAACATTATGGCAACAAAATTAATGGATTTGCTTTATATTTCATTTGGAATATTAAATGAAATTTCAAGAATGATAAATATAAACAATATTTCAATAGTCTTTTAGGTAAAAGTGTAAAAAAAAATATTTCAGGATTAATAGATATATATTTTGGAGGTTTTCGTGAAAGTGTATATATATATATATATTATATTATATATATATATATATAATATATATAGTTGTGTGTGTGTGTGTTGTGTGTTGTGTTGTTGGTGATGTTAATTGTTATATTATTATATAAGTATTATATATAATATATATATATATATTAATGTCAGGTGTTATCTAAGACCTTCTCTATTCTATCTCTCATCCCTTCACACACACACACACACACACACACACACACACATAGTATATTATATATATATATATATAATATAATATATATAATTATATATATATATATGTTAGGAAATCTGGATTACTGACAAAACATACTTGATCTTAACGTAAACCCAGATACTACTTTGTCTTGCATTGGATATTCACGGAGAAAAAAATCACACGAGGTGGATTTCATCATCAATACCCATGTCAGAAAACAAATTATAGTAGTGTGATCAAGCAATCTCACTCGGTTTGCATATTTTTGATTTTTGAAATTAGGAAATTTAAGATAAGAGTGTGTACATGTGATCACCTGTATATAATAAGAGATGAGATTTGATGTTAGTTTGAAAATAAATAAATCTCTGTATCTCTGGTGCAAACACGCCCTCTGTATTACTATTTCTTGTAGACATTAAAATAGAGGATAAAAATGTCCTTGGTATGACGTTAAATGCATCTAATAATGAAATTACAATTCTGGAGCTTTGGGGGAGCGTTGGAATACCCTCCATCAGCCTTACTCCCAGTTCGATTCTGCCCGGAGTTGGTAGTACAAGTTATAGTTCCATGTAGTGGTTAAATATGAAATGGAATGTGTGTGTAAAAAACGAGTTTTTAAAAAATTGAGTTTTAAAGAATAACAAAACATTCAGTATAAGATAATGTTGAATGCCGTAAAAACAACCAACCAACAATATAAAAAAAATCATTGTCAACAGCAATAACAAATCAATAACATTCTGTAATTTAAAGGGAATTATTTTTAATTGAAGAGAAATAAATATAAAATCATCCGAATGAATGGAAAACCAGTTTTATATGTGCGAATTTTTGGCTATTTTCTTTCAGCTTCATTTTTCTTTCTTTCTGTTTTTTAGGATTTGCTTTCGCTAATTTTTTTGTTAATTCTCTCCTTTCTTTTCACTTCTCCTGTCGTTTAGAAATTATTGACAGTGAAGAAGAATTTCATTTGATCATAAAATAAAACTATTATTAGATCATATCTCTATAAAGAAGTCATCATTATACTGCATTCAATGCCATTTTGCAAAATTCTCTTTAGTAAAATGAGACTGACAGAATATGAACAAAAAAGAAAAATCGGAATGATTTTTGTTTGTTTTCCAAATCACTCCCATCTCATACTAACTCTTCGTCTTTCAAATAATTCTTAACAAACATTTTATGCTATATGTTTCCTTTATGGTATGAAAAGATCGTCCGGGACTTAAACTGAAAAGAAAGCTGAACAAAGATTTTAGAAAAAAGAAATAAAAGAAATAACCAAAAAAACCATGACAAATTATCAATTGGAATTATAATGAATCTCGGCCAATTTTGATCCTCTCCACTAGTTTTATTTAAAGTCATCCAGAGATTATTCTCCGTTAACTATTGCGTCTAATGCAATTATAACACTAGATTTACGCAATACCTTAGCACTTTCCAATTTCATATAATTCTTCATAAAGACCCGACGAACAAAATTTAAAAAAAAATCGTTATTATCGCGAATTCATGGAAGCCATTACAATATATTACGTTTTATTATATACAAAAATCACGCACCTATTTAGATGAAGGAGTTTAATATTCTAAGTAAGAGCAACCCAACCACTTAGAAAAAGTCTCTACCTTTTACTGTGGAATCTTCAGGCGGGAATTTCATTGACTTCGACATAGAAAATAAAAAAAAGCAAAAATTCTCAGCATTACGTTCATATATAGATACATTGCTGCTAGAACCCAATATATCATGGACTGCAACCTATTAACATATGCACGTAAACATTCTTAATTACTGCAATTAAATGTTCAATGTTGGGTTATCATTTTTGCATGTTTTTCCATGTAAATAGTCTAATAAGATCAACTAAACGAATTTTCATTGTTTCATGTTATAGTTGTGGTAGAAAGATCTAAACAGGATTTAACCGAAAGCATTTTCATTGTTCACACTTTTTGAAAAGTGCCTTAATGATAGATTTTTAACCCGCTCAACGAAAGAATTTCATTGTTCATGTTTTTAAATAGTTGATTGTTGGTAGAAAGATATAATTAAGTTAACCGAAAGCATTTTCATTGTTTCATTTAAAAAAAATGTAACCGATTAACTGAACGAATTTTCATTGTTTCATGTTTTAAAATGGGGTTTTATGGTAGGAAAGTCAAACACTGTCAAACACAGTCAAAATACCTTTATCATAGTTACGTCTTTTTAAACGACGCTTTATGGTAGAAAAGCCAAACAGGACAACAGGACGAATTATCATTGTTGCATCTTTTAACAAATAATAACTTCAACATATTACGGATACAATAATACGTAAAAATAAACAAAAATAACACACATTCATAAACACACATGCATACATGTGATGTGTGTGTTTATGAATGTATGTGTTTTCCTGTGTGGTACAAATGAATGTATGTGTTCAATATTTACCAGTCCCTCCGCACGAGTGCGATACGACACAAGGTCAATTTCTTTGAGCGGAGTTTAACAGGTTTAAATTTAGAGTTTTCTGTCTCTAACTAACATAAAGACCCGCCTGCCCCTACTATATTACCTATAGCTGGAGAGAAAATATTTTGATGCATACTTTTGTAAGACCCCGGGCGGGCTGCGAAGCTTTTTGCACACTCCTGCATCTCTCTGGCATTCTGCATCTTCGCTGCACTCCTAACTCTGGCCATGATTCGTTTCGTCTGCTGGCTATTTCTACTAGGACCTGTCCACGTTGCGCATATGTGCTCAAAACATCTCGCAGGGGCCCCCGCCAAAGGGGTGTACAAACAAACAGTATCACAAAGAGAAAGAGAGAATAAACAACAACAAAGAGATGAAGACAAGACAATGTCAGTCAGGTGAACATTCAGAAAAGGCAGGGATATATAACACGTATCCATCTGCTGCTATCTCTACTGGTTGTCGAGATGGGGGGGTTCCCCCCCTTTTGGAGAGCTCTGCTAAGGCTAGCGTCTAATGGCATCTAACATTATCTCCTCGTGTTCAAGGCTCATGTGTCCTCACCGCTGTCCAGAAGCTAACTGTCTCTCCGCTGTCCCAAGACTAACTGTCAAAACTTTCTAAATTTCCCAGAATCCCCAAATCTCATCTCACTCTCGTATCAATCTCATCCTCTGAGATCTTATCAACCCTGTGGGATTTGAAAGGGTTCTTTGTCTAAAAGACCACCTCATGATTTTTTATGACCTATCTGACCAACTGGTCAACTATTAAAGTTGTTCACAACCCAGACTTCTCGTCTCCTAAGAAGAGATTATCATCCTTTTATATCTATCCTCAGTTTTATGCTTTTGTTGCCTATTGCCACCCACAAACAATATGCCTACTTACACATACACATATATGCATACACACACATGTATGTATACATGTATGTATCTATCTATCTATCTATACATATATATTCACACATTATCTACTTATCTTATATATGGGTTTTACTACTACTTATTCGGTCTACAACATACATACACATATATTTATACATATATGTGGTTTGACTTACTACCTTTTTAATTCGATTTAACTAACTATTATTTAACTATATACTAAGTGTGCATTTATATGCACATACACATTCTTGCACCCACCATTGTATTATATACCTCCCCTTGCCTTTCTTGTCATTTATTCATAAATTACACAAACAAAACAAAAAATTACAATCAAGAAAAAAATTCACATGACACATTGTTTCTCTCCATGATGTGCAACCGCCCACACGGAGTGGCCCGCCGGGCACCAGAGCACTCACCCAAAGATCCTTCTCCCATCCCGGTTGCGTTGCCTGGTTGTTTCCTTCTTACCGTTCGTCCTACCTTTTTCCATTTCGTACCTGCGGTCGTTGCTTTCCATTCTGTTTCGGCGGTCATTCCTTCTCGATTCCATTTCGTTTCCGTGGTCATACCTTTCCATTTTGTTTCTGCGGTCAGTCTTTCTGGGCCGGATACGCGCACTCACGGCCCTGCATCCCATCTTTGTTTTTCTACCCCTTGGTATCCCTGGGTTTGGACCCGAGACCCAACAGGACACCCGCGAGAGCAGAGGCACACCGAGGAGAGAACAAAGCAAACAATTCAACGACAAAGAACATGCATTCATGCTATGTTGGTGATTGGGAATCAGTCCCCTCTCATCAAACCAACAACAGCAACAATGGCCAACAATGCTCAGGGTGATTCCTTTTCCAAAATCACATAACAAAAAAAACAAAAAAAAAAAAAACAAACAAAACATCTTCTGCCAGTTTGGTTCTTCGACCCTGCTTCCTCAAGTCAATCTTTTGGGGAACTTCTTACTTAATCCAGGAGGGCTTTCCTCAGCTCACCTCCCACTAAAACAGGGATTTTAAACACCTCTTCTTACAGGAGGACTTCTCAATTCACCTCCTCGATTTCGCCCACCCCCCACTAACACAGGGGAATTTTAACCCCTCTACTAAAACGATTCAGAAGTATTACGTAATCCCATATAATCCTACGACGCGGTGCATAATAATTCACGCAGTTGTTTAGGTGCCGTACCGGAATTATTGATTGGAAGCAGTGTCGGGTCTACCTTGTGGCCGGGGGTTCCATCACCCCCCTGTTCATTAACATTACAATTTTAAAAAAATACCAACAAATACCAAACAATCATCAGTCTCTTGATTCTCTGGGCCTTTATGCACCAATTTTGCAATCAACAAAAACAAAAACAAAAACAGCACAGTTCAATGGCCAAAGTTGCCCTGGGGTGGGTTTCGCCCCTTCATCAACACATACAATGTTCACCCTATCAGGAGATTTAGAAGAGTTCAAATCTAATCCCTGTCATTTTTCATTGTCTTTTTTTTTTTTTTTTTTTTTTATATTTGGGCACACGCCTGATCGCAACACACATAAATCAAGTTCAATTCTCCAAGTCAATAAAATAGGAGAAGACAGAAAAAAAAAAAAAAATTAAAATTAAAATCCCACAGTCAATTGCCGCTGTATATAAATAATAATAACAATGATAACCACAACAACAATGATGATAACAATAATAATTTTCATTCAATTAACACACACAAAAACAAGCTCATTCTCCAAGTCAAATCAAATTAGGAGAAGGAAAAAAAACAATAAATAAAAAAAAAAATTAAAATTTAAAAGAAATTATACAGTCAGTTGTTGTATTATAGAATAATAATAATAATGATAATAATATGATGATGATAATAATAATCTTATTCAATTAACTTCACCTAATTCTTCTCAAAGCTACCTTACAATATATATTTTGGTGGACAACAGAAAAATAAATAAATCGCAATTTAAAAAAATGAATAAATAGACAAAATAATCATTTAAAATCCCTTTTACAAACATTCTAACCAACTATATGAAACTAGAGGGAAAAATCAATTAAATCGGCTGTATAAGACAAGAAACAACTAATCAACAGGTGTGGGTGGGGAGGTGCTTCGCTCTTTCTGCGGCGGGGGGGTCTCTCCTTTTCTCAACATTTAATAAAAATTTAAAAAATAAAAAAAATTAATAAATTCAGTAATCTTCTCACGATTTTTTTTTTTTTTTTTTTTTTTTTAATAAAGATCAAGTAATCTTATCACATTAATTAGGAAAGTCTAATTAAATGCTTACTCAAATAATAATAACAAAAAAAAAAAAAAAAAAAAAAACAACAAAAAAAAATAACAAAAGAAACAACATTTTATTTCTTTACACACCTATCTTATCTATCTATCTATCTATCTATCACTGACTTTCCGTCCAAAGTCGTAAAAAAAAAATGCAAGTCACTTTATGACCCTACTAAAGGTCAATCTCCCATTCCTTTCTTTGTTCCTAACATTAGTATATCAGAGATCTTTCTATCTCTACCCTTTCTTTCTCCCACTGCTTCCCTCAAGCCTTTCGCTTATTCTCTCTTTCTTCCTCCCTTCCCTTCTTTCTTTTTCCTTTCAATAGGGAGAAAACAAATCTACAACCATCTTCCAAAGAGAAACAACTATGGACAAATAGTTAAAAAAATAAATATAATAATACATACATATACAATTCAGTAATGTATTGATAATCTATTTCTATCCTCTTCAAAGACGATGGGTATACATGTATTAAACTTATGCTTGAAGAATTCGAGATAGTAAAAATTCTGTCCGATGATACATGAATAAACATTGCTTGGAATTTCCGAGATAGTAAAAACTAAATAAACAAGCAAAACAAAATGATCTCACAAATTATAAAAGAACAACAAACAAAAAAAACAATTTTTGAGGTTACATACCTATTTTTTTTCTTTTCATGTGTGTGTGCGCGCGCGTCCCTTTGATATCCTTTCTTCTTTCTTTCCGTTCTTTTTTTATGTCTTTCTCTTCTTTTTTTTTTTTTTCTTTTCTTTCTTTCTTTCTTTCCCTTTTCCTTTCCTTTAGGTGTTTTTTCAGTCCTTTTTTTCTTTCTCTTTTTTTTAAAATATATATATACATATATTATATATATGTTTTTCTTTGTCTCCATCTCTTTGATTTTTTTTTCATCTGTCCGTTCGTCCATCTGTCTGACTGTCAGTCTATCATCTTTCCTCTCCCTCTCTCTCCTTTCGCCTCTGTCTTTCTTCCCCATCTCTCCGTGATTCAGGTGAACCTTGTCAGTCAGGCACATTGTAAAGACCCCGGGCGGGCTGCGAAGCTCTTTTGCACCTCCTGCATCTCTCTGGCATTTGCATCTTCGCTGCGCATCCAACTTGGCCATGATTCGTTTCGTCTTGCTGGCTTATTTCTACTAGGACCTGCCACGTTGCGACATATGTGCTCAAAAACTCTCGCAGGGGCCCCCCGCCAAAGGGTGTACAAACAAAACACAGTATCACAAAGAGAAAGAGAGAATAAACAACAACAAAGAGATGAAGACAAGACATGTCATGTCAGGTGAACATTCAGAAAAGCAGGGGATATAAACACGTAAATCCATCTGCTGCTATCCTCTACTAGTTGTCGAGATGGGGGTACCCCCGTTCCTTTTGGAGAGCTCTGCTAAGGCTAGCGTCTAATGGCATTCGATTTATCTCTCTGTTGTTCAAGCTTCATGTGTCCTCACCGTGCCTCCAGAAGTAACTGTCCTCTCCGCTGTCCCAATGACTAACTTGTCTAAAGTTGAATCCCCAAATCCATCTCACTCTTCGTATCAAATCTCATCCTCTGAGATCTTATCAACCCTGTGGGATTTGAAAGGGTTCTTTGTCTAAAGACCCCCCTCATGATTTTTTATGACCTATCTGACCAACTGGTAAACTATTAAAGTTGTTCACAACCCAGACTTCTCGTCTCCTAAGAAGAGTTATCATCCTTTTATATTTATCCTCAAGTGTTATGCTTTTGTTGCCTATTGCCACCCACAAAACAAATATGCCCTACTTACACATACACATATATGCATACACACACATGTATATTTAATGCACACATATGTATCTATCTATCTATCTATATAATATATATATACACACATTATCTACTTATCTTAATATATGGTTTTACTATACTTATTCGGGTCCATACATACTACATATATTAATTCATATTGGTTTGACTTACTACCTTTTTAATTCGATTTAACTAACTACTTATTTAACTATATACCTAAGTGTGCATTTATATGCACAACCATTCTTGCACCCCACCATTGTATTATACTTTTTTCCAAAAAATATATTAGCGATTATGTAAAGTGTTAAGAAGAATATTATAGGTATTTAACTCAGCTCAACGACTCCATTTTAATTTACAAGGAATAACCATAACATACTTGCCTTTCACTAAACTACGAATTGTGATGATGATTAAGTTATGTATTCTGTTATATATAGGAAAAACCATTCAGTTGAGATTGCGTGTGATTCATTATTCTTCCCCTACCCTTAATGTTTCTGCTGTCAAAGTAGGATACTTTTATTTTTGAATTACAAACCACAATATCACCAGCTTGATTGTTCATCCGCATGAGTTCAAAATCATGTTTGCAAACATTAGTGTAACTTTACATATTGATGACGGGATTGACGCATGTGTTTGTTCCGTATCGGTTAGACATGCATTTGCCTACCGGTGAAGCTATACTATCAATGTTGCTATCATCATACTGAAGATAATGCAACATGACAACTAATAAGATAATACGGGGAAAATTGATTATATTATTTTCCAAATTACACGCATTCACACTTATACGCATGATAGAGCATAGGTCCCACATGCACACACGCACACTCAACACAGTATGCATAAACACCGCACGCATATTATTATACTATACTCCTATAAATAAATATATATATAATTATATATAAATATTAATATATATATATACACTCCTCTCATCTATTAAGGGAAGATAATATGAAAACCACAGATGTGTTTCGAAATTAAAGTATCTTATCTGCTGATATTGCAATATTCGATTTGTTAGAATACTATCTTCTTCAGAGCCTATTATGATTGTGTTGTGTGAGGAGTGTATGAGTTAAAAGTAAGGAAAATTAATCCGACGCTATATAGGGGTAAGATAATAAAAAAAAAACACAGATGATACATGCCCTTTAGAAATTTGTTTAAAATCTAAAATTATTCTATTTCTTGATAAAAAAAAATCAGTTACACGTGATTAGAAACGTGACACATTCTTTGAGATTTTTTTTCTTTTTGTTTAAAATTCAAAATATTCTATTTCCTTTAAAAAATGGTCCGGTATAAATTAATCCGATCATAATTTTTTTTCATAAATTGTCTTCTTATTAACACAACATAATAGGCTCTGAAGAAGAGTTTCTACAAATCGAAATATTGCAATATCAGCAGAATAAATAACTTTATTCGAACAACATCTGTGTTTTCATATTATCTTACCTATATTGGAGGAGTGTATAATATATATATATAATAATATAATATAATATATATATATATATATATATATATATATATATATATTGCGTGCGTGTTTATGCATATGTGTGTGAGTGTGCGTGTGTTGCATGTGGGACCTATCCTCTATCAATGCGTATAAGTGTGAATGCGTGTTAATTTGGAAAATAATATAATCAATTTTCCCCGGTAATTCATCTTATTAGTTGTCATGTTGGCATTATGCTCATATGATTGACTAGCAACATTGAAGTATCATTCAACCGGTAAGGCAAATGCATGTCTAACGATACGGAACAAAACACATGCGTACAATCCCCTCCCAATCATATGTAAATTACACTAAATGTTTGCAAAACATATTTGAACTCATGCGGATACAATCAGCTGTGATATTGTGTGTAATTCAAAAAATAAAGTATCCTACTTTAGACAGCAGAACATTAAGGGTAGCGGGAAGAATAGAAATCACACGCAATCTCAACTGAATGTTTTTCCTATATATAACAGAACTACATAAACTTAATCCATATACACACATTCGTAGTTAGTGAAAGGCAAGTAATGTTATGGTTATTCTTGTAAATAATGGAGTCGTTGAGCTGAGTTAAAATACTATAATATTCTCTTAACACTTTACATAATGCTAATATATTTGGAAAAAAGTATAATACAATGGTGGGTGCAAGAATGTGTATGTGCATATAAATGCACACTTAGTATATAGTTAAATAATAGTTAGTTAAATCGAATTAAAAAGGTAGTAAGTCAAACCACATATATGTATAAATATATGTGTATGTATGTTGTAGACCGAATAAGTAGTAGTAAAACCCATATATAAGATAAGTAGATAATGTGTGAATATATATATGTATAGATAGATAGATAGATACATATGTGTGCATGTATACATACATGTGTGTGTATGCATATATGTGTATGTGTAAGTAGGCATATTGTTTGTGGGTGGCAATAGGCAACAAAAGCATAAACTGAGGATAGATATAAAAGGATGATAATCTCTTCTTAGGAGACGAGAAGTCTGGGTTGTGAACAACTTTAATAGTTGACCAGTTGGTCAGATAGGTCATAAAAATCATGAGGGTGGTCTTTTAGACAAAGAACCCTTTCAAATCCCACAGGGTTGATAAGATCTCAGAGGATGAGATTTGATACGAGAGTGAGATGAGATTTGGGGATTCTGGGAAATTTAGAAAGTTTTGACAGTTAGTCTTGGGACAGCGGAGAGGACAGTTAGCTTCTGGACAGCGGTGAGGACACATGAGCCTTGAACACAGAGGAGATAAAATGCGAGATGCCCATTAGACGCTAGCCTTAGCAGAGCTCTCCAAAAGGAACGGGGGAACCCCCCCATCTCGACAACCAGTAGAGATAGCAGCAGATGGATACGTGTTATATATCTCCCTGCCTTTTCTGAATGTTCACCTGACTGACATTGTCTTGTCTTCATCTCTTTGTTGTTGTTTATTCTCTCTTCTCTTTGTGATACTGTTTGTTTGTACACCCCTTTGGCGGGGGCCCCTGCGAGATGTTTTGAGCACATATGCGCAACGTGGACAGGTCCTAGTAGAAATAGCCAGCAGACGAAACGAATCATGGCCAGAGTTAGGAGTGCAGCGAAGATGCAGAATGCCAGAGAGATGCAGGAGTGTGCAAAAGGCTTCGCAGCCCGCCGGGGTCTTACAATGGTGCCGACTGACCAAGGGTATCACCTGAAGTCACGGAGAGAGTGGGAAGAAAGACAGAGGCGAAAAGGAGAGAGAGGGAGAGAGAAAGAGATAGACTGACAGTCAGACAGATGGACGAACGGACAGATGAAAAAAAAATCAGAGATGGAGACAAAGAAAAACATATATATATATGTATATATATATTTTTAAAAAAAAGAGAAAGAAAAAAAGAGACTGAAAAAAACACCTAAAGGGAAAAGGAAAAGGAAAGAAAGAAAGAAAGAAAAGAAAAAAAAAAAAAAAAGAAAGAAAGACATAAAAAAAAACGGAAAGAAAGAAGAAAGAATCAAAGGGACGCGCGCGCACACACACATGAAAAGAAAAAAATAGTATGTAAGCTCAAAAAATTGTTTTTTTTGTTTGTTTGTTCTTTTTATAATTTGTAGATCATTTTGATTGTTTTTGCTTTGATTTGTGTTTATCTTAGTTTTTACTATCTCTCTCAAGCATAAGTTTATACATGTATACCATCGGACAGAAATAGTTTTTACTATCTCGGAAATTCTCAAGCATAAGTTTATACATGTATACCATCGGTCTTTGAAAGGATAGAAATAGATTATCATATACATTACTGAAATGTGTATATGTATGTATTATTATTTTTTTTTTTTTAACTATTTGTCCATAGTTGTTTCTCTTTGGAAGATGGTTGTAGATTTTGTTTTCTCCCTATTGAAAGGAAAAAAGAAAGAAAGGGAAGGGAGGAAGAAAGAGAGAAATAAAGCGAAAGGCTTTGAGGGAAGCAGTGGGAGAAAGAAAGGGTAGAGATAGAAAGATCTCTGATATACTAATGTTAGGAACAAAGAAAGGAATGGGAGATTGACCTTTAGTAGGGTCATAAAGATGACTTGCATTTTTTTTACGACTTGGACGGAAAGTCAGTGATAGATAGATAGATAGATAGATAGAGAGGTGTGTAAAGAAATAAAATGTTGTTTCTTTTGTTTTTTTTTTTTTTTTTTTTTTTTTTTTTTGTTATTATTTAGAGTAAGCATTTAATTAGACTTTCCTAATTAATGTGATAAGATTACTAATGATCTTTATTAAAAAAAAAAAAAAAAAAAAAAATCGTTGAGAAGATTACTGAATTTTTTAATTTTTTTTATTTTAAATTTTTATTAAATGTTGAGAAAAAGAGAGACCCCCCCGCCCGAGAAAGAGCGAAGCACCTCCCCACCCACACCTGTTGATTAGTTGTTTCTTGTCTTATACAGCCGATTTAATTGATTTTTTCCCTCTAGTTTTCATATAGTTGGTTAGAATGTTTGTAAAAGGGATTTTAAATGATTATTTTGTCTATTTATTCATTTTTTTTAAATTTGCGATTTATTTAATTTTTCTGTTGTCCCACCAAAATATATATTGTAAGGTAGCTTTGAGAAGAATTAGGGTGAAGTTAATTGAATGAAGATTATTATCATCATCATTATTATTATCATCATCATTATTATTATCATTATTATTATTATTCTATATACAACAACTGACTGTATAATTTCTTTTAAATTTTAATTTTTTTTTTTATTTATTGTTTTTTTCCTTCTCCTAATTTGATTTGACTTGGAGAATTGAGCTTGTTTTGTGTGTGTTAATTGAATGAAAATTATTATTGTTATCATCATTGTTGTTGTGGTTATCATTGTTATTATTATTTTATATACACGGCAATTGACTGTGGGATTTTAATTTTAATTTTTTTTTTTCTGTCTTCTCCTATTTTATTGACTTGGAGAATTGAACTTGATTTATGTGTGTTGCGATCAGGCGTGTGCCCAAATATAAAAAAAAAAAAAAAAAAAAAAGACAATGAAAAATGACAGGGATTAGATTTGAACTCTTCTAAATCTCCTGATAGGGTGAACATTGTATGTGTGTGATGAAGGGGCGAAACCCACCCCAGGGCAACTTTGGCCATTGAACTGTGCTGTTTTTTTGTTTTTGTTGATTGCAAAATTGGGCATAAAGGCCCAGAGAATCAAGAGACTGATGATTGTTTGGTATTTGTTGGTATTTTTTTTAAAAATTGTAATGTTAATGAACAGGGGGGGTGATGGATACCCCCGGCCACAAGGTAGACCCGACACTGCTTCCAATCAATAATTCCGATACGGCACCTAAACAACTGCGTGAATTATTATGTCACCACGTCGTAGGATTATATGGGATTACGTAATACTTCTGAATCGTTTTAGTAGAGGGGTTAAAATTCCCCTGTGTTAGTGGGGGTGGGGCGAAATCGAGGAGGTGAATTGAGAAGTCCTCCTGTAAGAAGAGGGTGTTTAAAATCCCTGTGTTTAGTGGGAGGTGAGCTGAGGAAAGCCCTCCTGGTTTGATTAAGTAAGAAGTTCCCCCAAAAGATTGACTTGAGGAAGCAGGGTCGAAGAACCAAACTGGCAGAAGATGTTTTTGTTTGTTTGTTTTTTTTTTTTGTTTTTTTGTTATGTGATTTTGGAAAAGGAATCACCCTGAGCATTGTTGGCCATTGTTGCTGTTGTTGGTTTGATGAGAGGGGACTGATTCCCAATCACCAACATAGCATGAATGCATGTTCTTTTGTCGTTGAATTGTTTGCTTTGTTCTCTCCTCGGTGTGCCTCTGCTCTCGCGGGTGTCCTGTTGGGTCCCGGGTCCAAACCCAGGGATACCAAGGGGTAGAAAAACAAAGATGGGATGCAGGGCCGTGAGTGCGCGTATCCGGCCCAGAAAGACTGACCGCAGAAACAAAATGGAAAGGTATGACCACGGAAACGAAATGGAATCGAGAAGGAATGACCGCCGAAACAGAATGGAAAGTAACGACCGCAGGTACGAAATGGAAAAAGGTAGGACGAACGGTAAGAAGGAAACAACCAGGCAACGCAACCGGGATGGAGAAGGATCTTTGGGTGAGTGCTCTGGTGCCCGACGGGCCACTCCGTGTGGGCGGTTGCACATCATGGAGAGAAACAATGTGTCATGTGAATTTTTTTTCTTGATTGTAATTTTTGTTTTGTTTGTGTAATTTATGAATAAATGACAAGAAAGGCAAGGGGAGGTATATAATACAATGGTGGGTGCAAGAATGTGTATGTGCATATAAATGCACACTTAGTATATAGTTAAATAATAGTTAGTTAAATCGAATTAAAAAGGTAGTAAGTCAAACCACATATATGTATAAATATATGTGTATGTATGTTGTAGACCGAATAAGTAGTAGTAAAACCCATATATAAGATAAGTAGATAATGTGTGAATATATATATGTATAGATAGATAGATAGATACATATGTGTGCATGTATACATACATGTGTGTGTATGCATATATGTGTATGTGTAAGTAGGCATATTGTTGTGGGTGGCAATAGGCAACAAAAGCATAAAACTGAGGATAGATATAAAGGATGATAATCTTCTTAGGAGACGAGAAGTCTGGGTTGTGAACAACTTTAATAGTTGACCAGTTGGTCAGATAGGTCATAAAAAATCATGAGGGTGGTCTTTTAGACAAAGAACCCTTTCAAATCCCACAGGGTTGATAAGATCTCAGAGGATGAGATTTGATACGAGAGTGAGATGAGATTTGGGGATTCTGGGAAATTTAGAAAGTTTTGACAGTTAGTCTTGGGACAGCGGAGAGGACAGTTAGCTTCTGGACAGCGGTGAGGACACATGAGCCTTGAACACAGAGGAGATAAAATGCGAGATGCCCATTAGACGCTAGCCTTAGCAGAGCTCTCCAAAAGGAACGGGGGGAACCCCCCATCTCGACAACCAGTAGAGATAGCAGCAGATGGATACGTGTTATATATCTCCCTGCCTTTTCTGAATGTTCACCTGACTGACATTGTCTTGTCTTCATCTCTTTGTTGTTGTTTATTCTCTCTTTCTCTTTGTGATACTGTTTGTTTGTACACCCCTTTGGCGGGGGGCCCCTGCGAGATGTTTTGAGCACATATGCGCAACGTGGACAGGTCCTAGTAGAAATAGCCAGCAGACGAAACGAATCATGGCCAGAGTTAGGAGTGCAGCGAAGATGCAGAATGCCAGAGAGATGCAGGAGTGTGCAAAAGAGCTTCGCAGCCCGCCCGGGGTCTTACAAAAGTATGCATCAAAATATTTTCTCTCCAGCTATAGGTAAATAGTAGGGCAGGCCGGGTTCTTTATGTTAGTCTAGGAGACAGAAAACTCTAAATTTAAACCTGTTAAACTCCGCTCAAAGAAATTGACCTTGTGTCGTATCGCACTCGTGCGGAGGGACTGGTAAATATATATGCACACATACATTCATTTGTACTCACACAGGAAAAACACATACATTCATAAACACACACATACACATGTATGCATGTGTGTTTATGAATGTGTGTATATTTGTGTTTTATTTTTACGTATATATTGTATCCGTAATATGTATGAAGTTATTTATTGTAAAAAAGATGCAACAATGATAATTCGTCCTGTTGTCCTGTTTGGCTTTTCTACCATAAAGCGTCGTTTAAAAAAGACGTAACTATGATAAAGGTATTTGACTGTGTTTGACAGTGTTTGACTTTTCTACCATAAAACCCCATTTTAAAAACATGAAACAATGAAAATTCGTTCAGTTAATCGGGTTAACATTTTTTTTAAATTGAAACAATGAAAATGCTTTCGGTTAACCTTATTATATCTTTCTACCAACAATCAACTATTTAAAAACATGAAACAATGAAAATTCTCTTCGTTGAGCGGGTTAAAATTTCTATCATTAAGGCACTTTCAAAAAAGTGTGAAACAATGAAAATGCTTTCGGTTAATCCTGTTAGATCTTTCTACCATCAGCCAACTATTTAAAAACATGAAACAATGAAAATTCGTTTAGTTGATCTTATTAGACTATTTTACCATGAAAACATGCAAAAATGATAACCCAAACATTGAACATTTAATTGCAGTAATTAAAATGTTTACGTGCATATGTTAATAGGTTGCAGTCCATGATATAATTGGCTTCTAGCACAATGTATCTATATATGAACGTAATGCTGAGATTTTTGCTTCTTTTTATTTTCTATGTCGAAGTCAAGAAAATTCCCGCCTGAAAGATTCCACAGTAAAAGGTAGAGACCTTTTTCTAAGTGGTTGTGGTTGCTCTTACTTAGATATTAAACTCCTTCATCAAAATAGGTGCGTGATTTTGATATTAATAAAACGTAATATATTGTAATGGCTTCCCATGAATATCGCGATAAATAACGATTTTTTTAAATTTTGGTTCGTCGGTCTTTATGAAGAATTATATGAAATTGGGAAAGTGCTAAGGTATTGCCGTAAACTAGTGTTATAATTGCATTAGACGCAATAAGTTAACGGAGAATAATCTCTGGATGACTTTAAATAAAACTAGTGAAAGGAACACTCAAAATATGGCCGAGATTATTATAATTCCAATTGATATTTGTCATGGTTATTTTATTGTTATTTCTTTTATTTCTTTTTTTCTAAATCTTTGATTCAGCTTTCTTTTCAGTTTAAGTCGACGGATCTTTTCATACCATAAAGGAAACAAATAGCAAGAAAAATGTTGTTAAGAATTATTTGAAAGACGAAGAGTTAGTATGAGATGGGGAGTGATTTGGAAAACAAACAAAAAATCATCCGATTTTTCTTTTTAGTTCATATTCTGTCAGTCTCATTTTACTAAAGAAGAATTTTGCAAATGGCATTGAATGCAGTATAATGATTGACTCTTTTATAGAGATATGATCTCAATAAATAAGTTTTATTGATGATCCAAATGAAATTTCTTCACTGTCAATAATTTCTAAACGAGTCAGGAGAGTGAAAAGAAAGGAGAAGAATTAACAAAAAAAAATTACGAAAGCAAATCCTAAAAACAGAAAGAAAGAAAAATGAAGCTGAAAGAAAATGCCAAAAAATTCGCACATATAAAACTGGTTTTCCATTCATTCGGATGATTTTATATTTATTTCTCTTTCAATTAAAAATAAATTCCCTTTAAATTACAGAATGTTATTGATTTGTTATTGCTGTTGACAATGATTTTTATATTGTTGGTTGGTTGGTTGGTTGGTTGTTTTTTACGGCATGTCAACACTTGTTGGGTTACTTATACTGAAGGCCTCTTGTTTTGTTCATTCCTTTTAAAACTCAATTTTTAAAACTCGTTTTTACACACATTCATTTCATATTTAACCCATACATGGAACTATAACTTGTACTACCACTCCGGGGCAGAATCGAACTGGGAGTAAGGCTGATGGAGGGGTATTCCACGCTCCCCCAAAGCTCCAGAATTGTAATTTCATTATTAGATGCAGTTTAACGTCATACCAAGGACATTTTTATCCTCTATTTTAATGTCTACAAGAAATAGTAATACAGAGGGCGTGTTTGCACCAGAGATACGCAGAGCGATTTGATTATTATTTTTCAAACTAACATCAAATCTCATCTCTTTATTATATAAGGTGATCACATGTACACACTCTTTATCTAAATTTGAAATTTCAAAAATCAAAATATGTCAAGCTACATCGTCGATAATTTTTGATCACAACTACTATAATTTGTTTTTCTGACATGGGTATTGATGATGAAATCCACCTCGTGTGATTTTTCTCCGTGAATATCCAATGCAAGACAACAGTAGTATCTGGGGTTTACGTTACAGATCAAGTATGTTTTGTCAGTAATCCAGGATTTTCCTAGTATTAATATATATATATATATATATATATATAATATATATATATATATATATATATATGTGTGTGTGTGTGTGTGTGTGTGTGTGTGGTGAAAGAGGGAGAGAGATAGATAGAGAAGGTTAGATAACACCGACCATATATATATATATATATATATATTATATAATACTATATAATAATAACAAAACATAACACACACACACACACACACACACACACACACACACATATATATATATATATATATATATATATAATATATATATATATATATATATATACACTTTCGAACGAAACCCTCCAAAATATATAACTATTCTCCTGAAAATCATTTTTTTTTACACTTTTACCTAAAAGACTATTGAAATATTGTTTATATTTATCATTCTTGAAATTTCATTTAATATTTCCAAATGAAATAAAGCAAATCCATTAATTTTGTTCCATAATGTTTGGAAAGTGTATAGAGTCTATTCATTATGAAATACTCATGAATTGCATTACAATTTCGAATTCGGTTGCACAAATAGTATTCAGTCTACAGCATCGAAACTATATAAACATGATATATAAAAATTACGTGCTCCAATAGGAAATTCAAGGCTAGATAATTTGAATGTATTCTCAAAGTGCTCTCTATTTCTTTTGTTACTCGTTTTCATTGCCGGAGACTTTCATAATGAATAATATTCAACTATAAATGTATAATGCTTTGAAAATAATAAAATCATGGCCACTGTTGTTTAAAAAAAATAAATGTATATTCTGTACATAATTTGTTGATTGCTGCTCCAATGACATTCTATGCACATATTTGGTTTGGTCACATTTTAATAGCAGATAAACCTTGTAGAAGAACAGTAGTCGTGCCTGTAATAATATTGTGTTAGACAATAGAATTGGTTAAAGGTTTAACTTTATCCAGTAAAGGCCAGTAGTATAGCAAACTATATTCACATGGATGATTCCAATATTAGGGGGTAGTAGTTTATACCACTTTATCTCACGACTTTTATTCTGTAATGAAATTCCAGTAAATATCGTTAGGTTTTTTATTCCAATTTTTCAAAGTCGGGTTCAGAAATGTTCTCAAGCCACTACTTGCTCCTAATGCCGTCTTTCAAAGAATGACTACATAAAAGGGATATATAGTGACTAAAATATAAATATATAAATATAAAATATATGAATATTAATTATTATAAATATTGAATATATATCAAATATATATCAAATATTATTAAATATGAAATATATATATATATATATATATAAAATATATTAAATAGCATATTAAATATATAATATTAAATATATAAATATATATAAATAGTAAATATATACATACATATTATATATTATATATATATTATATATATATATATATATATATATTAAGTCATTTATATCATCATCATCATCATCATGTCGCGCATGCAGCACGGATATCCATGACAATATCTTGCCAACCTTCCCTATCATTCATTGCACCTGGGAGGTCCTCTGCAGAGCAACCAGAATCTTCGCATAGCTGGTCAATGTTTGTCCTTGCTGGGCGCCCCACACTTGCGTGTCCATGAGTTGGCTTCTACAGGAGAACGTCGCTTATGAGCTCATCCTTGCTTCTCCAGCAGTTTCCTCCTGCATGCCTTGTCCGTCTCACTCGGATAGTTTGTAAGATGGGGGGGGCAAGTGACCGTACAGCTGCTTCCTTGTGGGGTGCTGTTTCCCCGACCTGTTAAAAATGCTTATATAGTAAGCAACATGTGTCGACGCATTTGCAAGCGTGGGATTACAATCATATAAAAAGTTGTCTGTCGTGCACGTGCGCCTATATATGTATAGGAATATTTCCAGCTACTGCTCGGCAACTCATAAATGCTTCGGTCTCAGTAGAGCGAGGAAGTCTCTAAAAAGAACTGGCATGATATTTGGTACTGCGAGGCTGTTCCTGTGGATTGCCAGGAGTGTCCTGAATTTCTTCATTGATCTCGCTTAGGCTTGATTTGATCCGGCAGTTTTTCTGTTTTGTTCGTAAAATCGCTTTTCTTGTCTTCTGAAGAATCTGAGGGAGGAGTGTTCTCTTCCGGGTGACCTTCAGGTTATCACCACTAGAGGGTGCAGAGTTTAATGGTTCTTCATAGTTTCCTTGTGAGAATCATGATGACCATGATTCGCTCTCTTCAACTCCACTCAAAACTTCCCCGTGGTTTCTCCCATCTTTAGGCTCGAGAGCCATGATCCGACCCCTGTCTGTGCCAAGTCTCCAACAAGTTGATGACTTGTATCTAGAAGGTGTTGTGAGACCATTTCATTTTTCTTTTTTATGTAGAAACCTTTTCGGGCCATTCAATGCTAAATATTTTTGATATTTGGTTTCTTAATTTACCTGTTGTTGCTTAAGTGGACAGCTATCTGATTATTGACCAGGATCATCGCTGTTTAACTTCAGTAACCGGTGATTTCAACATGACGACTTACCAACGATAGAGATCTCAGTCTTCCCTCCTATTTAACAACAGCAGAGGTGATAATTTTTAAGAGTAGGTATTTATCTGACTCTTTCGTCACGGGTAGGATGTTACACAATTTCCAAATATGTAGCATTCAACGAGGATGAAAATTGCTGTTCAGTAGTAATTTTCCTTAGGTCATTCAGTGCTCAGTGAAAGGAAAAAGGGATCATCTGGAATTTAAGCCTTGTTCGACAGGTCAATTTTTCTACGACATTAAGAATTCTATAAGTCACACCTCCTTCAATTGAGCGTTATTGTTCGCATTATTATTAATCCTATTAGTGGTTTTCCCGTGGGTTAGGGGCGAACTCACTGGACTGAAACATCCAAGTAAGCGGGTTCGAGCTCTAGTCGTTCACTTTCGGACGAATATTCTAGGGAAAGAGAGGATATCCTACATCCCACCGCAATAAGGAATCGGCGCTTTTTTTCAGGACAAGGCAGTACTTCATTAAATCAATTCATAAGTAGGCTAATTTTTCTTTGATATTAGCAGACCAATTTCTTGCACACGACCCACCATTGATCTCATCTGATGATTCGATTACCATGAAACTTTAA
>CM042146.1:88552452-88559952 GCA_023376005.1 Doryteuthis pealeii | reverse complement strand
ATGGCCAAGTACTTAAGCGGAATTTTGAGGTTTGAATTAAAAGTTTTCCTTCAACTAGACAGCTTTTCTGGCCAAGATTAAAGAACCCATTCACAAACCTTTTGCCTAGGGTAGTGCCACGTAATTTCTGAGAACAGGATCCTGATGGTTCAGTTGTCTGTAACCCGGGTACATTGACATGCAACACTCCACTTCAGATTTATACTTGGGTTAGATAGGCGGACGTAGAGGCCCCCACCGATCGATCAGCTTACTATACAACTATATGGCTGTCCCATCCGTTTTCTTCAACGTGTTCTCCATGGCAACACTTAACAATAACATTTTTATCATATAGGTGCTAGAAGCCAGTGGCGGAGATTCAACCACCAGTTTTCATTAAAATACTGTAGTGGGCCAATTTGTTTTGCTATATTTATTAGGAGTGTGCTCAATATCTGTGTTAGAGCTATTGTGTAATAAACCAGAATCTGTTCTTGAGAACAACGCATAAAATTCTCTGGGACTTTGAAATAAAAACGGATCACCTTATCCCAGCAAGAAGACCAGACCTAGTGTTGATAAACAAAAAAGAAAGAACTTGTCAACTGGTATTTTGCAGTGCCAGCAGATCACAGGTGAAGCTAAAGGAAAATGAACAAATGGACAAATATCTGGACCTTGCCAGAGAAGTGAAAAAAGTTATGGAACATGAAAGTGAAAGTGATAGCAATTGTAGTTGTTTGCACTTGGAACAGTACAAAAAGATTAGAAAAGGGTTTGGAAATTTGGATATCAAAGGAAGGATTGAAACCATTCAGAACACTGCATGCTGCAATCTGCCAGAATACTCAGAAGAGTCCTGGAGACCTGAGGAGACTGCTGTCACTCAGACTCAGTGAAAGACCATCAGCTAACACTGATGTGAAAACTCAAAAGGAGTAAATATAAATGGCATCTAGACAACAACATTGTTGAAATCAGCTGGAATACCCAGGAGAGTTCTGGAGACATGAGAGACTCTGTGCTCAAACTCCAGTCAAATACCATCAGCTAACGCTGTGTGGTAAAAACTAATAATAATAATAAATAATAATAATTAATAATAAAATAACTTGCACTCAAGCAACTTTGTGAAAACTCATAATAATGAATATATTTTACTTTGTGTATATGTATTTAATTACATAGATATTTTTATCATGTAATTAAGTATATATACACAAATAATATATATATATATATATAATATATTATAATATATATATGTGTGTGTGTATGTTGTTGCGTGTGCTGTTGTGTGTTGTGTGTGTGTGTGTGTGGTGTGGTGTGAAGATGGCTTACCTTCAACAATGCTGTACAGTTACTTCTCTCCAACGGTTATGAGCGAATTTCATTATACACAAAACCTAAAAAAATTATTTCTTATTCAAATAATAACATGAAAACAATAGTTGACATTAAATAACCAAAAAGGGTTGATATGCATTAGACCAAAAACAAGCGCCAAATAAGTGAAGTGGAAAATAATGCTGCCCACAAAATGTGAACGTACAATGAAGTTGATTTCAAAAACATCCTAGGCATAAAGTATTAACCTAGAAGCAGATGTACCGTTAAATCAATCAACCATTCAAACACCCAATCCAAAACGTATAAAGCAATAAAAAAACATAGATTTATCCCTTTCTTATATTGCCCATTCTTTTCTATCTCTTCAATCTTTAAACTTCTATCTCTTCTATATTTTCATTCTTTATTTATTTATTTCTTCTAGCGTAATGATTACGTAAATGTTTCCCTTTCCTTTCCTTTCTTTCTTCCTTCCTTTCTATCTATCTATCTATTTATCTATCTATATTTATAGGTTTTATTACATAAAATATGAGTCATTACTTTTATTTCTCCATTAATTATTTTGCCTACTTTTTCAATCTCTTTTCAAACTACTAGTATCTTCTTCCTTTCCTTTCCTTCTTTCTTTCTTTTCTTTCTTTCTTTCTTTTCTTTCTTTCTTTCTTTCAGCATAATGATTCAGCTAACCTTTTCCCTTTTCCTTCCTCCTTCCTCCTTTCTTCTTTCTTTCTTTCTTTCCTTTCTTTCTTCTTTCTATCTACGACGGTGAGTCAAAAGTGATGCCATTTTTTAGTAGTTTAATACAGATTAAATTATCTACACAGGAACATGTATATACATCAAAAATGAAGCTGACCCTTGTGGATCACATCACTACTTCTCCACATTCACTGGAATAATATTTGCCTCTCAAACCCCATGAAAAGGTTAGAGCAAACATTATTCCAGTGACGAGGAGTGAAAAATCTGTAATGAAGAGGGCGAGCCAAGGAACAGTCAAGCATAATTTACGCAAGATGGGATAGATGCTCCTCCTTCCAAGGAGCGAGCGAAATGCTATGCAGAGAACAGCATTAATTTTGTTTACAATAAACCTCGTATCACTGCTAACCTATTATCTGCATTTTTAAATAAAAATACGAGTAAATACTTATTGTTGTGATGTTATAACTTGTACACCAGGCATGACTATGTTTCCAAATTATTCTCACATGAACTGATGTCTTGAGGCATATTGCATATGGCCAAAGATTCATAATAAACTGTCATTGCCTATCTTGGAAAAGGTTAAGAAACACATACAGGTTTCCTATGAACCAATGAATCATTATCAGATTGAAGACATTCTAGCAGTATGTACAATATTGAGAAACAACGCCTTCTTCGGGTATGCTTCCTCAAAGAAGCATTTATAAAGAAGATAAAGTTGATTTTATCTAAAAAGATTCGATTATTTTGCCCTGATTAAAACTAATCAACTTCCATATGTGCTCACATTTTATAGAAAATTTTCGTATGTTCCACTTTGTTTCTTGAAACAGAGTCTCGGCCAAAGGATTCGGCAAAATATGAGAATAAGTGCTGCATTTCAATGACCAAAAACTAGTCCATTGATTGTATATATTATCTTAGATGTAACTGATGTACACTTTCTATTATTGTGAAAATTGAGACACATTATCTATCGCCATCGTCTAATTCTTCAGTCTCATTTTTTCTAAAAATCATTCATTCAAACTTATTCGATGAACTAAGAGAACTGGAATTTGTTCCGCCCTGTCGCTAGTCGTTAGAAATAGCACACGACTGACCTCTGCACGAGGAAAGACTCCCCCAATAAGGCCACCTAGTTGCGTCTGTGGAATGGCGACCGTCATAGCTAGGATCAGAGCCCAGGTGGAATGGTAGATGCCATTGACATGGCAATAACTCACTTTGGCCCATCTTGGGCTAAGACGGCAGCTGAGCGCCCCTACCGATCAATCGCGGGAAGACAGTACAACCCTAGCCCCAACCCCTAATTGCCGCTATATGGCAACCCCCAATCCTCATATCATAATGGGTCTAAGAAAGGCGTGACTGAATTGTCCTACATGTACTTGGCAATGACGGTAAATCTATCGATGCTTGAGGTTCCCAGTTCCTGGAGGTTTGGGTAATGTGGAGCACCTTTCTATGAACCATTGTCACTGGTCCACCCTGACCCGGAATCAGGTAGTATCTTTAGGGCTCCCATCTATGGGTTGATAGAAAAATATGAGTTTTAAACAAATTGTTATATTAGTGGCCATAAGCAATGAATTTATTTTCACAACTTTGTCGCATTAAATTGGCCCCACGAGGCTTGATATGCCATAAAACAAAAACACAACCAAACCATGAATTGTTTTGAAGAATTCCACACAAGGAACGCGCAATAACGATGTTGGAATTGTAACCGGTCGAATACAAAAAGCACAGCGAAGCTACGATCAAAAGGAAATACAGAGAATCAGGACAGCTCCACTACTCTGCAATACCACCCTGCGGACTGAGCGGTACGAATACACCGTTGTATGTGCGCGACCCCGTGATGCTTAGATGGAACCCAGCGTGGTATGACGCAGTCAATGGCACTGCCAACACTCCATTTGACCTCTACTTAGGCATGACGCACGGTCGGAGAAGCCTTCTCCACAATCGGGCTATCCATTGTCAGACCTAATGCGTTGTCCCAAACCTAATTGCCCTATGGCGAAACCCCTACCTTTTATATCAATGGTCGCTAGACAGTAGTGTCCTTCATGTCCTAAGAAGACGTTAAACTCTATCTGATGGTGAAGTCCACTTTAGAGGTTTGAGGTATGTAAGAAACCATTGCTCGCTGGCCCCTTTACCTGGAAGTGGTCGGTACCTGTTAGAGTCCCACTCTATTGTTTAAATAGAAAAATATGTTTATTAAAAAATAAGTTATCCATTAAGAAATGACTTTATATCCAAAACTTAATCGGCATGAAATGACCCACTACCGATTGATATGCCGCTAAAACAAACACAAAACCAAAAAGAAACAACTAGTATACTGAATGAACTGAACTGGGATATTCTAATCCGACTAACACAGATGCCACGAATACAGCAAAATATTGTTTAATATTGTGATGCCAAAAATCGGGTCTCAAAAATTGCTTAAATCCTCGTATTCACACTTTGTTAGGTGCCTCAGAGATTGCTTCCTGGAATCAAGCGCAGATAACATTACACTTATGACACATGAAAAGACTGAACGATGACGGCACACAAAGTCAAAGAGTTGAAGTGAGGACATCTGTTGGTCCATGGTAAGGCGGTCCAGAATGCTAATTCTGGAACCTGATGAACCCCGGATGAGAACCCGGATGAACCCCGGATGAGACGCTACATTACATGCAACAACTTACTAGGCTAAACGGCGGGTCGCAGAGCTTCATCCCCGATCAAAGGCTGTGATAAAGGCCCAAGCACCTATATGATGCTTAAACTCTAGTGCCCTGTATGGCCAAGTCCCAACTTATTTATCATCTTATCTGTCAAGAAGCGCAAGTCGGTTGACTCGAGGGTCAGTGTCCGACTGAGTATGAAAATCAAACCTGCATCCTCAGGAGAACTCCAATTTCTGGACGCTCTGGACAGATGTGCAGTACCCCTTCATTGCATTACTCCCAGTCACCAGACCTGAAGTTTGTAGCTTTCAGGCCTCCAATCTACGTTAATAGGAAAAATGATATTAAAATAGTGTTAATTTGAAATTAAAGAAATTGAAAACCAGTAGCCCATGAATGAAAGAAAACACAAATTCGGCATAAAACAAGCCACAAGGAGTTAGACATGCCCGTAATATCGAATTCACTTACCCTTTAAACCAACACCAAACAGTTTAATAGAAAATACACATGATTGGAATTATGGAAGAATCTACTAAGTTTGATAAGTAAGTAAAGTAAAGGTCTTCGGAAAGCAAATAATAAACGTATCAGCCAGCACAAGGAATTAGATCCCATCTTTACATAAGTGCTTAGCAAGGACGATTATTTTTTAGAAGTGTCTGTTGAGTGCCACAGGATTACCATCACCGACTCACTTACACACAGTTCCCCGCCTACATCATACGCTGAGGCTTCCCGCAGGCCAGTATCGAACCAGGAACCTTATGGTTTCCTAGGAGGCACGCTCTAGCAGAGATAAACCAAAGCCAAGCAAGAAGGCTAAAGAAAGGAATGTCGTTTTACTGAAAGTATCAAGTACCCAAGAAATGTTGGTAATGAGCGAAGTAAATGATCAACAAGATCTCACCGAACTAGAACTTAAAACATCAACATAGAATTAGGAAACCCACACGTAATGTAAAACAACATCACAACAACAAACAAAGTCTAACACACGAGAAAAAACATTTGGAGATAAGAAAGTAAATAGAACGCGAAAAAGAGGACATGATTAATATCACTCAAGGAACTCAAGACTGGAAAAAAACCGTCAAGAAAAAACAAAACACAAGGCGATTAAATCATTAGAAATATCCGACGATAACATCACTGAATACTCTAACACAATACTATTCGTATGCAGAAGGTTGAGCAGTGTCATGTCAAAATTATATTACACAAAGTCAAACCAAAATAAGAAAAATAAAAATAAATGCGCTGTATTGAAAAGAAGCTAGAAGGACAAATAAATTAAACTACAAGGACAAGCAAAAGTACTTAAGGAAAGAAAAATGGTTATCTTTAAGTACACCGCGAATTTTCAGCATTTTAAGGAACATTCTCCAAAATTAGCAGCAGGAGCAACACATGCCCACTTTGTTTTTTTTTTTTGTTTTGTGTTTTTTTTCTTGGGGGGCGGGGGTTTTACGTGAAATAAACTTTTTGTTTCCTCTTGAATTTGAAATAATTTTACTCTTTACCGATTAATTATTGGCAGGTTCACATATATCATATAACTAATTTGTCATTTTTCATAAGTATAACCTTTTAACAATGAATATACTCATTCAATAATAACTTTAAAACTTTTTTAACAATTGATAGCCTTTAATTAAACTATTCAGGATTCAAAATGAAAACACATTATCACCCCCCCCCCAAAAAAAAGGGCAGATCAAAAGAACGTAAATAAGTTCCTACATCTACATTGAAGAATTTATTTCGTAAAAAGCATAATAATCGGAATGCGCCATCTTGAATATAACATGGAATGATAGAAGGCACAATGAATGAACAACTACTCTCCCCGCATGGCGTAAATAGGATAGCTGACTGGGCTCTTAACTTTGTATGTACCAGTCTTAGATATCGAATACTTTGAAATCAAACCTGTTAACTCACGCTGAACAAAATTACAGTGTATCGACATCCTCTCGTGACTGAGGCATCTCTCTCTTTTTNGGAGGAAAGATATCCCTACGGAAAATACATTTACAAAAATACATCTGTAACGGAAACTTGTGTACCAACTTTTATTTCACCACTCTAACAGTTTTTTAGCATTAAATAACCCATATATACAATTAACAAACCGAACCGAATCAAACCAAACCAAATACATTCATGAAAATTATTTATACAAATTTAAGCTATTAAAAACTTGAAACATAGAACTGTTACTAAATGTATGTTTTGGCAATAAATAACCGAAAGGTTTGATATGCTGTTAAACCAACCTGCAAGAATCAATACATTAAAATGATTCAAGAATGTTAACTGTCGTGCATAGAAGGCACACGAAGGATCTATTGTAAGATGAGCTTCGTTGTGACATAATGCAAGACGTTCGGTCACTTAGGTAGAATGAAGTTCAATAGTGATGTTTGTGAACCTAGTTCATTTAACTTATTCAATCCACCCTATCGGCTGGAATTCTAGAATAACTCTGTATATTTTCTCATCCCATCAATAGAAAATTGGTTTGGTGATGAAAAAGTCATTAGTCGATAATAAATTATATACATAGATGTCGAGAACAAAGGGGTTAAGCTTTTCTTTTCGATAAAAGCATAAGAATATATGACATGCCAAGGAACACACCGGATTAAATCAATTGGAAAATATGGTGGAAATTAATAAAGGTGGTTCATATAAATCACGATAGCTCTCTGCAGGTCTTTCGGGTGAACCATTTTAATGAAGAATATGCTTATGATTTGTA